>VXBJ01006615.1:20097-35723 GCA_013400055.1 Nycticryphes semicollaris | reverse complement strand
AACCTGACCTTGAACCCCTCCAGGGATGGGGCAGCCACAGCTTCTCGGGGCAACCTGGGCCAGGCTCTCACCACCCTCACACCAAACAAGTTCTTCCCAGATCTCACATCAATCTCCCTTTTTCGGGGTCAAACCCTTCCCCCTCATCCCACCACTCCACTGTCTCCAGGGGTTTGGGCCTCTTTGGGCATGTGTTTGTGAGCTGAAGCAAATGGAATGGAATGAACCACCTGAATCTGAAGTACTGGGATAAACTGCAGGGGATACTGCTGTTTCTTTCTCTTTTTTTTTTTTTTTAATATTTTCCAAGATACCCCAATGTGAACCCATGATTCAAAGCCTTCTGTTTGGTACTTTGTAAATTGTTAGAGCTCAGCATAATTTAAAAAAAAAAACCTGTCCATTTATGTAAAGGTCAGGCTTTGTGACCAAGTAGAGGTTTTTTTTGAGCTTAAACTCTATCTGTGACTCATGGAATGGTTTGGGTGGGGAGGGACCTTTACAGTCCCATCTAGTCCAACCCCCTGCCATGAGCAGGGACATCTCCAACTGCTCCAACGAGAGCAGTTTGCTCAGAGCCCTGTGCAGCCTGACCTGGAATGTCTGTGGGGATGGGGCAGCCCCCCCCTCTCTGGGCAACCTCTCAGAGTGGTGAGTTTGCTGTGGTAGCTGGGGGTGAGGGTCGGAGTGTCTGCCAGGGGTGGGCTGGTAGGAATGGATCAGGGAAGAGGGTGATGAATGCCTTGGAAATCAGTGGGGTTTGGGACTGCCCACGTGTCTCGTAACTTCTTAGATTTTTGCAGTAACTCGTTTTGTGACAGAGAGAAATCCTCAACACGCCGCTGCTGACGGTCCGTGAGGCGTCTGTGGAGGATCTGCTGTTGACAGAGCCGGAACCAGAGCGTCCTGGGAAGTGCCAGGTCACGGGAGTCGTGCTGGGTAGGTGCTAGTAATTCCCTGAGCACCTCCAGCTGCTCTGTGCCGGAGCAGCCATCATGGTGAATGGTTCTGGTTTGTCAGGGGGAAAGTGGAATTAACTGGGAGAGGGGGTTCGGGGCTGCGTGTGAACTGAACTGGGATAATATGTGTGATACAACAGGAACCTTACCTGGGCTGAGAGGGATTTGGGAGCTTATCAGAGTTCAATTTTCTTCTTCAGGCGAGGGCTACTGAATCCCACGCTGTGTTTTGTGGTTCTGTTTGCTAAATGGCCTGTGTTGCCAACAGCAGTACGGGTTGGGGGGGGGTCCCATTACTGACAGCCTCCTGAGGTGTTACCCCTTGCTGTTCCAGCAAACAAGCTTTCCAAAATAAAGGCCTGGATGGGAATTTTTCCCAGGAGTGAGTTTGCTGTCTTAGGGGTAACAAGAGTAAGGAAGACATAGGAATAACCACATGCTGCTTGTTGCAGTTACTGCTGTTAATGCTTTGATTACTGAAATGCTGATGTTGTTGAAGAAAGAAAGATGGACAAGCCCTCAGGGAGCACTGTTAGTCCAGTCTTAGACACACATCTCTGTATTTCACTTGTGTTTCCAGGGGATGGGAGCACGGTACATGCCAGGAGTGTCATCCTGACCACCGGCACCTTCCTGAGGGGTATGGTCCTCATGGGGCTGGAGGCGCAGCCGGCAGGGAGGCTTGGGGACCAGCCAGCTGTGGGGCTGGCTCAGACACTGGAGAAGCTGGGCTTTGCTGTGGGCAGGCTGAAGACAGGGACGCCCCCCCGGCTGGCCAAAGACACCATCGACTTCAGCCGTCTGGAGGAGCGGGCAGCTGACAACCCCCCGGTGCCCTTCAGCTTCCTCAGCGAGGCTGTCTGGATCAAGGTGGGAGGGAATGTCCTGCTCAGAGTTGGCTGGGGAAGGGCGCTGGGCTGTGCTTGTGGGGGTTTAGGCTGGGCTGGCTGCTAAACGAGGGACACATGCTCTCGTTGAACCTCTCTCCATTCCCTTCTGAGGAGTCTCAATGCAAAGGGAGAAACTGCTTGTTTTCTTTTGGAACCAAGTACCCTTTTCCTCTCGCTTCTCAACTGCAGAACCAGACTTTACTTTCAGAATCAGAATTGCACGCAGTAGGATGTTGTCAGTAGTGCTCTTTCATGTGCTGGTTACCTGGGGGGTTTATAAAATACTTCCAGTATTAGACCTGTGTTGTGGAAATTCATGCTCCTTGTTAGCCCAGCTGTAGAATGAGATTAAAACATTGAAATTGGAGATTGTTAATAGTGTTGACTAGGGAAGAGAAAGGCTGGAGTGATCTGCAGAGCTCAGAGGTGGAGTGTTAACAAGAACTGAAAAGCAGAAGAAACTCAATTTTCCAAGGAATATATTGGGAAATAAGTGGCTTTCTTATGTCATACAGTTAAACAGCAGCAGAGACCTGAGCCTCGGGAGTAGCCTCCCAGAGCTCACAGGGATTGCAGTAACTGATTAGAGCCAGGGTTGGGGCAGAAGTAGAGTCGCTTGAAGTCCTTGGTACGTGTAGGAAAGATCTCAAGAAGTTGAGGTGCAACTTTATTACTGTTTTGAATGTGACTTTACTGACTGTTTTTCAGAAGAAAAAAAAAATCAGCAATCATACTTTGAATGATTTTTTTTTTTTCTCCCAAACCTTGATTTTTCCATGTTAATCCCAGGGGTCTGAGAGATTTCTTTTTTCTCTTCCCCGAGCTCTGTAACTGGCTGTTCCCTGTGGGGCCAGCACTTGCTCCTCTTACTTCAGAGCCCCGAATCGCTGGGGTTCATTTGAATGCGGTGATGAGACGTGTTGCTGTAATAGGGGTATCCATGGCTAATTAGACATACAGTGTATGGAATACAACTGGAATTCTGGGCTCCCAGGCTCTGTTCTTGGCCTGCTTTTGGGCACATTCCTCAGGCTGGCTGGCAGCTGGTGTTGTGCCCGTGCAGCAGACGTGCCAGCGCTGCCCATCCTCCTGGAGAGCTGGGAAAGCCCCCGGAGGTGCACGGGAAGAGTAGAGTGTGGTGACTGGGTTAACTTAGGCTGAGTTGTGGTGTCTCTCAGCCAGAAGATCAGCTGTCGTGCTACCTGACTCACACCTCCCTGAGAGCCCAGCAAATCATCCGGGAGAACCTCCACCTGAACGACCACATCAGGGAGACGACAAGGGGCCCGCGGTGAGTGTGTGGTGTCCTGTGAGCCTTTTGCTTCTGGAAAGTGAGTTTTTCTCTGTGTCCAGTGGTGCTCACGGCTGTTTGGGGTTGCAGGTACTGTCCCTCTCTGGAGTCGAAGGTGCTGCGCTTCCCAAACCGGCACCATCAGGTGTGGCTGGAGCCCGAGGGCTTGGAGTCCGATGTCATTTACCCTCAGGGCATGTCCATGACACTGCCACCAGAGCTCCAGGAGCAGGTGATCAGATCCGTCCCAGGCTTGGAAAAGGCTAAGATGTTACAGCCAGGTGAGGGGGGTGAATAGTTTTAAAACTGTCAGATTGGTTACCAGTTAGTGAAAACCAGATTTTGTTTAGAGTGTAGCAAAACAAGGAAATGCAGAATGTTAGTTCTTGGATGTGGGGACTTTTCCTTGGTTCTTCTTAAATCACAAATAAAAACTGATAACCTAAGTCATCCTGCCCCACTGATTGCTCTTACGGATTCCTTCGAAATCCCCCCCCTTGAGACCTGTCTATCTGTTTGCCATAGGCTACGGGGTGCAGTATGATTTTTTAGATCCCCGCCAGCTGAGTGCTTCCCTGGAGTCCCGGCTGGTTCAGCGCCTCTTCTTTGCGGGCCAGGTCAACGGCACCACGGGCTACGAGGAGGCTGCGGCTCAGGTGGGTGACTCTGGTGGGGACTCAGCACTCGGAGAGGGGTCTGGCCTCGGCCTGTCTTTGCCAGGCCCATCTTGTGCCAGTGAGATGGTCTGTCTTTTGTTGCTCACCCCAGTTCCAGACTCACCCACGTGTCTTTTACATTCAGTGTCTGCAGCGGTTGTTACTGAGGTTGTTACAGAGAAGGCCATGGAGCTGCTGGGAGGGCTGGAGCCCCTCTGCTGTGAGGACAGGCTGAGAGAGTTGGGGGGTTCAGCCTGGAGAAGAGAAGGCTCTGGGGAGACCTCCTTAGAGCCCCTTCCAGTCCCTAAAGGGGGTCCAGGAGAGATGGGGAGGGACTCTTGATCAGGGAGGGGAGCCATAAGACAAGGGGGAAGGGATTGACACTGACAGAGGGGAGATGGAGCTGAGCTGTGGGGAGGAACTTGTTTGGTGTGAGGGTGGTGAGAGCCTGGCCCAGGTTGCCCAGAGAAGCTGTGGCTGCCCCATCCCTGGAGGGGTTCAAGGCCAGGTTGGAGGGGGCTTGGAGGAACCTGGTCTGGTGGGAGGTGTCCCTGCCCAGGGCAGGGGGGTTGGAACTTGATGATCTTTAAGGTCCCTTCCAACCCAAGCCATTCTGTGATTCTGTGACTTTCCAGGGTGCAGTTTGACCCATGAGCCTTTGGAGGTGATTGTGCCGATGCTTTAGCCATGAAGAGACCGGTTCATGCTCTGGGTTTGTTTTCTGCCTGCCCAGGGTGTGATTGCTGGGATCAACGCGTGCCTGCGGGTCCATGGCAAGCCCCCTTTTATCGTTAGTCGCACCGAGGGCTACGTCGGTGTCCTCATCGATGACCTGACCACCCTGGGCACCAGCGAGCCCTACCGCATGTTCACCAGCCGCGTGGAATTCCGCATGGCCCTGCGGCCTGACAACGCCGACGCCAGGCTGACCCACAGAGGTAGGTCCCCGTGACCCTGTTTGGGGTGGGTGGCCCTGCTGGGCGGGCAGCCCTTCGTCTCCCACGCCCTCCGTCCCTGCAGGCTTCGAGGAAGCGGGCTGTGTGTCACTGGAGCGGTACGATCGAGCGGTGAAGATGAGAGCTGCCTTAGAGGATGGGATTGCAGCGCTGAAATCCCTTCAGTTGAGCATAGCCAAATGGTCCCAGCTGATACCAGAGGTTTCCATCAGCAGCAGCCGCAGGTCACCAGTCAGGTACAGGACACAGCGGGGGCTTTCTGCTCTGAGCTTTGTCACCCTCGGGGGACAGCTAGCTGATCTCTGCCTGTAGAATTAGTGTGATGTTGGCTTGTTTCCTGTGACACATTTCCTGGAGCTGACACGGGCTGCCAAAGGGGGTGCTCTGCTGGCCCAGCCCATTCCTGCTCTCCTTGTCCAGAGTGTCCCCAGCTGGTGACAGTACTGCAGCAGGGTCCTGTTCTGCTGGAGGCTCAATAAAGCCGTGGTACATTTCAGGCTCCCTGCTGAGCACTGGGTCTGATTCTGGGCTCCCCAGTTCCAGAAGGACAGGGAACTGCTGGAGAGGGTGCAGAATAGGGCAACAGAGATGACGAGGGGCCTGGAGCATCTCTCTTGCAAGAAGGGCTGAGGGACTTGAGGCTTTTCAGTCTGGAGAAGAGAAGGCTGAGGGGGATGTGATCAACACCTAGAAATACTTACAGGAGGATGGGGCCAGGCTTTTTTCAGTGGTGCCCAGGGACAGATTAAGAGGGATTGGGCACAAACTTGAGCATAAGAAGCTCCATCTCAACGTGGGGAGGAACTTGTTTGCTGTGAGGGTGTCAGAGCCCTGGCAGAGGCTGCCCAGAGAAGGTGGGGGAGTCTCCATCTCTGGAGACATTCCAGCCCCCCCGGACACATTCCTGTGGGACCTGCTGTGGGTGCCCCTGCTCTGGCAGGGGCTTGGACTGGGTGATCTCCAGGGGTCCCTTCCAACCCCATGGCATTGTTTGGTTCTGTGAAAGGTTTCTGTGATGTCCTTACCCCCTCCCTTCTGTCTGGCTGTTCATTTTTCATAAAGAGCCCCTCCTCAAGAGCTGAACTGCTTTTTTTCTAGTCAGGAGGTGAGCTTGGCTCTGCAGTTGTGGCACATGCTGGGATCTTTACACGTTTGAGCTGGGAGCAGCAGTAAATCTGCCCTACACCAGTGTCTCCTTCCTGCCTTAAACCTTTCTCCCGTTTTCTGCAGCGCCTTTGACATCCTCCAGTACCCAGAGGCCACCGTGGAGCTTCTGTCAAGGGCTGTCCCCGATCCCCTGGGAAAGCTGGCTGAGTGGAGGGAACTGGCAGAGAGGCTGAAAATAGAAGGTAGAGCCCAAGAGTTTACCATCTCGTGGTGGGGTCTGCAGAGGTTGTGTTCAGTGAGGGGGGAGCAAATCCCTCCCTCGCGCTGTGTCTCAGGTTGCAGCTTGATGATTTCATTAGTGTGAATGACATGGGATGTGTGAGAGAAATGAAACACTTCATGGAGGGTGCACCTTTCCCCGAGAGCCAGGGCCCGATGTGAGCCCCTGGGGTTTCACTGCGTGGGTGACATCATGGTCACTGCTGGCTTTCTCCTCCTTTCTGCTCTGTCAGATAGACCATCCTTTCCTGGGGGGAGAGGAAAAGCCGACCCATAGATCTTAATTCCTGTAACAAATTAAAGAGCACAGCTTCCTCCAAAGCAGTTGGTGTGAACTGGGCTCCTCGGGCTGTGAGGCTGGAAACCGCTTTGGGAGGTTTTGACCCTCTCGGTGGAATTGCTCCTTCTGCTTCCAAAACTTCCTGCAAGTGCCCTGTTTCACCTGAACCCCCCCTGTCTGCTCTTCTCCTGTCCCCGGGGGTCCCTCCCAGCTGCCTACGAGTGGTGTGTGACCAACCAGCAGCAGGAGATGGAGGAGGTGCGGCGGGATGAGGCCCTCCGGCTGCCCGAGGACCTGGATTACTTCGCCATTGAGGCCTCTCTCTCAGCAGAGGTGCGGGAGAAGCTGGACTCCAACCGTCCCCAGACGGTAAGATCACAGAATCACAGAATGATACGGGGTTCAGAGGGACCTCTGGAGATCATCTCTTCCAAGGTATCGGGCCACAAGAGGGTTGAGCAGCAATGGAAACCCCTCGGTGTCCTCCCAAGGGACATGGGGGCCGGGGTGGAGAGTTTGGGGAGAGCAGAGGTTTTGGTCTCGTTTGCCCCTGGCTCCCCAGGTAGGTTTGTTCTTGTGACCTCCTGCCTGTTCCCTCACACAGATCGGTGCCGTCAGCCGCATCCCCGGCATCACCCCAGCTGCTGTCGTGAACCTGCTGAGGTTTGTGAAGAGCAGTCACCAGAAGACAGGAAAGCTCAAAGCCTTACCCCACACGGACAGGCACTCACCAGGGAAGCCACACTCGGAGCAGGCAAGGTCCCAGGGACAGATGTGACCTGTTCCCTGCAGAGGGGGCAGGGAGCACCCTTGTTAAAGCACCTCTGTAGAGGAGCGTGCCCTTCCTCCCGGGGAGCCTGGCACCCTCACCCCTGCTCGGGAGCTGCTCCCAGGGTAGCTCTGGTCGTGTCCTGTGGCACCAGTGGAACAAAACTGGCTGATGGACAGACCTTGAGTGTGTGCTCAGGAGCCCAGATCTGGCCTGTCACTGTGCCCATCGAGAGACACAGGGGTGGCTTTTAAAGTTCCCCTCGTTGGGAAGGTGTCAGAGAGGTCAAACCCGCTCTGAAGCAGGTTGGGAAGGGCAGGGTTTTGCTCCTCTGGGAAGAGTTGTTCCCTGTGCTGAACCCAGGGCAGCAGGGGGGGGCTTGGGCTGGAAAGTGTGTTCCTTTGACTTGTGACTGTGCATGGTGTGTGGGGTGTCACCCCACAGGAGAGACGTGGTTGTGACACTGTGACACACCAGTATGGAACTGACGTAGGAGACCCATTGAATGTAAACACAGGACCTTAGGTGCTTTTTTGTTTCTCCTTTAAAATAAATAAAGCTTATCTTGAAGCTGAAGAGTTTGGTTGTCCCTTTTCAGTGGAGCCTTGGCCGTTCGCTGGGTCCCAGGGGTGACTGGGAAAGGCAGGGCCTTGCTGAGGAAGGTGGGGGCCATGGCAGAGCCTGCCCCAGGAGCCCCATCTCTCGGTTGTGTGGTGACCCACAGAGAGATGTACTGCGGGCCAGGGGGCTCCAAGCCCCCTCCAACCTGGCCTTGAACCCCTCCAGGGATGGGGCAGCCACAGCTTCTCTGGGCAACCTGGGCCAGGCTCTCACCACCCTCACACCAAAGAATTTCTTCCCCACATCTCAGCTCCATCTCCCCTCTTTCAGGGTCAAACCCTTCCCCCTCATCCTAGGGCTCCCCTCCCTGATCACAGAATCACAGAATCTCAGGGATTGGAAGGGACCTTGAAAGCTCATCCAGTCCAATCCCCCTGCCGGAGCAGGAACACCCAGAGCAGGTCCCACAGGNCAGCCTGTCCCCACAGCAGAGGGGCTCCAGCCCTCCCAGCATCTCTGTGGCCTCCTCTGGCCCCGCTCCAACAGCTCCATGTCCTTGGTCCTTTGTATGTTTTGTTTTGAAGGAAGAAAAAAACCAAAACCTGCTCAAAGTCCCGACGGTTGAGCAGGGACACGGCTCCTCGGCAGCCGCCCCTCACACACCCCACTGCCCCCCACGCGCAGGGAAACCTCACCCCAGTTTGTCTCCGTGTTGTCTCAGCCTCGACCAGCAGCTTTAGAGGAAAACCCCCGTTTAAGTGTCACCTTTTCAGTGCCGAGAACCCGGTGGAGCTCATCTGAGTGACGCTGGGTAAATATTTGAAACACAAAGGATTAACAACTTATCAACAGGCAGCTGGAGACTGGGTCCTCGGGGGGGAAAAAACCACCAAAACCAAAAAAAAGCAGCCAATAAGATAATTGATTTGTGATGCAGAAATAATCCAAAGGGACTAAAGTGCTTTCACAAAAGGCTAAAAAACCCCACAGGTTCTGGTTTGTGGAACAATCTGGTTTTGCTGCCTCCCAGGTTTTCCTTCAGCCCTTGGGAACCCAGGTGCAACGTGGACGACGTGAGACTCATCACCACAAACTCAACGGTGCTGGTACAGGATTGTGATTTTTGCACCGAAAAAGGAATGAGAAAGAGAGAAAAAAAAAAATTCTTGGGGAAAAGGGCTTTGGCTGGAGCAGGAGCTCGGAGAGACACAGACCACGGAGGGGCTGGGGGGGCGGAAAGGAGACTCACTGATGAGGGAAGGAAGGTCCATGTTAGATGCAGGAGAAAGCAGAAAACCAAGGTTTGTGAGGAGTGAAGCTGAGCTGGTGCTGGCAAAGGGCGTTAAACTCCTGGTGTGAAGTTCTGCAGCCGCTTGTGTGGACAAAGGGAAAGGGCCTGCCCTTGTCTGAAGGAAGCACCGAGAGAAATTCCTCCTGGGTCACCCAAAAGGTGGACAAACCCAGTGACCTCAGGCTGTGTCCAGAGCTGGCCATCAGCGGCTCCTCAGGGAGCAGCCCCACAGAACCCCCAGCTCCCTCCAGCAGAGCATCACAGAAAGGTCTGGGTTGGGAAGGACCTTTCAGATGATGGAGTCCAACCATCAACCCAGCACTGACAAACCCACCACTCACCCATGTCCCTCAGCACCACGTCTGCCCGGCTTTGGGATCCCTCCAGGGATGGGGACTCCACCACTGCCCTGGGCAGCCTCTGCCAAGGCTTCACAGTCCCTTCTGTGAAGAAATTGTTCCCAATTTCCATCCTAAACTTCCCCTGGTGCAACTTGAGGCCGTTTCTTCTTGTCTCAAAACATGTCCAGGTCCTTTGCTTTGGGGACAGGAAAAATAAATGAGCATCACTGTGTCTGGAGTCGTCCTTCACAGAACCCAGAACAGGG
Source organism: Nycticryphes semicollaris (assembly GCA_013400055.1). NCBI lineage: Eukaryota > Metazoa > Chordata > Aves > Charadriiformes > Rostratulidae > Nycticryphes > Nycticryphes semicollaris. The sequence continues at coordinate 26,077 of VXBJ01006615.1, read as the reverse complement.
CAGCACCGTGATGATGATGACGATAAAGATGAAGATGGTGGGAGCTCCTCAACCCTCCTGCATCCTCTTCTGCCCCTTCCCCGCCCCCCAGCACTACATAAGCATTTAATGAACATAAATTAGAAGCAGGTGAATTGTGTTTGTGAGCCAGACCCAATTTAATCTGCTCTCAAACAGGTACTGAGTCACTGAGCCCCGAGGAGGGAAAGGGGGACTCCCCACCCTCCCCCCCCAGACACTGCCGTTTGTTTCTACATGGGTTTACTTTGACAAAAATCTCAAATGTAACGTATGTGTTTAGAGGATCCATCAGTAACTTGTCACTTTGTCAATACCTTTAGTCTTTCACCTGCAATTTCAGTGGCAGGGGGGGGCACTGGTGGCTGCCGCGTTCTCTCTTCTCTTGGTTTTAGGAGATTTTTCTCCTTAAAAAGGGGAAAGACGCACACACACACCCTCCATCAGGGCCATTTCACCCCTCCCCCCCAACCCAGCAACTCAGGTGTCACTTTGCAGCTTTTCAAAGAAAATGAGCTCTTGAAACCTCTGCCCCCCCGGCCCCACTCCCCCTAAGGCCATTTTCCAACCTTGTTTTGCTCCCGGGGCTTCAGTTCCAATGGGCTGCTCGTTATTCCAAGCTAATTAAAGCCCGTAATGAAGCAGGTGCCTCCCCTCACCCCGTGCAGGGGGGCAGAGGGTCGGGCCCCTCCAACCAACCCCCCCGGGGCAGGGGGAGGAGGCTGAGGAAGGGGGTTCCAGCGCTCGGGGAAAGCGGTTTGACCAAAGGCTCCTGGGGAAAAAAAAACAAAACCAAAAACCCAACAAAAAAACCAAACCCACCTTAATTGCAAAGTCCGTGGTTGAACGGAGAGGCAGGGACCGGACACGACATTCAGCGTTGTCATGGCAACGGTACCTCTGCCCCCCCGCCCCCCCTCCACTGCAGAGCGGGGGGAAGGCAGGGATACCCACAAACCTCCAGGATTTGGGAATGGCGATGAGATTTCTTAATTCCAGTTTTCTGCAGCCCCAGCTCAGCCTCCCCCCAGGCCTTCCCCAGTGTCCCCTCAGAGCCAGGCGGCCCAGGGCAGGGGGACAAGATCCCACCTCAGCCACCCCAGGGTGAGCTCACAGAGCCCGGCGTCGTGGGACAGTGACCCCTCGGACACCCAGCTCCCTGTAGCTGTGGGGAGGCCGAGACAAAGGTCAATTAAGAGCTGCTTCGTTAACAAGGCAGAGCCCGGTCACCCATCACTGGCTCCAGCCCCAGCTCAGGGACACGAACCGGCCCCAGGCAGGACAGGGACAATCGCCCCCCTCCCCTCGGGGCTCGGTGGGAAAATCTGTTCCTTTCTCTCCCGAGGGAGATGCTGCACGAGGTGGGGGGGTGTGGGGGGGTTCAGAGCCTGCCCGAGCACAGGAGCATCCTCCAAATCCACCCTTCTCACCACTTAAGACACAAGGGTTTAATCTGCAAAGATCTACAAAACAACCCATCAGTTTCCCAGGAAAAAGGAATTAAGCCCCAGTAAATCTGCTCCTGGGAGCAATGGGAAGGTGTTGTCCAGACTCAGGGGATCCCAGCACCTGAGCCTTGGCTGAAGCTTTCCCAAGGTTAAATCTGTGCTCCTTCACTCATTTTCCTCCCAGTACCAAAGCTCTCCTGCTTTGCTGGAAGCACCCATGTTACCAACCCCAGCAGCTCCAGAGGAAGCACCACACACACCAGTCAGGCTTTGAAGGCCCAGATGAGCTGCTGCCAAACCCAGAGCTGGATCTCAGCTTTTCTCCCCAGAAACAAGAAATCTGGGTATTTCTTTCAGCTTTTGAACACCCAGCAGCAACACCCATCCTGTGTGATCCCACCGGGGCTGGAAACACGGGGGTGGTTTTTCCCTCCCCGGGGAACTCCACACCAACCCAAAAGAACACAGAGACAGAGCATTGAACTTTCCTTTTAATGGTCTCAAATTCTGTGACAGATTATTATTACTTTTATTTTATTTTATTTTTTGGTCAAGTTTCCATTTTAAAAAATTTTTCGTTATCGCTTTATTTTTTCCCCCAAGACTAATAACTTAAACTGCCACGAAAGAGAATGGTCCGGACAAAGACTCCTTTCCTCCTGAAGCTTTTGCGATGCATCGTAATCGTTAACCAGTCTTTGACAATGGAACTGCAATGGCCAATTGAGACAGACAGCCCTGAGACCGTCCTTCCACCCCCGACCCGGCCCCGGCTGCCAGCGCTCACACACCGGGTTCATTTGGCTTTCTGTGCCTTCTGGGCCGACTTTGTCACCTTGCCAGCGCCTCCCGCCTTCTTGTCCACAGCCTTGATGACACCCACGGCCACCGTCTGCCTCATGTCACGCACGGCAAAGCGTCCTGCCAGGGACAAACACAGGCTGTGGTCAGGGCTGGGCTTAGATTTCACCCCCCCTGTCGCCCCCCAACCCACTTGGGGCAAACACCAACCCCAGGAGAAAGGGTCACCTTGGTGGGACAATGATCTAACATCATCTAAAGTGTCCCCAAAGCCTTGGTCACGCTCGGGAGCTTCTCCCCAAAGTCATAGGACTAGCCCTGGAGGAGGGGGTCCCTTCTCCAGAGAGAGGAGGAGCAAGGGGGTTTGGAGCAGCCTTACCCAGAGGAGGGTAGTCAGAGAAGCTCTCCACACACATGGGTTTGCCCGGGATCATGTCGACGATGGCAGCGTCTCCAGACTTGAGGAATTTGGGCCCATCCTCCAGCTTCTTGCCGGAACGACGGTCGATCTTCTCTTTGAGCTCAGCGAACTTGCAGGCGATGTGGGCGGTGTGACAGTCCAGCACCGGGGCGTAGCCAGCGCTGATCTGCCCAGGGTGGTTCAGGATGATCACCTGAAAGCCAAGAAGAGCACCCAGTTNAGCACCCAGTTGCAGGGGGGGGGGGGGTGGATTCCACACACTCCTGTGCCCCCACAGCCAGGGCTTCCAACGGGATTCGCTCCAGCAGATACACCCCAGACACAACTGCCTGTCACTTCAGAGCTCAGCACACCAGTAAGAGAGGACAAGATTCTGGTACCTGGTGGGGAGACCTTGGAGCCCCTTCCAGTCCCTCCAGGAAAGCTGGGGAGGGACTCTGGGTCAGGGAGGGGAGCCCTAAGAGGAGGGGGAAAGGTTTGACCCTGAAAGAGGGGAGATGGAGCTGAGATGTGGGGAAGAACTTGTTCGGTGTGAGGGTGGTGAGAGCCTGGCCCAGGTTGCCCAGAGAAGCTGTGGCTGCCCCATCCCTGGAGGGGTTCAAGGCCAGGTTGGAGGGGGCTTGGAGCAACCTGGTCTGGTGGGAGGTGTCCCTGCCCAGGGCAGGGGGTGGCACTCGGGGGGGCTTTGAGGTCCCCTCCCACCCAAACCACTCAGTGACTCTATCCTTACCTGTGCAGTGAAGCCAGCAGCTTCCATGGGAGGGTCATTCTTGCTGTCCCCAGCCACGTTGCCACGACGAACATCTTTGACAGACACGTTCTTCACGTTGAAGCCAACGTTGTCCCCGGGCAGAGCCTCACTCAGGGCCTCGTGGTGCATCTCCACAGACTTCACTTCAGTTGTAACGTTGACGGGGGCAAATGTCACCACCATGCCTGGCTTCAGCACCCCGGTCTCCACACGGCCAACGGGGACAGTACCAATGCCTGCAGGAGAGAAGCAAGGTCAGGCACCCAGGCTCAAGGGGCACACACCCTTGGAGGAGACAACACTTTAGACAGCGTTTTCCACTTGAAAAAGCAGTTCCTGGGCCAACAACTGCCTTTCTGCCCCATTCACCAGGCACAGCCCTGGTTCAAGTGTGGCAGAGAACACCCACCGCCAATTTTGTAGACGTCCTGCAGAGGAAGCCGCAGAGGTTTGTCCGTGGGACGGGTGGGTGGCAGGATACAGTCCAGAGCTTCAAGGAGGGTGGTTCCACTGGCGTTGCCGTCCTTTCGGGTCACCTTCCACCCCTTGAACCAGGGCATCTGCAACAAGAACAAGGCTGGGCATCAGCTACCTGACAACGTGAACAGCACAAGGCTCGAGACGAGCGAGCGGCCCATCTCAGTGTCCCACTGCAGAGTAAGTACAGCAGGTGCTGGGCTTTAATCCTTGAGCTCAGCACTCCCAACACACCCAGACTAAACACCACGTGCATTCTGCTCTTGCCTAATTTATCTCAGTGCTCCTCCCACCTTAACTTCTGAATATAAACCAATGTCAAACCTACGTTAGAGCTGGGCTCCAACATGTTGTCTCCGTTCCAACCAGAAATTGGCACGAAAGCTACAGTGTCTGGGTTGTAGCCAATTTTCTTGATGTAAGTGCTGACTTCCTTGACAATCTCCTCGTATCTCTTCTGGCTGTAGGGTGGCTCGGTGGAGTCCATCTTGTTGACACCGACGATCAGCTGTTTCACCCCCAGGGTGTAGGCCAGAAGGGCGTGCTCACGGGTCTGCCCGTTCTTGGAGATACCGGCCTCGAACTCCCCGACACCAGCAGCCACGATCAGGACAGCACAGTCAGCCTGGGCAAGAGAGAAAATCCCCCATCCTTATACTGCCTGTTTATATCCATATATACAGGTGATGTACACTGTACATACAGTGACTCACTATTAGATGTATTACATCACCATAACCCCCCCCTGTGATTTCCCCACCTGCGAGGTTCCAGTGATCATGTTCTTGATGAAGTCTCTGTGTCCGGGAGCGTCGATGATGGTGACGTAGTATTTGCTGGTTTCAAACTTCCAGAGGGAAATATCGATGGTAATACCACGCTCACGCTCAGCCTTCAGCTTGTCCAAGACCCAGGCGTATTTGAAGGAGCCCTTGCCCATCTATGGGGTTAAGAAAATACATTTGTTTGCTCCCTTTGTTTTTTTTGTTTTCAAACTGATCCCACACTGCCTGAAGAGCAACATCTAAGAATAGTTCAGTGGTTTAATACCAAAAAATGTCACTGCTTGTAAAACAAGCAACAAGATCCCCTTGGCACCACCGGCGAGAGATGCCAAGTGCTGGCTGTGACTGAACCTGCTGACATCCCTGCCCTCTCACGCCTTGTTAATTGGACTAACACTTCGTTACTGTGCATCTCTTGGGCCTGAGCCCTGCTATCAAGTGTCCTCTACACTGAAGTTCTCTTCCAAGTGCAGTCCCTACGATAACCAACGCTGGGACTGCCAGCCAGCCCGGCCATCGCTAGGCTTCCTTCTCAGGTGTGCTTTAAACGTTTATGTGATTACACAGAAGAGAAAAAGAAGTAGAATTAATAAGACTTTCTATAGGTTCAAACACCAAAATCCATTCCTTTTGTGTTCTGGAATAAAACTTCTAAGAGAAACTTTGCAAGTTTTACCCTTCACCACACTCTATTTGAAGACCAAACTGGGAACTCCCCCTAAATTGTGATTCCGGGCCCAATTACACAGGTCTAACTGCAGACCCCCCTTCCCTTCCACCCTTTCCCACTTCAGATTTCCAGCTTCGCCAAATTAAGGCCCTGGCGGAGCCAACGCTTCGGCTCTCGCTCAGCCCCGGGGACAACCGGAGCCCAACCGCCGCCCTGTGGCCACCCAACACCGTGTGCTCCTCCAGCCGCTGGGACAGCTGCCACCAAACCGCCTCCCTGTGGCCACCCAACACTCTGCAACTCCGAGTTGTGCAACTCCAGCCTCCCCCTCCATCCGCCCCCCTCCCCGCCGCCGGGCGGCCCCAGGAACACGCACCTCGGCGGCTTCCTTCTCGAACTTCTCGATGGTCCTCTTGTCGATGCCCCCGCACTTGTAGATGAGGTGCCCGGTGGTGGTGGACTTGCCAGAATCGACGTGGCCGATGACGACGATGTTGATGTGGGTCTTCTCCTTTCCCATCTCGGACGGTGGTTGGGTTCTTGCTTCCGGCAGAAAAGAATCGACACCTGGAAATTTCCCCGCAAAAAGAGAAAAGACCCGATGAAATT
>VXBJ01006615.1:6912-20039 GCA_013400055.1 Nycticryphes semicollaris | reverse complement strand
AGGAAAAGGCGAGCGGCCATTTTTTTTTTTAAACACTCGTGCCCCGTCCCCACCGTCCCCCTCCCCGCAACCACGGGCCTCGACGGGCCCCACCGCCGCCCGTCCCGTCGACACGGCCTCTCTGCCACGCACGCTGGGAGGGGAGGTGAAGCGGCCGGGCGCTTCCCGCCCCACGCCGGCACGGTCACGCCGCTTCCCCCGTCCCGGCGGAGGAAGGATGGAGGGAAGGAAAGGACGCATCGCCGCCTCCCCGGTGTGCTCTCTCCCCTCTGCCTTTTCTCCCCCCAGCGCTCCGCCACGGCGGCCGCGCCCGGTCACCCCCCAGAGCCCTCGTGGAGCGCGGCCTCCTCGCCCGATCCACCCCCTCCCGGCCCCCGGTCCCGGCCTGCCCCGCGCGGACGCGCCTCACCTGCGAGGCGGCGGCTGCGAGCCCGGAGCGAAAAAGACCGACGGCGTGAACGGCGCCCTTTATATAGGCTGGGCGGGGGGCGGGGCCTAACGGACACGTCACCACTCCCGGCGGCCCCGCTGCAACGCCCCTCCGGCCCCGCCCTGGCGGCCGCGCGGGGAAAGGGCGCCCCTCACTCGCTTCCGGTCCCCGCTCCCGGCCCGGTGGGACCCGCACCGGGACCGGCACCGGGACCGGCACAGGGGCGGGGATGGGGACCGCCCCCTTCGGCCGAGGAGAGCCGGCCCCAGCGGCGATGGGGACGAGAAAGCGTCATTGCGTTGCGTCACGGCCCGGTCCGGGGGGGGTGGGGGATGCAGCAGCTTCAAGAAAGTCCCTGGGGAGTAGCCCCAGGGCAAATTAATTGTGTTTCTTATTAGGGACGGGCACGAACTCAATCAGTGAGATTAGGAATTAGAAACGTCGCTTAAACGAGGGGATGCGAGACACCACCCCCGGCCCAGCAGCTCACCAGGGGGGGCAAGTCCCAGACAGGGGTTGGGGAGAGAGCAGGAATTTCAGGAAAAATAAGAAACTGCAGCGGGTGGCTCAAAAAACCAAACCCGCCAAAAAACAAAAGGGAAAAAAAAATCAGAAAAAAGTCATTTTCTTTCTTTCTTGCACCACTAGAACGCTGGAGTTGACCTTTTCTGGGCTCAGAAAACTTGGGCAGACGATTACGACTGGAGGTGGGGACAAGGGGAGGTGCAGCTGAGACGTGTGGGAACCAAGGAGAATCAAGCCTTTGGGGTACGGGAACCCAAACCAGGAGAAGTGCCCCCTCCCCGCCCCCCTGCTGTATTTCCCCCCCCCCGGGGAAAAGTGGGGAAACTTCTGAAATCCCAGCTGCAGGAAGCCATGGAATGGCACCCAGCGTCGGGAATGGGGAAGGCCCTGGTGATTCCAGAGGGTTCCTCCCTGGGTTTCCCGTTCCTCACCCACGTGAGAGACACCCGTGGGATGCTCAACATCCCCCAGACTGGGAGGAGTGGAATTAGGCTGGGATGTTGTACTGATATTTCCATTTGTTTTTATAACAGGATGGGCAAAGGGAAGGAAGCTGTGGGCTCTGATTTCTCCTTCGGAACGTCATACCCCTGTGTGAGGAACGGTCACTTCTGCAGACCCGAGAGCAGTCCCGGGTGTGTGTTGGGGTGGAAGGAGCTGCTTGTTCAAAAACAAAGAAAAAAGAATGATGAAATAAATAACCACCACCACCTTCCATCCACCTTCTCACTCGACTCCCAGTTTCCAGAGACAAGGCACACCCGGCATCCCATTTACTAGAGGGAACTTCCCCAAACTCAGTATTTCATGGATTGATGGGAAATGAAGTGTTCCCACAATATCTGCCACTTTTTCCACAAGTAAAATTAATGATTAGGAAAAAAAAAAAAGGTGCATTTTCTAACAACAACAACAAAAAGGTGGTTTGAGAAATGTCCCATCAAAGCAGCAGCCCAGTTCAGAATGTCCAGAACACACTTGTTACACAAAATCCCAGCTTCAGAAAAAAACCTGCAGAAACGATCAGCCACTGTTAAACTTACCAGGTTTTAGGGAAGGGATAGAGTCAGCTTCTCCTCAAATCCTTTCGGGGCAGGTACTGGTGCAGCCATTGTGTGTGAAGAGAACTGAAGGGAAGGTCAGGAGAAGGGATGGGGGACACCTTCTGGGACTGGAGATGCATTGTCACAGAACCCATAGAGTGCTCAGAATGCCATAGGGCTGGAAGGGACCTCTGGAGATCATCCAGTCCAACCCCCTGCCAGAGCAGGGTCACCCACAGCAGGTCCCACAGCAATGTGTCCAGGAGGGTTTGAATGTCTCCAGAGATGGAGACTCCACCACCTCTCTGGGCAGTCTGCCAGGGCTCTGCAGGAGAGAAGTTCCTCCTCATGTTTAGCAATGGGCCCTGGTGGCCAAGGCTAATGGCATCCTGGGGGGCATCAGGCAGAGTGTGACCAGCAGGTGGAGGGAGGTCATCCTGCCCCTCTGCTCTGCTCTGCCCTGGGGACACCCCAGCTGGAGCCAGTTCTGGGCTCCCCAGTTCCAGAAGGACAGGGAACTGCAGGAGAGGGGACAGCAAAGGGCAAGGAAGATGCTGAGGGGCCTGGAACATCTCTCTTACAAGGAAAGGCTGAGGGACTTGGGTCTATTTAGTCTGGAGAAGAGAAGGCTGAGGGGGGATCTGATCAACCCCTAGAAATACTCAAGGGTGGGTGTCAGGAGGAAGGGGCCAGGCTGTTTTCAGTGGTGTCCTGGGACAGGACAAGAGGGAACGGGCACAAACTGGAACATGGGAAGTTCCTCCCCACGTTGAGATGGAACTTGTTGACTTTGAGGGTGTCAGAGCCCTGGCAGAGGCTGCCCAGAGGTGGTGGAGTCTCCATCTCTGGAGACATTCCAACCCTCCTGGACACGTTCCTGTGGGACCTGCTGTGGGTGACCCTGCTGTGGCAGGGGGTTGGAGTTGGTGATCTCCAGAGGTCCCTTCCAGCCCCATGGCATTCTCTGGGATTGATTCTGTGCTCCTAGGGGAGCAGATGCTGAGCTGCAATGACCTGTGGTGTGATGACAGGCGGGAGGGTTCTCCACAGCCTTTGTGCTGCAGGAACCGACAGAACGGCCAGCATTTTAAAGAGACTCTCAGACCAGATGACATTAAAACGAGAGTTACGCTGTTGCTGTACCTAAACCAAGAATTCTAACTTGTAAAAATGAGTGTTAACTGGAATTTGAGGTCCCCGCAGCCACTGCAGCTACTCTAATGTGTGGCTCCAGCACGTACCGAATGTGCTGCAAGCTCAGAACAGTCCCAGGCAGAGGAACAGAAGATGCGCTCCCTGAGCACAGCAGTGGCACCTCTTTGGGTCAGAATCCCACAGAAGGAGAAAGGTGACAGCAGATACGTGGCTATTTCAGCTGCCCTGAGCAAGGTGACTCAGGAGTGTAAGCAAACAGAGCCTGCAATGCCAGACTCCCAGCCGGGGCCTGGGAAATAGAGTTTATCGAGCTCACTCTGGAAGAGGCGCTAAGATTTCTTGAGGGCGCTCCCAGAGAGCGGGATGGAAAAATTGTCCAAAATTATAGCAGTATTTCATAATACCATTAACCTCATCTTTACTGGGAAACGCTTTCCAATCCCTACATTGCAATTGCCGTTGTACCTAAATCAGTCCAGATGTTCACCATAAACCACAGCGTGAGCCTTTACTTCCCTCTTTGTGCTCTTTAATGCACCGGGTCATAATAGAAATAAACCCCATCTACACTCCTTTGCCCTACACGATCCAAGCACTCACCACCAGATTTTACAGTCATCTGCTTAATAAATAGAAGAGCAATTAATAGAATAACGCTGTTACTCATGTAAGGGACCAGACAGAAAACCTCCTTCAAAAAAAACCCCAAATGGTTTAAGCAAGCTAAACGACTTGAGAAAAGCTACTTTTGAAAGTTATTTAGCTCTGTACTAGTAGCATATTTTTTTAATGTAAAGGAAATCTCTTGCTAAAAGGAAGAGAGAACAGTCCATAAGAGCTTTAAGTAACTCTCTTAGGAGACAGCACAAAGCAGCCCTTCACATCCTGGGAAGCCTCTGGGGCTCGGGCTGGACGAAGCCCTCCACCACCTTGTCTGGTCTCACAGCTCACCTGGTTTAGAGATTCAGAAGATAAGGTCTTACAGGAGAAGGTATAAGAGAATGGCCTTAAAAGCTAGTGAGGGCGTCGTTGGGAGCAATAAGCAGCTGCAGTTTTGGAGGCTTCTGAATAACTTGACATGAGCCTCTTAAAATGGCATTTGTTGCCCCTAAAACAGGGTTTCTGTGGGAATGACTCCTGTTGTCCCAGGTACAACCTGTACCGTGGGGAAAGGATGAATGCTCAGAGGACAGTCTGCTTTAAAAAAATATATAAATATCCTTTGGAGAGCCTTTTCGAAGCACACACAGGCAGGTAGAGGACTTCAAGAATTCATTCCTCCTTTCACCAACAAGCGACCCTCTGCTCGTAGCCACTTGACAAAGCCTCCTCTGCTTCATTAGTGCCAGGCTAATTTACACCAGCCCATGACCTGGCTCCAGGCAAAAAGCCAAGTTACTCGACAGCGAGGCAGAAGGAAGGTGAAGGGCTGACGAAGCACCCACCGCTATTACGGAGACACAGTGGAATTTGTTGTGGTTTTGTGTCGGTGTTTCCCCACAGCCAACGGGCCTTTGCTCCTCCTCCCCAGGCGGAACCACGTTTTCAACATATCCCACCACCTTTCAGACACCCTCAAATATAGGGTAAGCCCTTCTAGGAGCTCAAGTCAAAGAACACCCTACATATGGGATAGATAAAAAAATTGTAAAATAGGATGTATTGAGCATGAGGCAGCAGTTGGTGAAGAGAAATCCAGCGGGTGAGGTTGGCTTGGCTCTTGTTCTCAATTTATCAGGAACTTCCAAAACTCCATTCTAAAGCTCTGGTCTCTTGTGCTAAAAATCATTTTGCCAAAAACAACGTATTCATCCTTCTGTGCTGATAAGCCTGGAAGCTCAGCTCCTCACCCCCTGACCCTGCATTTGAGAGTTCTCTGCCGAGCCCTCGCAGCCACCAAGCTCTGCTCCCATGGCTTTGCTGGGTACATCCACTCCTGAGGTTAACTTCGGTGCCTCTTGCCAGGCTGGGTTTGTATCTGGCTTCTGCACTTACTGAGCTGGAAGTTCCCCAACAGAAAACCTGCAATTCCTCAGTCTCATCTCACAGACCTGGTGCATTCACCCCTTTCTGCCTCTCCTACTGACCTGAGCAGAGGAAGGTCTTCAGGGAGAAAGACAAAGAATATGGGTAGATTTAGGTACAGCGCTAGAAGGGGTTTATACGACTGAGATGGCTGTGAGAGAGAGAGATAACAGAGGTGATGTTGGTGCAAACTGCAAAATATGTGGCAAACTGAAGAGAGTGGATGGACAGGCTGAAGGCAGAGGAAGGGCAGCACCCGGGACTCGGGAGAGTAGAGATGGTGCGGAGACATCCATCTGCTCAGCTGAAGTGCTGTCTGGCCTTCCCTCTCCCATCAATGTCCCTCTGCTCAGCTGAAGTGCCATCCATCTGTCCTCTCCCATCGATGTCCGTAGTACCATCCATCTGTCCTCTCTCCCACCTATATCCACCCGTCCTTCCCTCTCCCATTCATATCTATCTGTCCTTCCCTCTCCCACCTACATCCATCTGTTCCTCCCTCCCTTTCCCATCGACGTCCGTCAACTGTTCCTTCTCCCACCTACATCAATCCATCCTTCCCTCTCCCACCCACATCCTTCTGATGTTCCCTCTCCCACCTACATCCATCCGTCCCTCCCTCTCCCACCTACATCCACCCACTGTTCCCTCTCCTACACCGACCTTGTGGTGGTTCCAGGTCCTGGCATCCCTGGGGCCATGCTCTGGGTTTCCACCACACTCACCTGTGCATCGTCCCTGCCACGTCCCAGCAGCGCTGCCAGTCGAGGGCTCAGAGGCCGTGCTCAGATCCAGTGTTCACAGCACACGCTTGGCATTTACCCAGTGAATTTACATTTGAGATGATTAAAGTTTGGAAAGGTTTAAAGTTGGTGGGAATAAATCCAGGTCTGGAAAAGTGCTTGTACCTGACCCGTTCAATCTACGCTGAGCTGACGGAAAGGAGGTTTGGCTTGGTCTCCAGAATTCTGCAAGAGAGAAAATCCTAGAAGGGAAGAATCACGAGTCTGGACCACAGACACATAAGAAGATTCAAGATTCAAGTTAAATTAAGGTAGAAATAGAAGCTGATTTTTTGTAACTGGCGATGAGCAGTGGGACCAGCTTGCTGAAAGCAGTAAGAAAACAGATGAAGAAGTACTCAATATTTAATTGTGTTAGTAAAAAACCCAAACCAACACAATACCCAAACCCAACCAACACAATAAAGGAGAAAGAACTCGTGTGGGGGAGAAAGGGAACAGGAGGGAACGTACTTAAAATGACGCCTCTGTTTTCAGTTACCCAACTCTAACACAGTCCCTCTGGATTGTTTGGCCGGATGGAGCTATCTCAGAGCTTCTGCTGATCCTCTTTGAAAGCTGTGGAACAGAGAAGGTTCCAGAAAACAGAAAAATAGAAAAACCATCCCTGAATTGGAAGAGAGGGGGCAAAGAGAAAGCAGACACACGAGCTGGGCAGTTATGGAACAGTCGGTCTAATTTCAATTCCTGGAAAAATATATTGGAACAAATGACCTATTTTTAGGAGATAATAGGTTGATAAGTAACAGCCCCAGACTTGTTAGCAGCAGATTGCATCAAACGGATCTCTCCTACTGTGACAGGTTTAACAGGCTCAGGGATGGGGAAAGGAGGGTATAAATTAACCCGAGGGAGTATCTGACACTCCTCATGGGCAGCCTGCACAAGGAACAAACTTTGGACGAAATGATGGATGTGCAGGAGAGCAGGTGAAGATGGCCCATGCTCAAAGAAATTGGTAGTATTGCTATGAAAGGTTGTCTAAAATCACTTTCTGTGGGCACAGACATTATTCCACCACACAGATATACTGGTATAAATACAGACACAGGGGTATAAATACACACAAATGTAATTTGGGATTGCAGACCTGGGGGTCTGGAGGGACTAGCACTTCAGAGGTCTGGAGCAGCACTCAGAACAACATGGGCACATTAGGAAAATGGTCTAAAATAATGAGAAAACAAATCAAGGTTGGTATTTGTCCTTTTTAAGGAGCACCCAGACACGGGAGGAGTAGCCACTGGCCAGCAGTCCTGCAGGAAGGGCCCTGGGGTCGGAGTGATCACAAACCTGACCCGAGTCAACACTGCCCTGCTCTTGTGAAAAAAGCAAACATCCCGGGGTGTATAAACAGAGGAGCTGTAAGATACATCAAACAAACCCACCACTCTGCCTCCTGCTCCTTAAAGCCTCTGCCGGGATGCTCCGTCCCTCTCAGGAGCCATCTCCAAGGTGACACCTGGAGACAAAACCACTGGGACGGATGCTGGGGGCAGCTGGTGGAACCCCCATGGGTACCCAGCTCCTTGCAGGCACCTAAACACCTACCAGGAATGGGTCAGTATGACTAACATTTCCAAATGGATGGATGGATGGATGGATGAGATATCCAAAACTCTCTTCAAGCCTTAATTTCCCCAGGTTTACATAACTTAGAAGATCTGTGTGGTTGTGAATTAACTTCTCGTGCCCCGACTCCAGCCTGTGGTGTTTAGCTCGGTAAGAAAATCTCCCCAGGACATTAATGTGTTTCTGTCAGCTGAAGGTCACTACTTTTAGCTACAGTAGTCACATGCAAATGGAAACTCACAAATATTTCAACCACTAATCACCCATCTTGCTGTATAAATTCCATCTTCCCCAGTAGATGCTCAAGGACATTGTAGTGAAGAGCGAAAAGCTGGCCTAGTACAGCTAAGGGAGCAATGGAACAGTCACCCCTGAACGCCAGTGGAGGAAGAATTGGGCTAAAAAGGGAAGATGGGGGCAGAAACTTAGTCCCACCACCTCCTCCTGCCACTGCCTGTGGTGGGTTTTGTTGGAGCTGTGAGAACGGACTGGATTCCTGGCACCAGGCTACAAAGCGCCCGTTCAGCGCCGGTTTCTTATCAAAACCCAGCGCTGGAAAACATGTTTGGTTTCTGCAGTGGTTTCTGAATAACAACCAGCAGAATGTGAAATGACACCCCGGCACACGTGACTTTCCCACGGGCAGCGGTGCCGGGAGGGCAACCACGGGCTGGGGAACGGTGCGGGGGAGGTCGGGCCAAACACCGCGCTCCTCACCGTCCCGGCCCCCACCAAAACCTGTGAAAAACAGCAGCTGTGGCTCACTCACAGCCAGGTGGATCCACAGGGCAATGGCGTTTTTGGAGGTTAAAGGTTTGTGCCGCGCACGTGGCGTGAGGCAGACTTTGGCCCCCTTGAACCGGGGACGGGTGTTGAGTCAGCTCTTTGCACCCAGGGCCACATCCGGGCCCGGGGAGATGGAGGGGAGCACAGACGAGGGGAATACTGATGGTAAAACACCGATGCTGCAGCTCAGAGATGTGGTTACCCTGCAGAATAGCAGTAAAACATGGGAAAGAAGAAACCACCTGGCAGCACAGGTTAGAAAAGGATTGCAGACTGACTGTGTGAGTGTCCTCTGCTGCCTGGAACGGGAACTTTCCTGCTCTCACAGGGTCCCCCCGGCAGCAACAGAAAGGGCTGGGAGAAGCAGGAAGACTTAGAAGGTCTGTCTTAGTTCCCAGGCAGTCTCTGTGTCACTGTCCCTGCAATTCCCGAGACCCGAAGTATGAAGCACACCCCGAGTTTTTGACTCCGTGTGCTGCTGTCAGTCCAGCACAGAGGGTATTAAATCAGAAAACCTAATCCTGCGTGCACACCACATACAGGTACCAGCACGGTGACAGGGAAACACCCTGGAACGCTCACAAGCAGTGACCCCCACATCTGAGTGGGGTCTTTTTTTGCCATTCCAAGGCAGGGGTGCGTGTGTCTGTGTGGGTGAAACGGCAGCTGGAAAGAAATACTGCTTTTTGGAAAGTAAATCTCAGCTCCTTCTCTAAATGTAGCCCCGTGGAGTCACTACAGAGTCACTACTTACGGGTAACAGTTGGTACTCCCTTTGCAGGGACTGTGGTCCCGGGTGCTCCCCTCAAAGCCAGGGGGTGGGTCATGGCACCCAGCAACACTCACCCCCCACTCTGAGCCAAGGAAAGAGAAACTCTTGCCCACTTGCTTTTCCCTGTCCTTCCGGGGTATTCTCTGGAAACAGCATCCGCTGGCAACCCTTTGGAGTAAGGAGACAGGGGTGAGACAAACTGTAACACAGAAATCATGAAAGGAAAAAGAAAGTCTATTCCCAAATAAGTTTTCAATTCATTCTCTTCAGCTCCCACCTGAGTTCAGCAAGCTGCAAGCTGCCACTCCGTGGCCAAGCTGAACCTGTGCCGCTGTGAATACCCACCAGAAGAACTGCTTTTCTCCACTGTCTCTCCCTGTTTCCTGCACCAGGCCCAGAGGCTGGGTGGTTGAACGGGAGTGAGAGCAGGGAAGGTATCACCCACAGCAAAGCTGCTGCCTTTTTCAATTTTTTTTAAATTTTCTATTCAATCACAGTTGGCCAAATGAACTCCTCTGAACACAATCCCCAGCCCCCGGGAAGCAGGAGATACACAAGTTTACTGTTTAGGAGGCAATGCTCAGTTACATCAGATCAGCTCCAAAGAGAAATCACACTCTGATGGAGTCTCTCGGCTGAGCTCTGGGGCTGATCCCAGCTGTGGCACACGCCGCACACAGAACCTGTTGCACGCTTAAACCTTGTGAAAATACCCTTGCCTCTTTCACCAAGATCCTGGGTGTTTTCCCAGGGCAAGTCTGCGTCTCCACTGGTACTTCGTAAGTTCTCACCACTAAGCAGAGAAGGCAACGGTACCAGGCACAAAATCCGAATGGTAACCTACAGCTTCCCAGCAACACAGCACTGCTCTTCCCTGTGTGTGTGAGTGGGTGAGCTCAGTCCATCTTGGTGTGACCCCAACCCTGTGGCTGCCTCCGCAGCCTCTGACTTGTTCTGAACCAGGAACTGCACGTTGGGTTTTGTGCTGCACTGATTTGGGTTTTCCCTTTTCCTTTTCTTATGGCCTGCCGAGGGGGGCTGGGAATTAAAGGGTGCCATCTCAAAGTGACAAGTGACAGCGGGCACTACCCGGGTACACCCACCCATTTACAGCAAGAGGCAACAGTTACAGCTGGTCACTTGTTGTACACTTTCTACTCAATTAATTCAATCCGCTGAGTGAGCAACAATTACAGAAGTGCCCCAACTAATCCAGAGCTTAAGTGTACAAGAGGTTTTGTTGGTTTGGGGTTTTTTTTCCTTTTCTTTTTGAAAAAAAAGTTATCCACAACCACTTTCTCACGCTGTCTCCTGTCTTTTAGAGAAGCCAAACCAGGTTTTTGGCATTTCAGTTTGCCGAAGCCCATGCACGTACCCTTTAAGCAGTAGTTGACAATAATTCTCTGTCACCTCTTTAAAAACACATCGACCAATTACGCTCTCCATTGCAATTTCCCAAACCGCTCCGTTCTCCCGTATTTGCTCCCCTCCAGACCAGATGGGTTTTGATCCGCAGTGATTTCCTGAAGCACAGCCCCAGTGTGTGCGGGGCACAGGGGGGAGGGAGGAAGGGGGGAAATCACTGCAAAAGAAGCAGAACAGTGACTTTTCAGGACTGACTGCCTCAGGGCTTCCGTGCAATGCAGCAGGAAACCAAAACTGTGACGATCATCCCTGCCACAGCTTTGTAAGTGCAGAAAGCACAGATTAATTTGGAGCGAGAGAGAGAGAAAAACCACAAAACTCTGTGAAAAGCCCCAGATCTGTGTCTCGCTGTGTGGATTGTCCCAGATACCCAGCAAAACCCACCGAGCACCACCCTCACCTCACCTGAACCTCAGCGCAGGGCGGTGCGAGGTGGCTCTATCCAGCTGCTCCCCACACAAACTGCGGCAGCTCCTGGCCAGGCAGCGGCCCGGCTGGTTTCCAGGGGTCATTAAGGTAAACCACGGTAATTAAGCATTATTGATCACCCTGCCTTTCCTAGGACGTGCTCGGCAAGTCTTGGCCCCAGAGTAACCACCAGGTTTGAACAACAAAAAGATCTGTCATCGCTGCACGTGCATCAGCTCTCGGGTACCTTCCAACGAGCGTGTGCTGGAGGTCTCGGGATAAATTTGAAATTCCCAGGGGATGAACTGTGGAGCAGGTCTCACATCACCGCAGCTGGAGATACAAGCAAAGCATTTATCAGTATAATCACATTTTTTCTGCTTAATTCGAGACATGTATCTATAGTGTCTACCTACCTCAGCGGTGAGGTTTGTTGAGAACGTAACAGAAACTGCAGAGTTAAAACCCAAAGCACACGGGGATAGTAAAAACACTCAAACCCCCTGTCCTGAGCCCCTGTCTGTGGCAGAGGGGGCGTCAGGAGCAGGGAACGCAGCTCTGCCCACTGGGAACTCTCTGCCCATGGGGTAAGTGAGGAGAAATCCAGATGTCATAGGATCATAGACTGGTTAGAGTGGAAAGGGACCTTAAAGCCCCCCAGGTGCCACCCCCTGCCCTGGGCAGGGACACGTCCCACCAGACCAGGCTGCTCCAAGCCCCATCCAGCTCTCACCACCCTCACACCAAAGAATTTCTTTCGGTATCTAATCTAAATCTCCCCTCTTCCAATTTAAAGCTGTTACCCCTTGTCCTGTCACTCCCCTCCCTGACAAAGAGTCCCTTCCCCATCTCTCCTGTAGCCCCTTCAGACACTGGGAGGCTGCTCTAAGGTCTCCCTGGAGCCTTCTCTTCTCCAGGCTGAACAACCCCAGCTCTCTCAGCCTGCTCCAGCCTTCCCAGCATCTCTGTAGCCCTCTGCTGGACCCATCCCATCAGGTCCATGTCCTTTCTATGTCAACATAAAACCAGCCCCTGGTGCAGTGATTTGAAGGTTTCCACCTCCGGAGCTTGGCAGAACAAAGCAGCAGAAGGCTTGGTCACTAGAAATAAGGAAAAATTAACTGGAAGGATCTATTGCCTTGGCTGTAGAAATCATAGACTCCCCCGGAACCCGACAGACAACTTGCCCACCTTGGGATCCACTATGAGCACCACCACCTGCAGGACACGGCTCACAAACCTCCGTTTTTGCATCCCCTCCTCCTCCTCAAGCAAGAGGGCTTCATGCAGCGCTCCTCCACCCGCCTCCCCCCACGTTTCACACTCCCCTCCCTCAACTGGGCTTGACCAGCAAATAGCTGCAGCCTGGGGATGCTCCATGAAACACCCAGCTACCGGGATGCGCAAACAACTGACCACATCCTAGGGAAAAAATAAAGAGTTTGGGTCTCATTTTCTTTTCCCCCCAAATACTAAGAATGTTCACACTGTCCTGGGAGTTAGCTATATGGCTGACAACTTGTCACTTCACTGTGAAACTAGACTTGCCTCGTGCTGGTACCTTTAACAGACCTGCCATTTTTCACTCAGCTGACGTGTAAGACACGATGCTGGTGTTACACAGACATCACCAACAATCACCAACCAATGTTTCTACCCATTATAAGGTCATTTTTCTCCCCCAGAGGGGACGAGTAGGTCTCCTCAGACTCTCACAGCAGCAGAACTGCCTCTGGCCTCTCGCTTTTTGGGAACACTCAGCCTGGAGCCATCTCCACCCAAAGCAAAGGCCCTGGGACACAATTACAGCCGGGGGCAGCGACTGCAAACCAACCCCCCAGAGTGGGGGAGAGGGGGGACAGGACAGAGGGGCCTCTGAGGACACTTTGGGGCACAGTTGGCTTGTTTGGGAGGGTTTGGGATGTTCCTTTATGAGCAGTTCTCAGATCACAGTCAGGAGGAGTAAAGGCAATAGGCAAAAAGTGAAAGTAAAAAATAAAATAAAATAAAGTAAAATAAAATAAAGTAAAATAAAATCAGCAGTGACTGTGTTTGGAGCAGAGAGACCAGGGGATCTTGGAGTTTCTGGGGCATCCTGGGGTTACCAGTTACCCAGGGATCGGTGATGTCAAGAGAAATTAACCCCCAACTGATCTCCTTCAGCTCCTACAGTGCCTTATTGG
>VXBJ01006614.1:73181-185525 GCA_013400055.1 Nycticryphes semicollaris | reverse complement strand
TCTGCTTTTGTCTGTACTGGTCCCTGGTGTTGATTCAGGGACATCAGAGGTCTTACTGGCTTCCTCTCTTAATTTCCCAGTGCAAAACATTAAAGCATAAGATGCTTTTCTGGCATTAATTCTTGATGAATTGTAAATCCATGTGATCCATAATCCAAATACATAAAATGGTCAGCAGTGTATGCTGCAAACTTCTTAATGAAATGTGTTCCACTGAATGATTGCTTAAAGAACACTTACCTTCTCTTATGGGTCTTTTTAGGTGTTTTTCTGATGCAGATCTCAGCTGTAAAGATTGGGTAGCTGTTGGCAAAAAAAAAAAAAAAATAGCCCTTAACATTTCTGAAAAAAATAAAGGCAGAAATTTATGGAACGGTATTTGCCCACAATTGCATGAATATGACTTTCTGACAATAATGTTTGGCCAAATTTTCTTTTGCTTCAGTCCCTTGTTCAAAGATGATGATTGCTGGAATGCCATCATAGTTCCATAAGCTATAAAGAAGTAAATGTCTACAGATGGTAGGAAAAAGAGGCTGCTGGGGCCATATTTGTTCAAAGTAAAGGCTCTGTATGAGAAGAACAGCAATTGAACTGCTGGAGATGATGACTGCAGGAATCATCCTGTATAAGGCTGGAGGCCCCTTGAAGAGCTGGTTTTGCCAGGTAGTCTTTAAAGAAACATGAATCCAAAAATTGCCACCTTTGGAAGACTGTGGCAGAGAGAGAAGGAAAGGAGTGGGGTTGTGCTCACATGATGCTGGACCTGGCTCTGTCTCAAGGATGGAGATGAAAGTGTTTCTTGCCCCACGCTCGCTGGCACTTGGATTGAAAATCAAAGGGAACCATATTAATTTCAACTTCATTGAAAACACACAGTAGAAAAAACATCCATAGTTGGCAAATGGAAAAGTTTTAAATTGATGATGGAAGAAACATCCATTTCCAAGCTTCTGAGCGAGCTATTAAAATCAACAGAGTAAAGACAAAATACCTGGCACTGAAAATGAAAGGAACAGGTTTTTTGCATCTACTTACTTAAAACTTGGCAAAATGAACCTAAAGTAGTGGTTTCAGATTTCCGTGTGCACTAACTGTGCCAGCTTTTGTTTTCTGGGTTGCCAGGATAGATAGTTCATCCCACTTGAGGAGCATTTTTCCCTCTAACTTTTTAATCAGAAGTCAATTTAAGCAAAAAGCTAGATCTTGTATCAGCACTGACATGTGTTTCTTTATTTCGTACTGTTGAATGGTCCAGGCTTTTCATTTAAATACACTGTTTTGGAACAAGCACATCTCCATTTAATTGACATTGGAGTTACCACAGTAAATCTGGTAACAGTGTTTGCCCAGTATTTGTGCAGGATTTTCAAATACACCTCACAGTGGGCTTCCTCAAGAGGATGAGAAATCCACTAATTTCACAAGCAAGGAAATTTTGAAGCTCCCCTCCATGTTCCCTTCCCTGGCCAAACATCATTATCTATGGCTATTCATTAGCAACCAATTTCACATGATCACCAATGTTTTCATTATCATGAAAATTTTTTTAATTCTCTACAGTTAAAAGTTACCTTTTGCATTATTGTATGAAAAGGTTATATATACCAGAAGAAAAATATAAGAGAAAATTATAATTGCTGTATACAAACTTCACCCAAGCTAGTTACATCACTGCCAGGATATTTCTATAGGATGAATAAAATATACCTATTAGGATAAATTCTCTCGTGAATTTTCTGTATTTTTAGAGCAAGTTCTGCAGGATTCTATTATAATTCTCAAAAAGATAACATTAACAGCATGTATATTTAATATTTGAAACAGCCTTAGTGCATTAGTAAACAATTTTTGTGCATTAACACATTGTTGAATTTGTTTAAAAGAGTGAGAAACCTGGAGAAGACAAACGATGAGAAGAATGTTTTGTAGCATCATTCAAGTTTGGTATAGCTAAACACGTGCAGCTGATGAGACCCAAACCCTTATTTAAAATGATACTTCATTACCCTGAATATGAAAATTCAAGCAACGTGGCCTTACGTAAGGCAAAGACTAGCTTCTTATGAGCTTTTTGGAGAACTACTGGTATAGCAACCAAATTCAGCTTTTCTTCCATTATCTGATCTTGAAAAGCAAGTATTTCCATTGCTAAGGGTAATAAGGTACTAGCTACTGCATCAAAAGGGCATGTTCCTACTGAACATGTGGACAGAAATAATGAATGGTTTTAATGTAGATTTTTGGCCAATTGTAAATTCATCCTCTGCATTTTGTTCCCTTTCTATAACTGGAATTTCCTGCTCCATGTAAGTAGTACATTGTCTAAGTTCCTTTATTAATTGCTGTGTCTCCCTTTAAAATTGAAAATAATTAACCTTGAAGAAACAGCTTAACAGTGAAAGTAAAATCTAGATGCAGTTTCTTCAAAGGCCTGCAGATTTGCAGCATACAAAATTGCATGAAGCACCAAACAGCATTGGGGGTTACTGATGTGCTTTTGTGGACAGTGCATTTGACTGGGCAAAGCAATGTAGCTGCTTTTCTGGACTCTCCAGCCCTTCTGTTCAGTTGTGGATGGACCTTCAACCCAACACAGAAGTGTGACTGTCCTTAACAGCCCGCGAATGAGGAGTGCCTATAAAATCTTCTCCTTAAGTTTCCCACCCAGATTTTCTACTGATGAGCAGTTTCTCTATGTGAATAACCCGGTTGTTTACTTCAACACTGAGCAGGAAATTTAGGTGGGTGGAAGCACATAAGCACTGAAAGAGGAGCTAATTCACCGTTGATGTGCAAAGGTGCTAGAATAGGGTTGGCACCTGAAGCAGCAACGTGTTTGGCCGATGAGCTATAGGGGCAGGAGAGAGAACTGATATTCAGCCTTCCTCATTTTTCTGCAACTTAAAAAAAAGAGCAGTCAGTCCATCCACGGCAGATTAACAGCTTGCAAAGTTCAGAACTGCTGCTCATCTACTCTTTAAGTTTTAATCTCTCTGCGAAGTAGAGTAGAAAGAGGAGTATAGGCAGATTGCCTTAAATGGAGCTTAAAGTTTGCAAAAATAAAACAGCCACTGGCACTGTAGTATGTTTTGAAATGTACACAACTAAATACAGCCATTTCTTATCTGTGCACAGCAAATGATAAAAATCATGAAAGATTCATAAATACACCAAAATAGAGCTACTTTGAGTCAACAGCAGGCAAACTTTGCTAGTGGTACACACGTTCAGGAATGGCTTGTGGTGTGACAGATTACCAAATTATAGTTTGTTTCCAAGCTGTTCTACAACTTCTTGTGTGGAGGGAGTTGTGTAATCCCTCTGCATTGGTGCTTTATCTGAAGAAAGAACACCTCCATCTCCTGCTCATCTGTTCAGGTTACAGCACCCAGCACAGCACTTCCTCAGCAAGCCAGTGACCTATGCTCGAGATTGCTTCTGTACCACAGCTATCTTGTGTCACTTAGAGAAAGATTTTTAGTCCATTTTCCTTCTTCAATGACAAATGAAGAATACCATGTTGAACGTGGTACTGTGCGTGTGTCACAGCTGTCCTAACAACTTGGAGCGTTACAGCCCTTGCTGGATCAGTCCACAGGTTTTGTTTTGTTCTCTTCCCCACCTTTTTCAACCCATTGCTACCATTTTTAATTTTTCTTGGTTTGGCAACACCAGGAGAAGTTCAAGGCTGCTAGATTGAGATGAACAGGGCCTGTTGCTAACAAGGTTGAAGCAGCCCAAATCACAGGTGCAGCATCTGTGCATGACTTTGCAGTAAGGTAGAAATGTCACTTCTGCAGCTGGTTCTCATACTTGCTGGCATAGTTTTATTAAGAGTAAAGGAAAAGACTGGGCTGGCCTGAGTTTTTTCCCTTTCTCCTTATAGCATACACGTTGCTGTTCTCCGAGTCATTCCATGACCAACCCGTTCTCACTGCTGTTCAGTTAACTTCTCTAGCTGGAATGTGCACACTGGGAAAAGAATTTGCAGCTGCTTGAATCTCGGAGCTCGTCGTAGAAGAGAGAGTTGTCTCGGGTCTACCACCTTTCAGAATGATTGGAAGTGGAAAATGATAGAAACAGGGATATAATGAGAGTCTGAGAGATGAAAGCAACCGGTCACCTGGTGGGTACAGTACCCTCTGCTACTTCCCTTGGCTGAGGCGGGAGGAAAGTGACATTGTCCTTTGTCATTCTCAGGACACTTCCACAAGCTCAGCATCAAGGCCAACCTTTTAAACCACAAACACTTTGATCCACTATTTGATTGTATTGTTTAAAAAAAGCCCAAACACACGTGCACAAAAAAAAAGCAGTACATTTCATTTACAGTAACTTCACTTTTAGTTAAGGAAACATGATTCACTTCAAAGACTCTTTGAAGAGACTTCCAATAACTCCTTCAAAGAACCATTGCTGAAGCTATACCTGGATAAATATTTCTTTGTCCTAGGAGCCATTTACTATAAACAATTATAGAAAAATGCAACTGCAGATTCGTTATCTGAAAGAATGCAAAGTTGCCCTTTGAAGCCACCAGGCAGTTTGACTGGGTCCTCTTGACAAGACTTTGCCCCAAAGCCTGACACAGCCACCTTGCCAAGCAGGCATGACTGGCCACCTCATGGACTGGGGACGCGTGGTTCTCTGAACTGCAGGTCAGGATTCTGCACAACCTTTTCCAAAGCTCCTGGAGCTGTTGCGCTGCTTTTTCTACAAGCATTGCAACTTCAAGGCATGTCAAACACATAGGCTGCATAAATGCCATGGAAATAATGGTTCCCATCACTATTAGGTCACTTAAAAGAGACAAGGATGAATAAAAAATAAACTGCAGTTCCTGTTATTAAAGGTTGTGTGTGCAGAGAGTGCCCAGCCTTTGCCTGATGTCCATTATGGTCATCAGGTCATTGTTCTCTGAGTCAGCAGGCTGCTGTTTCAAACTTCATTTCTTTGTGTCATTCATCTGTTCCCTGTCACATCCCTTCGGCTGTGAAATCTTATATTGGGCTCTGTTGGCCTTTAGATGATCATTTTCCCTCTGTCAATTAGTTCCTTTCAAAGGAATCCTGCAGAATTTTTCCCAAGAAGTGGGAGGTTATCTTAAGTTCTGGTCCATAGGAATGTTCTTGTAGACTCAATATGGTCTGGAAATCCACTGCATGGTAATAGCATGCCACTCAGTTTGATTTTCCATTCCAACACTATTCTGTTCTTAGACAATCTGGGACCATTCCTGCTCTCTGTAACTAGAAAACTGCTTATATCTGGCATAAGGACTTGATGTTAAGACTCCAGCACTATGATCTCTGAGAGAGTCATGTTTTCAGAAGAAAAAAAAAAAGAAAAATCAGGCTTATAAAATTAGGAGTTTCCCAGATCTAGGTATTGCTTGCTCGACACCCAGCATTTGGCATTCAAACACCTAACATTGCCCTCAGACTATGTTATGGTGGATTTTTAGTTGCCTGTCTTTGCATGAGAGTCCCAGGATGACTCCCTGATTGATCCCCTGTGTCTTGATGATACCCTCACTCCGTTAATGTTTCAGCCATCTGTACAGTATGAGGCCTAAGGTCCCATTTGAGCTGAGAAAGCAAATGGCTTATTAAAGTCTAATTTCTCCAGCTTGTTCTTGCCTTTGGGCATTTTAAATAGGTTAATGCAATTTTTACAATACACTCAGGGAACTTTACTCACAGAGTGTTGTCATAAACTAGAGAAAAATAGCCCCTAGATTATCTCAAAATGGGAAGTATTCCAAATATACTTGCCCTGTTACTAAGTCATGCTCTATACCTAGAACAACAACTTTTTCTTCTTTTTTTTTTCTTCTTTTTTTTTTCTTAAGATTTTAGTAGATTATTGTACATTTTAAGGTTTTGTAAGGAAAAAAATGTCAGATTTTTTTAATGCAGTGGATCATTTTTCAGGGAAGTTCCAGTATTCATCAAAATGTGGAGACACCACAGGCACCATATAAATTATGATGGTTCTTAATACTTCCTTTTTATTGCCTATATTCTTTAAAGTTAATTTAGTGTTCATGGAAGATGCTGGATATGACAACAGTAGAAAGTGAAGCCCTCTGTTTGTCTGCAGAATTGGTACAGAGGAGTGTTGGCAACACAAGTTTCTCTTCATCACCCTATCTGTGTGCTGCAGCTGTAACCTTGAGGGTTCCCCTTTAGGAAGGAGAAGATGACTTGGTCTCCCTATTCTTTGTATCCTTAGCCCCTCTCCTGAAATTGCTAATAAAGATGTCAATTGATGCCATCTAAGGCCATAGTCTTTATGATCTTCCTAATAGGTATTGGGAGAGCATCAATTTATTCCCTTGACTGTGTGGCAGACTGCCTCCAGTGCTGGCTCTCTGTGGGTATCTGTGTGTGAATACACCTTCTAATTCATCTTCTATAAGGTAGAAAACACTCAAAAGCACCATTAGCGTGCAATGACTTTTGTTCCCTCCTGTTGACCTAGACTAGATTTGAACCAGTGGTTTAGAAATAATATGCTCTGTATCCCATTACTAATCTCTTCGGCCACAAGTCCAACCTTTCCTTATTTTCCACAAAGAGGATGCTAACATATTTGAAACAACTCACATTTTTGCTCTTAAAAAGAAAAATCAAGCGTATGCAAAATTGTGTTAGGTATTTGGCTAACCTACTTCTCATTACCCAGGAGGGAGAGAGCATAAACACGGGCTTGCGTTAGACTGTTGGGTGTGTGCATTCAATCTTTAGAAATCTGTTTCAAAGAAAAGAAAGGCATATACCTCATTAGAAAAGAAACGTCAGATGGGAAAAAAAAAAACCCAGGCTGTGTCAGTTCAAACACAGGCCCAGATGCTCTAAGTTAGTTACACTTTTCAGTTTAAGGCAATGCAAATCCATTCTGCATTACTGGGGAAGTGGAAAAAGGCATTGGGCCCTAGAGATGGGAAGAGCCAAGTTCTGTGCCCAGTCAATAGGAAAAGGTTTAATGTATGATTTTTCTCCTTTTTAGTCTGTTGTACATTGTATCAAGTCACTGGGGAACATCTATGCAATTACGTAAATCAGAGGCTGGAGGACAGAGCAGCACAATAGTTGGCAAGCTAAAACTGTGTCTTATTCTTCCTACCTCTACCCCTTCTTCCTCTTAACACAGAAACAAACATGCACAAAGCACTAATAAAATAAATTGGACATTATGTGAAGCTTTTCCACAAGCACAGATTCTAGATAAAAACTGAATCCCTAAACATTAATTTGATCTTCTGCCAAGCTTTGTAGAGTTCTTAAGAATCAGAGTTTATATTGTGAATGACAGGTGAAAAAAAAGAGTTATAAGTTTACATTGTTTTCATTATATAAGCATTTATGGGATTTTATATATTCCTTGCTTTTTGGAGAAATGTGATTAAACTTTCAAATGTATATTTTAATTTCATATACAACCCGAGATACTGCTTTCAGTGGATACAACCAGGACTGAGATTTGAAGATACAGCTTTTTCAGTTTTCCTACCAAGAAGATGGTTCAGCCACTCTCCCTCTCATGGGTCATACTGCTGCTTCCAGCACGCTTGTGTCAGAGGGCAATTTCCTGCATTGCACCACTCTACTTGGCAGGGAGGTGTTTTCATTTCCTGTGTAGGTAACCAGCAGAGGAACAGAAGACACAAGGAAAGCATGAAAAGGCAACATTTTATGTAAATGTAAATTTAGGGCTACAAAGATGATTAGGGGCCTGGAGCATCTCCCTTACAAGGAAAGGCTGAGGGACTTGGGTCTCCTTAGTCTGGAGAAGAGAAGGCTGAGGGGGAATCTGATCAATGCCTATAAATACTTCAAGGGTGGGTGTCAAGAGGAAGGGTCCAGACTTTTTTCAGTGGTGCCCAGTGAGAGGACAAGATGAAATAGGCACAAACTTGAACATCAGAAGTTCCATCTAAACATGAGGAGGAACTTCTTCCCTTTGAGGGTGGCAGAGCCCTGGAAGAGGCTGCCCAGAGATATGGTGGAGTCTCTGTCTCTGGAGACATTCCAAACCCACCTGGACACGTTCTTGTGCAACCTGCTCTAGGAGGACCTGCTTTGTCAGGGAGTTTGGACTAGATGATCTCTCAAGGTCCCTTCCAACCTCATAGCATTCTGTGATTCTGTGAAATACAGTAAATGAATAGCAGCGCTGTGCCTAAGGTATTTCCTAAAGGAAGTCAAGGAGTATGTTCTTCACATCTTAACTTTCTCTAAGTCCTTCAAGTGGTCTGAGGTCTGAGACACACCTAGAAGTAGGTGACCTAGGCGATCGGAAAATTTGCTCTAGATGCCTCCTGACCATCCATTTGCACCACTCAAATCCGTATCTTTTATTCTAATGTAAATGCTTTGATACTGTGGCTAGGGATAATCCACTTAAAGTATGATCATAAAACATGGGGCAATCCTTGGAGGAGTCTGCCGTGGCACTACAGCAACCAAGAAATTATAGTCAAAACTTAAGTTTGAAACCTCCTCATGCCATTTACTTGTAGGTATAAGCTCTTCTTACCAGCTTCTTGGATACCTGGTGTATATATTTGAGATTTTTGTTGAGGAAAGGTGAAATGTTCACACACAGTTTGTGGATTTTCCTCCCAGTTTTTCATAGCTTGCAATCAATTTTTAGTTATCTCCCTTTTAAAGTCTATGTACCTCATGCTGTCCTTTTCAACAGCAGAAAAAAAAATTGCCATTTTTTGCAAGCTTTTTAATTTTTGATTGCAGTTTGAAAGGAGGTAGGCACTTCTCATTTAAGTATGTCAAAGTTTTACCCAGCTGTTAGCCAGAAAGTCATAAAAAGATTCCTGTGAGGTAGGCAGCGCGTGTTATCTTTTATAGATGCAGATACAGCACTGTTGTACCACCTGAAATACCATCAGGCTCCAAGCTCTGCAGAAAGCGACAAATGTATGACAGGTATACAATTTATAATGGATGAGGTATGCAAGCAAGCTCTGGGAGTTGGATTGGATTTGATTACAAACAATGATATGACACAAGCCCTGCTGTGGATAGTTCAAAACTTGTGAAAGGGAGTGTAATCAGGCAGCATGAACAGTGGACTGCAGGCACGATCCAGAGCCCTAAATCCACCTTTGCAGTACACCTACTGTGTGGCTTTGGGAAAGCCTTGTCTGATCTAACAGTCCTCCTTCCAATTCCCTGCCTTTTTCTTTAGCACACTTCAGTGCAATTTATAACGCAATGGTAGCAGGTTTTGGAGAGGCTTTTAAAATGAGTTATAGGAAAAGACAAGAAGTTATTTGAATAATTTTGTGTGCTTGCTGTCAAGGAACTTGGAAGCTTTTCCATGAAATAACTTGTCTTCATCAACAAAATTTTCCTCAGTGGACCACCAACCACCTCAGCCAGAATGAGTACACTTCCAGTACAAAAGTGAATGGTAGAGATACTGATATTCCTGCGTGGGTCAACGTTTAAGTATTGAGCAGTACTGAACGCAAAGCTTTTCTACTCCTAGATGGGGAATGAAAAAATATCCATATCAAGCTATCATCGGAGCATGCTGGGCATGCCCACAGTTTTCCACATAGTCAACTTCACTGGGCAATGTTGTCTGAGTGATTGCACTTGCTCACACTGGCAGTGCACAGAAATAAGTTGCTGATGGCCATTTGACATCAGTTACATTAGCAGAACCAGCAAAATTTTAGGTTCACAACCCCCCCAAAACTTTGGGGGCATTTTCCCCCTTTTTCTTCCCACTGGATTCTGAGCCTTGTTTTATGTATTGGCAGAAGAAAGAATGTGCAAATCAAAACATCCATTAACCAGAATATTGCTCTTGTAGAGAATGCAATTTCAATGAAGATTTTGTTTTTTAGAATGTAGT
The DNA here is from genome assembly GCA_013400055.1 of Nycticryphes semicollaris. Taxonomy (NCBI): domain Eukaryota; kingdom Metazoa; phylum Chordata; class Aves; order Charadriiformes; family Rostratulidae; genus Nycticryphes; species Nycticryphes semicollaris. The sequence goes on along the minus strand of VXBJ01006614.1, from coordinate 175,637 downwards.
TCAACAGCTGATCAAAAGCATGTCTCGTTAATGAAACAGAGGCCTACACCATTAGGATGACTATTCTAGCAAGTAAATCCCAGCACGTGCAACAATATAATCTTTCTTTCTTAAGAAGATTCATGCATTTAATAAAACCACATTTCAGTAATTGTGGACTTTTTGTCTAATAGTAAAAAAATAAATCAGTATTATTTCTATGTATCCTTAACTTTGCTTTTGACTCTAATTTTGCAAGGCTACTTACATCACTGTTCGGCAACATTTCAGTAAAAGTATCCTGAAAGAAAATCTTATGCTCTGACAGTAAAACAAATAGTCATTAAGTATTAGTCCCCTGATTGCTCTGAGCTACATGCAAACACAAAAAGTAATAAACTTCTTGCAATGTAAATGGAACTACCCCTTCATTTGTTTTAGTTTGTCAAGAAACTTCATTTATTTTACACTTTGGGGTTCTTTACTGTTCTCTTTGTGTCTTCGTGTCACCATTTTCAGAAGTCCAGGCATTGAGGCTTTTATCTTTAATATTATATCAACAGATATTTTTTTGCATACCATAAGTTCAGTCATAAGATCATTGACACTGCCCTGGTTTTGCACTTCTGTGTCGTTGGTATCACAGTGATCCCTCTGTCCTATGTTACCTCATGTTGTCTCAGGTTGATACTTGTGACAACCTTTTTAATTATTTGCCATATTTTCCAAATTCTAGATGAAAGGCATACCTCAAGAAACTAAACACACTCTGTGCTCCAAAAATGTTTCAGTAGATGGCTTCCCCTCCACTTGGAATGTTTTTGCCTGTCCCCTGCTACATGACCTGGTACCCACATACCACATATGGCATTCTGACAAATATGTTTTTCTGCGCCATGGTTTTTAAGAGTACCCTGTGGGAGCAAAAGAGTTTGAGGACTGTTGTGGTACAATAAAACCCCACTATACCTAGATTGCTATAGAGAAAGTTTTGTCTCATCCTGTCCACTTGTGGGCATAGGATATAAAACAACCCCTTGTTCCTCTCTATGAGCCAAGTCTTAGAAGTTGTGCTTTTGTGGGGCATCATTTCATTCACTTCTGTACTGGAGTCCATAGAAGTAGTAAAGGGCTGTTGTGTTTGAAGTCTTGGTTCTGATTACCAATGGGTTGTTCAGACTGCTAAGCCATCACAGGTGAGGAAATGGCCTGCACAAGGTAAAGAGTTGGTCTAAATGAGTATTTTCCTCATGGGAATGGGAAAAGTCATTCTCTTTCTATCTCTGTGTACATTGCTGTAGACAGAATTAGTCAGTAGCATTCCTTACCATCTGAGGTACTTCATACTATGGTTAATATTTGTCTATGCAGTTGGTTTTTTGTATACACTCCTCCATTCTATGTTCTCATATGCCTTATATTGTATTTCCCTTACTAGTACCCTCTAGGTTTTGGAGCATTTAGGTATGAGTTCTGATCATGGAATTGATGGGACTGTATATCCTTATTTCTCCAAACTGATTTCTTTTGCCTGAGATACCATGCATGTTTTTAATCTGATAGTCATTCTGTTTTACGTTGAAACACAAAACTTCCATCACTAAATTTTCTGATGGAAATATATGGGTGTTACCAGTCCTCCTTCTCTGCATTGTTCAGGTTCCTTGTTGAAGTTACGTATATATGACTATAATTCTTGTAAAGGCATATTTGTAGATTGATTCCTGCCTCTGGTGAAAGAAAATTTAGAGCAGCAATGAGTATAGGAAAGGATGACCAACAGCTCTACCTACCAAGCCTTTTACTTTTCCTTCGTATAGCCTTTCCTGGCTTACCCATTCTGCCTCATCTTTTGCCATTTTCTTTCTTTTTTTTTTTTTTTCTTTTGCTTATTCCACTTCATGGCTCATTGATTTCATAAGTCATACCAAGACCTCAAGTTCGTCCCCAGGGTGTAGACATCTGGAAAGCTGAAGCAGGGATGCCGGCGTGAAAAGAAAGTGGAGATGACTTGGCTTTATCTGCCAATTCACAAATAGCTTGGTGAACAGAGTTTCTGGCCATGAAATCTGAATGCCGTTTTAGAAATAACAAATTTGATTCATTCCCAGTTTACTTTGGCTTCTGCTGATGGAAATAAAACCAGAGTGGTGTTGACAAAGCAGTATAAAGAGCACAAAATAGTGCAATGACTTTGTAAGCGGTTCCTCTCGAGATCTTATAGGCATCTAACACAAGCCCTGACATGTTGATTACAGTGGGTAAGGCCAGAGACCCAGATGACTTATTCAGGGCATCACCCCAGAAAGCATCAGGGTCCTGTAAAGTTCTGTCCGCTGCTTAAAGCTGTTCTTCCTCAGCGATGTCCCTGTGACACACTTCTTTTCTGAATTTAATGAATGCCCTAGTCAATTTGAAAGTGTCTCTGGGAGATCAAGTTTGCTCCTCTGTGTCAGTAGGTAGATGTGAGCCACCAGTTCCAAGCCTTACGTTTGGAGCGCATGGTGGCAAAACATGACAGACCTTACCAACCAGAAGTAAGTTATCAGTGCAAGTGCTCAGAATACCTACCCTGTTTCACCAGAGGGACTCCGTAGCTTTTAAATGTGAATGCTAAGGAGCAGTTCTAATTTCAGAAACACACAGACATTTTATTTGATATTTTTGCTACCAATGCATTGCACAAGAATTTTCACAGCTAAATATTTTCTTTCCTGCTGTATAAAGACATGACAAAGCTCTTTTTGGAGCATCCTTTATATACCAGCAGCAGTTTATGTTACAAGTTCTTGTTCTGCTGTGTGGCAGTTACATCCTGTTCTCTTCATCCCTAGGCAGGCAAAGTGCCCATTAGCTTCACTGGTAACCTTGTCTGAGCAAAGGCAGTGGGCCAGCTCTGACACCCATCCTGTGGGCAGAGCTACAGACCTTCCAAAGATTTGCTTTCATTGCCTCCAGTGAAGTCTGACTCTTACTGCACTGGCAGAACCACAGGCTATTACGGCAACATGTTTCCTGCCACAGCCTGAAGTCTGAGGCCAGCTGATGTTGTGCAGTGTGCCCCACAATGTAACAGAACCAGAATTTAATCCAGAATATCTTTAACACAGTAGGTATTACTGAAGCCTACATAATTCCCTTCCCTCTCATCAATTCACAGCTACCTCATCCCTGAACTCCCAGCTTCAACAGCTTCAGCATCTTCAGCAGCTCCAGCATCAACAGCAGCAGCAGCATCAGCAGCAAGGTCAGCAGCAGCAACAGCAACAGCAAAGCCAGCAGCAGCAAGGTCAGCAGGCACAGACTCCACAGCCACCCCAGCAGACCCAGCAGCCACAGCCACAGCCGTCAGCACCACCGCAGCAGAACCAAACACAGTCCCAGAGTCAGAACCAACCACCTCCGGCCCCACAGTCCTCCAGCTCCCCTCAGAAACCCAGCCAGTCACCAGGGCATGGCCTTCCATCTCCTCTTACTTCACCAAATCCATTGCAGGTAGGATGCTACATACAAATCTCTTAATGGTCTAACAACAGAAATTGCATACTCTCTTGCTGCAATCAAGTGAAGGTAACACCTGACCATAGAGGCTGAGAAATTCCACCTTGTATTAGTTAATCCTTACACACACGCAGCTTAAAACAGCTAAAAGGCCTGATAAACCAGAAAAACATAACTAATGATGGTCCTAATCTACTCCTTTCAGAAGAGTAAATGTCTTTTGCTCTTGAAGTTTATATCATAAAACCCACAGAAAGCTATCTAACTTTTTTCTAGGGATTCAGCATGTGACCTTCACAAGTGGCTTTTGCCCATCCGCCACCCTTTATGGGAACTTATGAGGAGAGCAAACTTAGCTATTCGTTAGTGGAGGATACGGACTGTCCCTAAAAGAACTAGAGCTTCTGCTGGTAAATGTGTGCAAGGGATGGATGGGTTACCCTTCTTGAATTTGCAGTCCTAATGTTTACGCTCCTAAGAATCAAATACTTCTGTTAAGAGTCTCAGTATATACTCCAAAAGCTAGGAATGCCAATTAATGCCTTTCCTAGATGCTCACTCCAATGATCAGGATGTTTTTAATAGATCAGCAGCTGTGGCACCCACGGGCTCTGCCCGTCTTGGAGTTCCTGGCCAGAAACAGGAGAGCTGTGATCTAGTGGTCCTAATTTCTTGTATTTGTGTTTTCTTACCCTACATATTCCTGTCCTGCAAGAATGGCTTTGGCTGTACCCACCAGTATGACGCTGAATAAACACCAGGGTAGTCACTCTGAATAAACACCAGTGGGCAGTGGGACTGCACTTAGAAACCATCAAAGTCTCCATTCACTTTATTCTCTAAAGTTTGAGACCCTACTTTAAAGGTTTTATCCACGCTGATGGATTCAGCTCCATTTTGTGCAGAAATTAAACTGCATTAACTTAATAATTAAAAAATCCTTTTCCAAACAATTACGGGAATTGGTTTATGAGAAGCTGTGCTTGCTATGTGGCCAGTTAAACCTGCATTAATCTGAGCTTAAACTAAATTACATCAATTCTGATTTTTAATGGCTTAGATAATAGACTTAAAAGTCCACACGAGATGTGTTCTTGTTTCCTTAGCTTTTTCTTATAGTAGAGCATAATGTTTCTAGTGCTGCTTTGTGTATTGTCTTAAGAGCTACTTAAGCACCACTTAATGCCCAGTCTATCATGCTAGTGAATGCTTTGGGAGTCTTTAGTATGCAGATTATTGACATACAGAGACAGGAGTATTTCCAGAGGAGCTTGTGTTACATTTATTGTCTTGGTGCAGCTGGAATGTGTGCACATTAACTGTATTTGCTATATATTGGTAAAACTGCCTGCTAAATATTTTGCTTCAAAAGGCATTTGGTTTTCCAAACATACATAAATTAGACTTGGGGTAGGGAGGAAGAGGAATTATCTCAGTGAATGTACCTCAAGAGGGTTGTACTAACACTGAATCTGATGTCTGGGCTCTCATACAGCCTCTAAATCTCAACTGAATCTGAGTACTTCCAGTCTCATCTGTGACCTACAGTTATGGGCCAGTAGAAGCACTTTCTCCTGTTAGCTATCCAGGGTCACATCTTACTTGCGTAAGTACAATGATAAGAAGTAAAAGCAATAATTTCTTGAATGGGAGGTGCCAGTGTCAATGTTTTCATGGAGATACCCCGATTCATTGATCTCTTCAGCATGCTTATCCTCACAACTACCCTTCTGAAGGCAGTCTGCATGTGGCAGACTCAACAGAAGTGGAAGGAGGGAACCAAATACTCTGAGGTGGTTTTAGTTCAAACGGTTTTCCCCTAAACCTTGTAGGAATGGGGATTAGAGTTAATGAAAGACACCAGTGTGAGAGGTATGGCATTCCCAATGGGCTGAGCTCAGCCAGTACTGCTAAGCCAGCTGCGTGACTGGATCACTTTCAGAACAACAGTCAAGGAATTAGAAGTCATTAGCTGTCAACTCTGGCTCAGCATTAAAGAGTTACTAATGAATTAGGGGATAAGTATTTTTAATGTTCTTTCCTCTCTGATTCTCACTGGTTAAATAGCCATGAAAACCCAAAGTTTGTTCACAGATACAAATACGCCATGTTCTGACAACCAGAAGAGAACCCAGAATTCAGTATGTTACTTTAGGACTCGCTGTAGTGATGATGTGTGTAGGGCTATTAATTTGGCCTTCTGGCCATTTCCATGACAAACGTAATGCAACAAGCTTCCCTAAGAAATACTTAAGAGCTTGACACATGCTCTCTCATATTGCCGAGAAGGGTGAGACTCTTTAATGTGCAAACAAGGGACACTCAGAAATGTTCTAGAGGAACTGCTGTGACACTTCATATACGATTGAAGGGTGTGTTTGGGTACTTTTCTGAGGCAGAGCAGTGGTAAGGTCTCCTCCACAAAATTTGTCTTTCTGTTCTAAATCTTGCAGAGAAAAGCTGTTTTACCCCCATACATCTAGCTTAAGGACTGGATCTGAAATTATTTTCTTCTGCAGAAACATGGGAAAAAAACGCCCTTAAAAAAAAAAAAGGAGGGACAACGTGTTTGGCAGCAGTTCATACATCCAGTTCATAATAGCTGCTTAGAATGTGGATTCTTTTTTTAATGTCTAATACTTTAACTTAAAAATTGTCCTAGAACGAAATTTGGAGATATTATGGCCTCTAAAGTAATGTTCTTTATGAACTAGAATGAAATGGGGTTTGTATGAAGAACATTAAGGAAATAAAGATCAACTAAGTTAAAGTTTGACAGCTTAAATTTCATTTCTGAATTCTTGATTTTTTCATGTGGGCTTTATCCTCTTACATTATTCAGGATCTGTCTGAAAGATATTAGTTTAGAACAATGCAACCTCAAAAAATTGTCATGGAAAGTCAGTAATTCAGGAGGATGATTGTGTTTGTTTCAAAAAACTCTGAAGGAAAACAGCAATTACATCTCAAAATGTACAGATGCTGTCATGTCTTTCAGAAGACAAATTAAATGAAAGTGTCTTACCTAGGTGAGGTACTTTTGCTAGCTGATCAGAAATTAAAAATAGCGGTGCAGCGCACACCAGCTTAACATCTCAAAACGATTCTCCTGTAACACTCTGCTCGAATTTTATCACTATTCTTTACTCAGTTCAGTGGGCTGGATTGCAGTTACAAAACTGTTGTTTTTAGGAAGTGTTTTAATGATTGTGTAGGAAGATGGAAAACCTCACTTTAGGTTTCAGAGCCTGGATTCGGAGCTGACGTTAGCGATGCTCCAGATTTACACTGGTAAAAGCAAAACGCTGCAGAACCAGGGTCGTTGCCGATTTGCAAAACACAACAAACCAGAGGAGAATTTTCCAAAGCAGAACTGCGTTTCAGGAAGTGGTGGGTCAGGGGGATGATGGAAGAGTTTCTTCATACAGATGATCGTAGTCTGATTTTGACTTTCATTGTGTCAATAGATTGAGACAAAGGAATCCAGAGCTGAAAGACAATCTAGCTTGTGTTATAAACTGGGGGCTTCGAAACCTTGACTTCTGGGAAAATACACTTCTCCATGTACACTTCTCCTGTCAATGTTTAAAGTTACAACATGGCAAATGGTACAGGTGCTTGAATGGTCAGCATGTTGCAACTTGAAAGCATAGTTAGCACCTCTTACAGAGTTTCCATTCAATTAAGTTTCTGAAGCCATAAGATCTTGATTATGCACTGTATAAAATCAGATGAGATGAGCCAAGTACTAAGTAGCCAATTATTCTGCTTGACTACCAGAATATGGCACTTTGTATCAGCAGCATATATTTAACTGGTTCCAAATTGGGGTTAGCTGCTGGTGCTGACACTTGCTATATGTTTTAGCAGTATGGATAAGAGGAACGTACGCACAGCCACATCTACAAAGGGAGAGCTGCACTATAGGAACAGAAGAATTCCCAATGATTTCTACTGCTCTGTTCATGTGTGAATAGGAAGAGACAAACAGGAAATCCCCTGGGGATTGCCCCACTGTAAAATTATTCTGACTGTTTTCAGAACTCTTTCCTAAAGCACCTTTTTGTCACAGAAGCTTACCTACAATAACTGGAGATGATGGGAAATGATCAGTGAGAAAAAAAAATAATAATAAAAGGAAGAAAGAAGGGAAGTAAGGAGATGACAACAGCAGAAAAACCTTCCAAGTAATAGCAAACTCTAGGATAGCAAAACCAGAACCTCCTTCAGATTAAATTTTCATACTAATCTTAAATAATGCATTTCGAACCTCAACACTTTTATAACAAAGGAGAAGAGAAAAGCAGGAAGGCTGAAACATTCGGCTGTAAATGAGAGAGAATGTGTACACAGATGCCTGAGGCTCCAACAATCACAAAATCCAAACAGTCCCCCTCTCCCCCAGCCTCATTCACTGGTTAGCTGCTCATTAAGGAAAAACCTACTTTAAAGAAATCTCAGTGTTTACTGATGCTTTGATAAATTTACATATATTTGAAATACAGAAGAAACAACCAAGTCTCTCTTGGTTTGAGGAAGGCAGCTGGGATATTTGCAAGGACTATAGTCATGGGCTGTCATTTATGTCTGTGTTCACATCCAAGATACGCAATATTTTTCTTAGGTTTATTGAATCCCGAGATCAAGAAAACTTGATCAAAATTATGACACCAGTAATCCCACTAAGGGGTGTGGGTTTTTTGTTTTGTTTTGCTAAAATTATCTAGCCTTCTTCCTGCATATGATACTGTGCAATGTATAACTGTCTGAATCTATTCCTGACACTGGACTAGGCTGCCCAGGGAGGTGGTGGAGTCCCCATCCCTGGATGTGTTTCAGAGTGGTTGAGATGTGGTATTGGGGGATCTGGTGTAGGGGAGAACTTTGGAGAGCAGGGCTGATGGTTGGACTTGATTCTATGATTGGAATGATTCTATGATTCTAAGTTACTTGGTAGTCAATTGGGCCAATATTTCGCAAATGGCAAGCAAATGCAATGATCTGAATCCATTTTCCAAAATTTACTAGTTCTTAATATCAACAGGGAGTGAGGTGTTGCTCATCATACGGCAATGGGCGATATAAACACGTAAAGTGGACGTTTATTCAGGCAAGTTCATGCCCACCACCTCCTTAGAGTGAGCCTGTTGAAGTGCTGATCTTGGGTGGATTTCCAGGAGATCTGACAAGACCCAGGTCTCAGCTCTGAACTCACAGCATGGAAACTCCTGTGCAGGCACCTAAACTGAGTTGAGCTTGGTGAAGTGTTGAGAATATTTTGCGTGTTTCATCCCCTGCTCATTTCAAGCAGGTCCAGAAAGATGTAAACATCTTGTTCTACTGACAGTTTTGGATTTCTGGGTATTCTGACAGTATTTAAATCATTTTTGGGGGTTGATAAATGTGATTTTGTGAGTGGAAGAGGCAAGTACTTGTGCAAAAATTTCCATGAGCTAGAAAGTCATGGTCATACTGATGTACCACGCACACATTCTTATTACCCATTGCAAATGCTGTTGTGATTCAGGTCTCTTCCTTTAGTTTTTATGCTCTTCCTTTTGCCACTGTAGTAATTCTGTGAACCACGCAGACATTTCTGTTCACAAACATCAACCTTGCTTGAGAAACTGGGTTTGAGTTTCAGTGCATTCAGTGCATCCAGGGCCTTCTTTCTTCTTCTCCTCTCACCTTTTCTGGGCACTTCCATGATGCTCCTCATCCCTTCTCTGTCTGCCACCAGGTAAGCCACTCCAACGTGGCAAAAATGGCAGTTTGTCCTAGCTGGACTTTCAGATGTCTCTGCACTGTGCTGAACCATGCTCCTGGGCCCCAGCACATACTGCAGACATGTGCAAACTGGTTTCCTGACACAACTAGCTCGGTTTGAGGGTTGCTGCTCTTTGTGTCTACCAGGAGATATATGGGCATCATCTCCACAGAAAGGGTAGTTTCAGTGATGTGTAAGAGTGCATCCATCTGCAGGACTGAGTAGGGTTTCAGATCTGTGAGGGTGGTGAGACACTGGAACAGATTGACCAGAGAAGTTGTGGCTGCCCCATCCCTGGAGGTGTTCAAGGCCAGGCTGGATGGGGCTTTGAGCAACCTGGTCTGGTGGGAGGTGTCCCTGTCCATGACAGGGGGATTGGAACTTGATGATCTTTAAGGTCCCTTCCAACTCTAACCATTCTATGATCTTCTCCTCAGCTGTCTTCCTTTTCCCAGAAGCTCACTACTTTTTGTGGAGTTTTGAGGCATTGGGACTTCACACTGCAAAGCCACTGAATACTGCACTTAAACAGAGCAAAGACATGTTTAAGGGTTCTCGAAGAGACTTTATAAGCAAGTCTCTTCATTCCCTGAAGAAACCTCTCAGTTGAGCACAGGCTGTCTGGTCCATCCAAATATACTCTGCAGGTGGTGCTATTTTCAGAAGCACAAGGAGTACTGGTGTCTGACTCACATTTAAAGCAAAGAAATTAATCTTGGAACAAAACAACTGGCATTGTTAGCACCCAAGGGGCAGAAGCTGAGGCTAATATGGGAAACCATTTGCTACAGAGTTCTCTGAAGGAGAGGAAAGTGGTGCTGTTTGCCCAGCAAGCTCTGGCTTCTGAAATTGAAGCATTTAATAAACTCTCTAAAGTAACGGAAATATTTAATAAATGGGGAAATAAATAAATAAATACTATTTTCCCAGGACGAATTTGGGAAAAGATCAATACCCCACAAGGTCTTCTATTTCCAAAGCCTTGGCAGGCAGAGAGGAGGACCCTTGGGGATCTTAGGGACAGAAAAAAATTGACACAGCCCCCCATGTAGTCTTTTAAATCCAGTGGATCTGGTTTTTTTATCATTAATATATCTTAGGTTCTCTTGTCACTCATATTTCCAAAAATTTTCAGGGATGTGGAGAATATCACAAAGCATTGCTTTATTTTCCCCTACTTGGAAGCAAGTGGACCAAGTAAACACAGAATGGGCTTCTTGAATCTGGTTGAGGAGGAATATTCTGGAAGTGGTGTAGCCCTGATGTTATGTCATTCAAAGCTTCTTATACAAATAAGCACTAAAAGAGGTTGCGCAGCTTCTAGTTACTGCCTGAAAATACAATAAAAATTCAAAAAGAGGGGGGCAAAAAAATGGGGGGAGAGGAAAAAAGGCCACTCCAGACTGTGTTTAAAGTTTAAAAATAAGCTGTTTTTGGCAGTGTGCTGAGATCTATCAGTGTCCACTTGTGGATTCTGTCGGTGGCTTTAGCAGATAGAGTTTAGGGCAGGTGTTTAAAAAAGAATGGTACTACTTTCTCCTTTTTTATTGGTAGCCAGAATGTTTTGAGAGAGTGACTAAGCACAGGCCTGGAGATTATGAAATTTGCTTAAGTGCTAATGGGTTGATTGCTGACTTACAGCCTGCTGTCTTTACTGGAAATTGATTGACTGGTGCTGCAGGTCTTCACACTTGACGCTCGGATTTGACTCGAAAATTCTGCCAAGTCTTTTACTCTGAAATTTATCTTAATTAGATCTGAAAGACCTGCCACAGCAGAATAGTCACACCGATTAAAATGAAAAACAGGAGAAATTACTGATCAAATTAATCATAATGTCGGGTTACAGCTGTAGGTCTGATGTAATTTGCCACTCCAGTGAGTTACATCGGCCCAGGCAGAGGAAAGAGAGCTGGTTTTACGCTGATCCATAACACCAGGCAGCTTCAGGCAGCCCATCAGGACGTTTATTCCATTCATTCTCTTGGCTTAGTCTGACCTTAGTACTGCAGCTAGAAACAAATTAGGCAAAAAAAAAAAAAAATAATATAATTTTATCCAAGGGGCTGCACTGGAAACATGAGCTTTCCAAATCCTCCTTGCTTCATTTTTCCCCTTTCTCCACCGACCTTCTCCTTTTGTTTGAAGTAACCAACAATTAAATATGTGGAAAATATGTATTTCTAAGAGCTCCTAGCGGGTTAGGCTATGAGGAAATTAGGATCATTTAAGTAAATGGTATATAGCAGCATGTGAGAAGGCATGTCCTAGCAGGTAGGAAATCAATAGTCAGACTTGGTATTTTATAGATGTTGGTGATCCTAAAATTTAGTTTTAAATTATGTACTTGTAATATGCTGCATCCTACTATAACTTTTTTTTTTTAAAATAACAATAATAATATACAAATCGTTGGTTGAATCCATATTAGAAGGAGCTAGATTGTGGGCCTTAAAGGGTCCCACCATAAAATTTTCATCTGGAGAAGTCTTCTGCAAGTTTCCTAGTATTCGTTCCACCAGCAAGGTTTGAAAGACTTTTAGGACAACCTGTCTTGTAGCACCACTGTATTTTTTGCTGCTGATCCAGGACAAAGTCAAGAAATTAAGATATTTGCCATCAGCTGAGAAAGGAAATGAAAGAAGGGAAAGAGAACAAGAAAGTAGATGAGCACGGTGAGTCTCAGGAAAAAACACAATATTGTCTTACCTTTGAAATATACTCAATTTTTAGTTTGGTACTATAATACCTTAAACTGATCAGGAATTTTCTAAGTGATTTTTCTTTCCAACAATGATGTAGTTCCAGAAAGTTGGTTTCTCCCCTGCCCAAAATGTTGGGTTTAATTTCTATTTGAAGCCTGGGAAATGGAAAGAACTGATTGCTTTTGTTTAAAATCAGCTTAAATTTTTGTATAAGTAATTCATTCCATTGAGTTGTTGGAAAAAAACAGTGATTTAACAAAAGAAATTGAAAACACTTTAATTCATGGTGATGATTTGAAATACATAATTTTCAAATGCAAGTTGTTGTTTGCTGAAACGTTTCAATATTCCATCTTTCATCTGCATTTGCATCAGAAATTACATCTTAAATTTGGAGAATCTCCTGCAGAACCAGAACTTGATGTCTCTCTGATAACTTAGATGTGACCAAATGTCTTGTGAGGATTCCAGTTGGAGAACCAAGCTAGGTTATGCCCATGAAAGAAATTGGAAGGCAAAGCTGAATTTCCAGAAAAGAAAAATTGATGTATGAATATAGCACATCATATATTGCTAGGATTATGCTTTTATTAAAGGAATGATGATGGTTCATTTTGGGTCTTAAAGGAGCTGAGGTTCTTTAAAACAGCAATCACTGCTGCGATATCTTTGTATACCTGGTAAGAAGTGCTTGCATGCTTGTAAAAGGCACCAGGGAAGCAGTCAGACCTGGGAGGATCTTAGCAAAAATGTAGACACTGTAAAGAAAAGCCTAAAATATGAGCCTTGTGACAGTGCAGAGCAGTACTCCGTAATAGCGATGGCCTATAAATTGATACCAGAAGATGATTGTGAATGAAAGTGATAACAACTGATACAGAAAGTGTAAGCTAATGGTCATATGATTTTCACCATAGTAACCTTATAATCCCATTTTCAACCTGATGGATAGCCCAGCCCAGCCAGAATGCTGTCTCTGTCTCTTCTCGCTCTCCTCCTAGTTCGGGCAGTACTGTCCTCGTGGACTGGTGGCTCCAGCTGGACCAGGAAAGGAGGTGGTAGAGGGCTGATCTCCTCTTGACCTTTCCCCAGGGGTTGGGGGACACCTTGCAGAGTGCCAAGCAGAGCTGCCAAAGTGGGTGCTCCATGGGCTGGGGGAGGGCAGATGAAGTCTATTTGGATCAAGGTGCAGAAAGGGGCAAGTAAGGAGAAGTCAGTCTCAATCCCAGGATTCATCTGAGGGTTCAGCTTCCATCAGTGTAAAACTCCTCAGGGGCAGGGCCTGATTTTCGGGAGGAAAAGGAAAATGTAGGGAAGAAGAGAGGGGAGAAAAGCAATGTCTTTTTTATTTGCAGTGCCTGTATTCCTACTGACCTTTTCCACTGGGAGGAACACAAGAAAACCCAGAAAGATTGGCACTGTGAAAGGCTGAAATTGTATTGCTGATCACCACTCTGGAATAAGATGTTTTGTGCATTTCCATCCTACCTCTGTCTGCAACTTTTCACTTTATAACAAGACCTAACACTGCTAGCGGGGAAGTTGGCAGGAGGTTTCTCACAGCTCTCAAATTAGACAGGAGTGAGCTCAATATGCCATTAGGAAGGTTTCCCCTCTTCTCCCTCACCAACTTTATAGAATTACAGCTTCCTTTTTTTTTCTTTTTTTTGTTTTGTCTTCCGACTATGAAACGTGTTCTCCATGCAATCAAAATGTGTCTGACAGAATTTTTAGTTCATGTAAAACAAATATAAAAATAAACAAACTTGAGAAAACCAAGCCATTCTAAAAATCCTTGATGTTTTCCCCATAGACATTCAAAGAGTACGTCTAGGGGGAAATCACTGGTACTTCAAATGTACAAGCAGGTGTAGAGATAACATACGTCAATCCTGTAGACCCAAACTTGGCAGTCCATGCTCTCATGAGTGAAAACTGCAGGAAAAGGAGGGGAAGGGAGGGAGTTCTTTCACTGCAACCTACAATCTGCATATTTAGCTCTAATGTGATTATCAAGTTATACCTTTGCTTACTGAAATTACATTTTGAAAAAAATAACGTGCATCGGGAAGCAAAGTGCTGCAGTGATGGGTTGCCGGAGTCAGGAGCACCATACTGCAGTCCTGGCTCTGTCACCATCTGGCATGTCACTTTGTCTGTCTGTTCTTTTGTTGGTTTTCCCACCATTGTTTGATCTGTTTAGACTGCAGGCTTATGCTGCTTTTTGGTGTAATGCAATGAGGCCTTGATCTTGCATTGGGCTTCTAGGTACTGCTGTAACACTAAGACTATAAATACTGGAAAGAGGAATTGCGTAGATGCTCTCTTGCTAGATTCAGTGTTGCTGTTGTCTCCAGAGGATGCAGAATTGCTATCCATTTTGTTTTCAAGTATATTGAATATTTTGAAGTTTCTGTCAGTTGTTCAGTGTGCTGTCAAATGCACTAATGAAAGGTTTTCCTAAAGTTAATTTTCCTACTCATAATACAATAACCAAATTTGCTTTAACACTTGAAAAAATCCATCCATACTAAAGAGAATCAGTTGCTTAATCCTAAAATTAAAGGTTATTGCATGCAAGAGAAAATAATTACATGCTCAAAGTATGAAAAAAAGAAAACTTTTTTAATATGTAGGTATTTGTGTAATTAAAGACTAATCAAGCATGAAGGCTGCTGACTAAACCAGAAAATGAGATTGTTGGCAAGCAATATTGTAATGTAAATGCCATTTTTGTTTAAGTACTAAAGAGATGGAGGCATGATATCCTGAACAGATTAAAAGCAAACAGCATTGATAATAAATATTTATCAGATTTCAAATGCAACACACAGAGATTTTATATTTTACATGCAAAATATATTGGCATTGAAATATTCAGTCACTTCAGTCACAAAGGTTTGCTCACGTCTTCACTTTAAAATGTTGAAAAGCAAGCACTCACTAGTAAGAGAAACAGCTTTAGAACTCAGTCTTAACCTGTAGCAATGTCAGTATTCTGTAAGCAGTGTAAAACAGCTGAGACTTGCTAACATACCTAACTACAAATGCCTAGGATCAGCTCCTGGGGCTGGAGACTCAGAATTTTAATGGTCTTTATGTGTGTTTTCTTTTCTTTTTTCCAAAATGTTCATATTAATTTTTCAGAAAGAGATGGGAAGCTTCTCAAACTCAAATCTGTGCCATGAAACAAATGTATAGTAAAGTATTTATGCCAGGCTTCTGTATACACAGAAATCATCCCAATGTAATGACCATTTTGTTGTACAGGACTGATTTAGTTAAAGGCTTGTATCTTCTTGGGGCAGTGCTTTTAAATTTGTGTAAAATCACAGAATCACAGAATTTTCAGAGTTGGAAGGGACCTCTAGAGATCATCCAGTCCAACTCCCCTGCTAAAGCAGTACTGCCCAGAGCACATCACTCAGGACTGCATCCAAGTAGGGGCTTGAAGGTCTCCAGAGAAGGGGACTCCACACCCTCCCTGGGCAGCCTCTGTCAGGGCTCTGCCACCCTCACCCCAAAGAAGTTTTCCCTCGTCTTTGAATGGAACTCCCCATGTTCCAGCTTGTGCCCGTTGCCCCTCATCCTGTCACTGGAAACCACTGAAAAGAGTCCAGCTGCATCCTTCTTCAACCCACCCTTTAGATACTTGTAAGCATTAACAGGGTCTCTCCTCAGCCTTCTCTTCTCCAGGCTAAAGAGTCCCACCTCTCTCAGCCTTTCCTCATCAGGGAGATGCTCCAATCCCTCCATCATCTTTGTTGCCTAGGAAGAAATTATTATGCTGGTTAAATATGTTCATCATATTTATGTGTTAATTTATTGTAGCCTAAATATTCTTCAGAAGTGGATATAAAGTTACTTGGCTACCTCAAGAGTTGAGTAGAATGAGGAAATGCTAGAAATAAAGTACAAAATGTGTACCATCCCGTTCCCATCCATTTTCTTTCCATTACGCTGTTCCTACAGATGGCACTGCTCAGCACACTGATGTCCAGAGGAAACCATCTCTTAATCAAGCCTGATCATGCAATATTTGATGCTAATTTAAAACATCCATTGATATCTGTGAAAAGAGGCTTAAACCCAATGCCAGGCAATTAAGACCTTTGCTTTAGTACACACGCTGTGGACCATTGCATCCATCGTGTTGATGTGCACCCCTTGTTGTCTCCTCATACGTTTACTTTCAGAATAATTTTCATCTCACTTGATTATGTCTGAGCGATACAATAGTATGTCAGTGACACAGTTATCGAGGGAAAGTGACAATAGGGATTTTTGAATGTAAGGCTGTGTACAACATTATCAAATTTTTCCTAGCCTAGTGTAATTATATTCTATTAGCCTTTAGACAAAGGGAGTGTAGACAAGTTAAAATTAAATAATACTGTGCAAAAGTCTAATGCTAGCTTCTTGAATCAGCATTGATCTAATTTTCAGAAGGGTTGAGTCACTCCCATTGATATGAATTGTAGAAATTATTACTTAGCCCCCAAAGGAGCAAAAATACAGATTTCAGCCCCTGGTTTTCTTAGAAGAATCTTACTGGTGTCTATAGGTTACAGCACAGGAAACTGATGATTTGTAAATGCTGAAATTCAGACCAAGCCAGCCAGCTTCGTGCAATATCCTGTGTTTGTTTGAGTTACTGACCTCTTATATATTTAACTTCACAATAGGCATATTAATATATCACCATTAGGAAACTTTATAAGAAGTACTTTATAAGTCGTCTCAGCAATTTATATTTACGCTAGTTCAATATTACCAAGGATTACACTGGCAAAAACACACTAAGGAAAATAGTAGGAAAAGTACAAAACCTTGTGTGTAGACCAGCAGTCAGTGGTGCAGCAAGGAGGAAAACTTCTAGAAGTCAGTAAAGCATATTTAGACCAAAGCTGTGCAACTGTGAGCCATGTCTAACCCATAGGAAGCTTCTGTCCAGACCCTAAGTGAGGAAATTAAAGAAAAATGGGAAGGCTTTTGAAGGCAACTGCACGTGTGCTTTGCCCTGGGATGTGCTGTTGCTTATGAGTCCAGAGAACAGCCCAATTACCTAAGAGAGGTGGGCAGGTGAAAAGTCTGCCTTTTGATATTTGTTTGCTTGCTTGTTTGTTTTTCACACGTACCCGAGTGAAGCATAGTAATAAGTTTTAGATTGCCTGTTAGCAAAAGACCCTAATTCTTTTCTTGTCTAGAGATGGCTGTGCCTTCCAATTACTGATGCTGTCAAGGTGATCATTCCTTTTTGTGTTTTCTAACTCTAGTCTTGTATAAGGTGCAAGTTACAAGAAGGGTTTACTTAGTATTCCTAGAATTGAGATTACCACAGTTTACTGAAGAAAACATGGTAACGTGAATTATTTAAAGGTTGAAACAGAGACTTTCACAAGTCATGAGACTACCCTGTGTCTTGGAACACAAAGAGGATATCCCTGGGATATTTATATGAGGGTCTGCAGGTCAAAAGGGGAATGGAGTCAGCAGAAAAAGCAGCAGTCACATACAGAAAGAGTAATTATTCCAGATGTAAGCTAAGACTGGTTTGGCTTCGTTCTCTCTGGGGAGAGGAAGGGCTTGAATGTATAGGTTACATGATACACTATCAGTTGTTTGGGTGGGAGAACTGCCACTTCAGCATAGTATGAGCACTGCTTTTCCTGGGAGGGCTGCCTAGCGTTTGGATTGTGTCTGCCTGATGTTCATTTTGTCATCATGCGAAATCAAAGAATGTTTCCTAAGTTACTTGAAGAGGGGAAATTTTACAAGATGATCGATACAGAAACATGAGTATGAGATACATAGGAAGCTTATGTATGACGAGGGTTGATCAAATGATTTTTATTTTTTTTTCAAAAATAATTGGTATCTTCCGAAGATAAAGAATGATCTTTACGGTAGGTATTGAGTGTCTTCCTATCAGTCTGCAGTAATTTTAATATAAGGAAGTGTTGAAATGCTTCTAGAAAGTATAGTTAAAATAAATCCTTAAACAGCTAAATGCTAGCTCCAATAGGATTGAGACTTTGTGAGCAAACTTTGACTTTTAATGTTATTAGGTCAATACAGACTTTAAAAGAAGAGGAACTACAAGTTCTGGAAATAAAGTTTTACCCTTAATGCTTTGATAAAGAACTGTGACCCTTGGCCCTTTAAATATTGAACTTAGACTGTAAAAATATCACTTCGTATTGATCACATGGTTATTAAAGTCAGTCAAATGCTCAATTTATATGTCAAAGACTTGTAATATTTCCTGTAAATATTAGAACAAAAGAAAAGGGAGATAATACCATTGTGTTCAGTTGCATTAGATTTACTCAGCTTTTCATCGCTGAGAAATAATAAATGTGTCAGTAAGAAATGCATCAAACATGCCAAGCATTTATCAAGGCTAAATTAATTTACAACACAACTGCATCATGTATGTGGTCTATGTGTTCATGTACATGAAGACAGGAATGTACCCATCCCTCTAACTGAATGTGATAGGATATATATGCCATTTGTTCTCTTCTTCCCTTTCCTCATGCTTTCCAACACCCTGCCACATACTTACAACCCTGTTAAGGTATGGCTTAGTTGCTGAATCTCAAAGAGAATGAGTAATCTTAATATGCCAACAGATATGAATTAAATGTTAAAAGCAGATTTTCAAGTACCTCCAATATATACTGCTCCTAATGACATTCAAGTGCGCTTACAAGGGTGGTCAGGGGGGAGAGCTTTAGATCCCCTAGGCTGCCCCAAAATGCCTTTCCATAACCAAATGCTTTCATATGAGTAATCGAAAGAAACCTTTAGTCAGCCACTGGGGAGTCTTTACAGCCTGGCTTCGATTGGAGTCTGAGTGCAGGCCTGTGTGCAGGAGGTATTTGTAAGCATTTCTAATGGCATTTTGATGTACATGTACAAAATTGATGTCGGAAGGATCATTGTAAAGTCCCAAACAGTGGAATATTGAGGACATTTTCAGGTGGCAGTCAGATTCTGGCTGGGTGAGCCCAGTATATTTTCTCATGTCACAGTTGATTAGGTTCACAGGGAAGTGGAAAGAGTAAAAAATTCTCTTATTACTGCAGCAATGCCATATCAG
This sequence comes from Nycticryphes semicollaris, assembly GCA_013400055.1. Lineage (NCBI taxonomy): Eukaryota > Metazoa > Chordata > Aves > Charadriiformes > Rostratulidae > Nycticryphes > Nycticryphes semicollaris. Next base: position 156,580 of record VXBJ01006614.1, on the reverse strand, counting down.
CCTCTTTTCCCTTTGAATGCAACATTAGTTTTTGTCCAGAACTCTAACTGCTTTCTACAGTTTGGGGAATTGTAAAGCAGAAACAATTTTCCCAGCTAGGCTGACCTTCACAGTAATGAGAAATGACTGGAATTTCTCTCTATTTCTGTAACATTTGGGGAGGAGGGTTAGGAGGAATGTGTTTGTTTTACCCGATATTATGTTGTGGGCATCTATTTGGCACTTTGAGCCTAATTTTTTTCTATTCAGGAGATTACATGGACTGTTGCACCATCGGACACAGTAGCCAGCCCTCAAGTGTATAGACAAGCAACAGTAATGCACTTTAAACCTTTTGTTATCACAGCAATGATGGCATTTTGTTTCACCCATTAAATGATTATTTTTTTTTATGTGATGGCTGTTTATTTACTCTTCAGTACTTGTTCAGGTGATGGGCAATGATCTTGAGAAAATTTAAGATTCATTACAGGTCAGACAGATGGGGAAGCCTCAAGATGGACATACATCCGCAGAGTGCTCCTTGTGAAGCTGGTGCTATTGTACTAGACTGCTGATCATCTCTAGGGGATGGGATAAGAAAATTCTGCATTTATCTGCAAAAGAAATAAGTGCTGTGCCCAAAGAGTCTTTCACAGCTGCTCATCTGGCTAGAAATGTTACTTGTTCCTTTGTTCTTACCAGACATTTCAGAGTAAACCTCTTCCCCTGTGAAATCTGAGCTCTCTAGCAATCCATGGTGGTCCAGGCTAGGTCTGCCTCACAAATGCAGAAATAACATTGCAGAGGCATTGACATACCCCAGCAAGGTTTCATGAAGCAAAACTCAGTGCCAGGAGAGTGAAAGTACTGTGACACTTGAATGCAAGGAACCGTCCAGGCAAACACGCAGGATGCCAGGCATGCTTTATACCATCTATGCTGAAGTCTATACCGCTGCATCTTGCATCTTACTCTGCCCTGGTGAGACCGCATCTGGAATATTGCGTCCAGTTCTGGGCTCCTCAGTTCAAGAAGGATGGGGAACTGCTGGAGAGAGTCCAGGGCAGGGCTACAAAGATGGTTAAGGGAGTGGAGCATCTCCCATATGAGGAAATGCTGTGAGGGAGCTGGGTCTCTTTAGCTTGGAGGAGACTGAGGGGTGACCTCATTAATGTTTATAAATATGTAAAGGGTGAGTGTCAGGAGGATGGAGCCAGGCTCTTCTCAGTGACAGGCAATGACAGGACAAGGGGCAATGGGTGCAAGCTGGAGCATAGGAGGTTCCACTTAAATATAAGAAAAAGCTTATTCAGAGTGAGAGTGACGGAACACTGGCAGAGGCTGCCCAGAGACGTTGTGGAGTCTCCTTCTCTGGAGACATTCAAAATCCACCTGGACGCATTCCTGTGTGACCTGATATAGGTGTTCCTGCTCTGGCAGGGGGATTGGACTAGATGATCTTTCAAGGTCCCTTCCAATCTCTGATATTTTGTGATTCTGTGATCTTCATTGTGGCATTGGCACGAACTAGGTGGGCTTGGGTAAGATTCCACCTGCTCCTGCCTGCAGTGTAGACCTATCTGCCACTTGGCATCTGTCCTTGTAAAATACCCTGAAGTTCCTGGAAATTGGCACAGGTGAAAACATTTCAAATACAAGACAAATTGGATCAAATCTCTGTCTGCAAATCACTCAGATATGAAAGCTGGGTGGTAGTTTCCTTTAATGTGGTGTTTTCCTTTAACTTTTGCTTTTTTAGAGCTGGGACAGCCTATGGAAATTTCAAAATACCATGTAGGAGGCAGGTTCTCACCTCTTTTCACCATATAGGATGAATAAAATGTCTCGTGCCATATCTAGAAGAAGGTTGCATAATACCCTGTAAACTTTTGACAGTTTTACTGTACTTCTCTACTTTTACTGTACCTGAAAGGCCTGAAGTGGTGAACGTATTCCACTAAGTTGGACCTGCAATTTCCTAGTTTATTTTTCCATGTTACAGTCATGATGTTAGGACATTGCTTTAATTCCACGATAGTAGCCTTCAGTATGAGCAAAGTCAAGGAATATTAAATGCTGTGATCATGCTGTAACACCTAAAGTGCAATATCTCATTAACTGCAATTAGTGGACTCACCGGAGCCTCCACTTGAAGATTTTTTAAGCCTCCAACATTACTGGCATGCTATCATGCTGACAGGAGACTTTTTTTTCCTGATCTTCTCCTTCACTCAGGAGTATCTCTGTGTATGTCTGCGGTTCATTAATAACGAATGAGGTCAGTAGGGGGGGAAAGCTTGAAATTGCAGGGAGCATTCCCTGTGTATTGCTATAGACCATTACAGGAGGCTTAATTCAGATGTAATTTTTCTAATTTTATATTAAACCATTTGGTGCTACTCCTTCCCTTTCTCTTCTGGTCTTTTAAGGCAGGTATTTCTTGAATCTCTCAACAGCCTGTTTCTTAGCCAATGCTGCTCTCCCTTTGTATTTCTTTTAGTCCTTACATGATTGTCAGGGAGTAAGAAAGATCAGATTCAGTAAAATGAACAGAAGTAAACTAAAGCAAAATCTGAGTGGATGGATCAAGACAGATCTTCTGGCTCTTCCCTTCTAGGATAGGAGAACACTGAGGAGGAGGGAGCAAAGAGTGCCCTTACATTTAGATCTAATGTTTTCATTCTCAGTCTTCATATAGGACTGGCCAAATCTGTCAGATCTTGGCAAAGTTGTAATATGGGAGAATGAGGTTAGATAGTGGCGTCATAGAAGTAGCAATTGCAAATAATTCTTGATAAAACAGAGCTCCGATAATGCCTGTGCCTAAATTAGTTACAAAAAACAGATAGATAATCTGAAATGCTTCATTCATTTTATTATAATTAGCAGTGCCCTGCTTTGTTCACTATTTGCAGTGACCTGATGCTTTAATTCATACTTTCATCTATAGCTAACTTTTATTAAGACTTCATAAAGGGACAGCACATTAATTCAAAGACATTCAATATTGGTTGATATTCATTGCAAAGCAGTTGCAAACGTGATCTTCCTTTTTCTATTGACAGCATTAATCAGATTTTTTGTCTAGTCCTGAATCAAACCCTAAGTCTAATACTTCTTTCATGCCCGTGGAAGTCAAGACCAACTCTGTAGAAGGTCGAGAACGATACATCTGCACGAAAGCAATGTAAGCAGGATTGATCTTAGTGACTGTGGATTTGGGGAAGTTTCTCTTCATAGCACAACTAAAACTTTATGACTGTGACTTGTCTTCATCCTTGAGCCTCTCTTAAAAGCTCTGCCCATGAGAAACATGGGTAGAACTCTCGGCACAGCACCACCTTCAGAGTCTTCCCTGCCTGGCGGCATTAAAAAGTTCTTCTTGCAGTGAGGCAGGATCTGATCCTGGAAACACAAAAGCATTACCCTGGTTCCAGGACTGGTAAATCAGTGTCTGGTAGTGGCAGCCCTTAGTGAGAGAGGCATTCCCTCAAGCATTTGTTATTTGACTAGAGTGGGAAAATGTACACTGTATTAAATTTGGCATGCAGGACAAGATATACTCCGACTTTAAAAATAACAGCAATGTCTCCACATCAAGTGTTTTGGGACTTGGATTATACACTTGGCAGTTTTGTGTTTGTTTTTCTCTCCTCGGTAGCAGTGACAAATCATTGGGTTAAGAACATACCCAAACAGGAATGAAAGGTGTTCTACCTCCTGCTCTCTCTCCCTGGTGTGCTCTGTGTTAGGAAGGAACATTGTTACTTCTGTACATAACAGGCTAAATGTATGAAAACCAATCAGCCAGTCTCAAAGCAGTGGGCTAAGATTTAATTACACTTATTAAGAAAGGGACAAAAGAGTCTTAAGATGTGTGGAGAAGTTGCCCCCAGCTGCCAGGACATGTTAAATATCGATGTCACGTTCAGCTCGGGGCCATCTTCTTGAAACTGAGACAAGCTGGTGGGCTGCTGCAATGAGCAGGAACATGAGATGTGTGTATGTACCATACACGAATGGCACAAAGGGTCTCTGGCTGTCCTGTCTGCCACTGGCAAGTGGCGGAAGCTGAATCTCACCAGGCTGCCAGACTGAGGATGAGTATCATCTCCTGCATCCTGTTGGGCCCCACAGGTTGAGTCCTCACCCTTCCAGTGGCTGTTAGGTAGTCAGCCAAATTCCTAAAAATTTCAGAGGCTGCAGGAGCAGCCGGGAAAAAGAAAAACAGTATCTAAATCTAGGAGAAATAAAAGGAGTATATAAATATGGAAACGGTGTTTGTTCCTGGCTCTAACCTGCAGGAAGCAGTTGAGTGCTGTTGAAAACTGTGGAGAGCCAGGACACTACTGCTCTCTGCTCTACATCTCTACAGGAAATGGTGTTCACAGCAATTACTTTAAGGTTTTTTTCGTGTCCCTCCTACTGCCAGCCAGAATTAATGGCACAGCAGCTGAATGAGTAAGGACTGCATAGAGATATCCTAGAATGTGTGCCATGAATGTACAGTGCCAACTTGCACCTCAACCTGCCATACTTTCACAAGCAGAGTGCCCTAGCCCTCGTCTTTTTGTTAAGAGAATCCCCTTCTCAGCCCATTTCCTCCACCCCAATACATACCCACTGGATTCTCATACGGGACCTTGCTGCCATACCAGTAATTCTCCTTGGTCATGCGGCCACCAGGCCTGGGCAGCAAGAGGAAAATCTTTCCAGAAAACATCAGGCTATCAGTCAGCTGATATGGGGGCTTATAGGATCCTTAGGTTGGGCAGAAAAGAATAATGTGTAAAGCACGGGGTAGCATTTACCTGCCTCTGTTCATCAACAGCTAGGCTCACTCTCAGCACCACACTTGTCTTGTAGCATTCAGAGATTTCTGAAGCTCTAAAGGTGCTGTTAGCACATACTCCACTTTTAGCTGTCTAGGAGACATGATCATTTGCTGGCTTTTCCATTATGTCATTGAAGTAGTTTTTTTAATATATAGGTAGTTCCTTTTTTTGCCAATCTAGACAACACTGAAAGCAAAAATACATTAAATAATTCTATTTAACATGAATGATTGCCCCAGCTCTGCTAAGATCAGTATGCTTTAAAGTATTACTGATAAAAAGACTAAGGAGAAAATAGCTTTAAAAACTATGTTTTTCAAAGATGTTTCCTTATCTAGGCTTTTGTCCATCGGTATTTGAGCACAGTAATTTTGCCTACCCACCATCACACTCTGCCTTACTGGAGTGCCAGCACCCGGTCACAGTGATCAGCGGTCCTGCTGGCTGTTCACTGTTGCCATCTTAGAGCAGTTCACAGCTCCTTCTGCTCCTCCTGCAAAACAAAGACGATATCAATAAAGTAGATGTGGTGTAGGAGTGGGTGTTAGGAAAGGGTCTGGAGGAAGAGGCTAAGATCAGAGGCCGCTGGGCCATATGAAGTACGAGTGCATGGTCTGTAACAACTCCAGCCCCCAAAGACGTTCCTGCCTTAGCAGACAAGCGAGACAAAGGAATTACGATTATCTGCCCTTTACAGATGGTGAAGTGAGTTAGTAAGAGATTAACTAGCTTGTCCAAGGTCACTCAGGGAGCTTGACAAGCACAGAACTAGGACCTAGATTTTCTGAGTTCCTAAGGAGGGTTCAGTCTCTAAGAAATAGTGTCCTAAGCTATGTTTCTTAATAAAAAAATCTCATATTAAAATGTTACGAAAGTAAAAATGCAATTTCTTTACCTTTCAGTTTGATTAATGGATTCTTCACAACACAACAATAAAGCAAGTTCCTTTTATAAGANATAACTTCTAGATATCAAATATATGTATTTTAGAGTGCTAGGATTTGATATAATGGTGAGCCAACTAGCAAGAGATCACCCTTTATAGATAATATAATAGTAGAACAAATTGAGTTTCCAGACCTTAATCCTCTAAGAAAGGCTGGAACCAGAGGGGAAAACTTCCACAATGTTACTCCATTGGTTCACCCTATTTGATTGCTGGTCAGTACATGAACCCTATTTTAGAAGTGATGTGATTTCTATCTAAAATAAGCTGTTTACAATGTTATATGGACTATTTATTACTCTTTGAATGCTAGTTTCTAAAGTTCTTCAAAGAAGTCTACATTAAAGCAACATTCAGAAGATTGTAGGATTGTTTTGTGTTCTCTCTGAGATGGAATGTGAATTTATCTGCATCAGGCTAATTTATACAGAGTAATTTTGTTGTTTTGCTTTTGAGCATTTTATGAACTCCCAGAGAGATTATTGACCCCTGCTTAAAAATTTGTGATGAGAAGATATACCAATAGTAGTCGTATTGTTAGTAATAATGACCATAATGGGCATAAATTCAGCTGTTATTTTTAGAAGATNAGGATTTTCTGTGAATTCCCTTCCAGTGTAACATTGCAACATACAATAGCTGCAGAAAACAGGATCACAACCCACTGGGCATACTCAGTGAAGAGCAGCCACGAAGGAATAATCTAAGGATTACTTTTTCATTATTTTGTCAGAGATTTATGTACTCATTTATTAAAACCGGGGGCAAAATTATTAGCGCTTTCCTTACAGCCTTGGAGTACTTTCAGGGCCTCACCTTATTGTCCGTGGGAAGCAAGCATGTGGTTAAAGGGAAACATAATTTAAGCACGACAGCGGTTTTTCTGTACCCAGGTCCTAGGGCTCTTGGGCTTGTCTCGCGCAGTACAGAACGATGTAGGGGTACAGAAGCTGGTGCAGAGGTCTGTCTGCGTTAATGCTGTACCCGGGATAACCAGGCTGAATGAAAGGCAGGGAGAAGGGAACTACCATCTTAGCACTTTGTGGCCTGGTCAAGATTTCTGCATTACTGCTCTTTACAGTCTGCTTTCATTGTAGGAAGTCAGTGTAGATGCTTAGAGACTGGTCACAACTTCCTGGAGATAAGAGCTACAAGGCCCTGAATCTATCATTTGAGTCATGCTGTCCTTCAACCTAACGATCATTTGACTTAAAAGTGTCATTTGGGAGCTAGACTGCATAGTCATATATAGTTAGGGCTCAGAGGTAGGCCCTTAGTGCGGGTTCTTACCTCTCTCTGCTCAAATCTAAACCAGTATGTAAGGCATAGACATGCCCAAGGTCAGGCAGCAGGGCTTGATGAGCAGTGTGGCCAAAACCTAGGAAAACCGCAGAACTCCATTTGCAGTGGGTCCTGGTAGAGAATGTATGCTTTGATACGTGCCTTTGGTACATGCCATCCAACTGAACCACTGAAACGCATGCTCAGTTGCTCCCGTGGTCAATGGAATAAGACAGCTCAGATAGGGACCTTGTCTTGTAAGCTCTGAAGTACCCCCGAGAGCATCTGTTTACCTTTGCCAACTATAGAGACAATGAAGGAAGACTGGCTTTGTAACTTCAGTGTCTTGAAAGCAGGTGTTGGGGGCATTCCACACACAGATAGAAAGAAGTAAAACAGAATGACTGCGGCATGGGCTGTGTTCCCTCACAGTCCATTTGTATAGCTTTGTGACAGAATATGGGTTTGAGAGGAGCATTATTGCAATTTTCCTTCTCCTGTGCTAATGTAAAGTATATCAGAATAGTTGTGACACTATTTTGTAAAACTAAAAAGAACACTAGTCAAAAAGACTGCATGTTTCTAAGTTGATCACATGTAGATTAAAGGCTGATCTCTTGTGCAATGACTTATGTATGCCTATCATCTCTTCTCCTAGATCTGCGCAGCAGGACTGGTGTATAGGCTTCATGAGATGCAGCAAGATGACAGAAATACATAAGTGTTTTGATTTACTTATAGTCTTCTCTCTTCTAGTCCGAATCTAGGATTTAGTGGGTTTATGATGTGCTGTATGTCATGTGTCTGATTTAAAATAATTATTTCCATAGCCGTTCTTGTGATTCTACTTTTCTTTATTTTTCACCACTCTTGTGTTGATGTTAGAATTAGTTACTACTTTTATTAGCTCAGCAGTGCTTTGATTCTGTAAATGTAATTCAAGACCTGTAATTTTCTTTATCCTTAGTGAGATTAATGCCTACATATATTTTTTTACTTGTGTTCTACTTGGGTAATAGGAACAGTCTGAAATGTACATATGACATATTTCTTGGTTTTTCTTGGATGTAGGATATCGCCTGTATTAGATGGTAGCCTACGTTAGGCTGTTACTTGTTAAAGTTTAAGAAGCAATCCTGCATTTCATGTATTTTCACTTGTACATTTCTCATACACAGACACACATGCACGAACACTCAAGAGTCATAGACTTCCAGGGCTCAGTCCTAAAGGCAACCAATTCCACTGTGATTGCTTTTTTGTTTCTTTCTTATATTTTTTTTTCTCAGTTTTCCTTTTATGCCTGTTGTCTTTTCTAATTTGGCTTCAAGGACATTTTTCACAGGGGTTTGGCAAATACGTTCCATGTACAACATTGCTGTGGAGTTCCTTTCTTTTTATCGCTGCATGTTTGTTCTGTAATACTGTAATTTTATTATAGTGCTAGGACCTGACTCTCGCCTTATTTACATTAGGATAAGCAAAGAGCAGGCCTCCAGCTGTACGAGGTTTTTCCAAACTTTTACCGCCTTTTGGAGGTCAAGGGTAGCCCAAGAATAATTTGATTACAAACTTTTTTCCCCTCGCTGTTGCTACTACATACCCAATCAAGGGTATTTATAAGGAATAAGTCATAAGCACTAGACATAAATCTCAGCTGTGTGAGAACAATCTGAACTTGAGGTGCTCTTAGGACAGTATCTCTTGAGTTCCCCAGAGTAAAGCACCACCTCAGGTTTTGGTTCTGGCTAATTTTGTATTTTGAAGATTCAAAGGTACCCTGTACTCAAACTTCTCCACAGATTAGATAGTGTGAAGTAGCATATGGTCTTTACTGACCCCAACTTCTTTCCCCAAGTAGAGAAGAGATAGTGGTAGAGAAGCAAAAGTGGATCTTGGGTAGTAAGAATAAACTAAATGGGAGTAGGATTGCTAACATTTGCAAAAACATCTGCCCAGCAGTCACAAAAAAGCCCCCAAATAAGACAAAATATTAGGCCAATTAGAGCTTCTCTTCCTGGGACAGGAGCCGTCCCTAAGACTCTGCCAGTGATGTGGGGAGATGGCTGCCACCAAGGCAGCTCCACTAGGAGGCAAAACCATCCACGTCCCAGCAGTGGCAGATGAAGGTCAGAACAAGAGGCTCCTTAGTGCTCCCCATGTTATCGTCAACCCTTCTTTTCCACAACAGCCACTTGTACGGGTGAGTGGAGGAGGCCTTGCATCCGTGGCTACTCATCTCTGCCCACCAACCTGGAGGCCACTTAGTGCTTATCATACCTAAGGGGCCAGAAGTGCTCTATAATACGGCTCTTGTTGCTTGACATGCAATTAATCCCCCTGATTTTATTATCTTTAACAGCTATATGATGAGAGTCATATATACAAGCGAGTCATCTTTTCTGCATAATAAGGCAAGTGATGGCTCTAGAGCTCTAGTAAGCGTTATATGAGTCGCTGTAATTCATTTTAAAATTGGAATTGATAAAAAGAAGGTACCATGTGTGACTTTTACTACAAGAGTGTGAATAAACCAAAAGGCAGAAAGAAAGAGAGGATGCATCAGGGATTTCCCCACCACTGCTGTCACACATTGAGTAGTTGATTTTTCTTATGAAAGTGTCCATAGCATTAACGGTAAAAATTAGTGTTTTCTAAAGGATAGATTTGTTGTCAGATCACAACTCAGAAGACAAGGCTTTCATTTATGCAGGGTGCTCTAGTCATGTAAGCCAGCAAAGTTGAACCAGTTTATTTATGAACAGCCCCCGATTCAGACATATGTACTATGCTCTCCTGGATCTACCATTTCCTTGTGTAAAGCCAGCCTTCACTTTGAAATATCCCCTCGTAATTACTTTTACCATTTCTGTGCTTCTTAGTTAGAGACCTGCATCTTGTGAACAGCTTTGCTAGTCACTTAGACATTCATTCGCTTCTGTACCTAAGAATAATTTTTTTGGCCTGCATTAACGTTCCGTGTATATATTATGGCAGTGGCTTAAGTGCCCAATTTACATAAATACTAGGTAAATATATAAATCACTAGGTACTTTGTAGCAAACAGGACGAAGTATTCCACATGCAGATTTACCCTGAAGTAAGAAAATTGGTGTTAATTTGGGTCTTCCCTTCCTTAGATGCATGTTCATGTGTAATCCAGTCCTAATGAAATTTCAGGTCTATTATCTAAAGAGAAAACAAACAGGGTGAAAGAAAGGGAGTTTTATTATTCTTGTTTTTCAGACAGGAAATTCATTAAAAAATATGGAAGAATTGGACCACTAGTGAGATTTCTAGATCTCTACCCAGGGACTCTAATTGCAAGTCTTCCTTCCTTTTCAAACATAATTATTACTATTTCTATCGCATACACTTTGGAAATTTTTCATGTTTCCACGTGAAATACTAATTTTCTAACCCTGAACTTTCCTTTTAAGCAAAATCAATGAAAAGCTATTGTTGCTTTTACAGATGCCAGAAAGAATTATTATCATCCTAGGCAACAGTAAAAAAGATATTTTCACCCTTGGTAGATTGAATTACTGAGAAGCAATTCAATTATAATTACTGTAGAAAACACCCTGTTTTAACACTGTTTTTAATATCCATCAAGTTTTTGATTTATTTTTCACAAGCCAGCATCAATGCACTAAATTCTGCCTTGCTCTAAGCTGGTACAATTATGGTGACCTCCGCGGGACTCCATCTGTTAACATTGATGGCTCTTAAGAGACACACTATTTTTGGATGAATATTTGTTGAGAACAAAGAGAGGGTTCTGATTTCACTGACATTCATTTAAACAAGCAGCGTGGTTGTCTTGAAATCGAAGGACATGTGTTGGAGTTCTAACAGTATTTCAGGTACATCAGTTAGGTCGTTGTCAAACCAGTGGGAAGAAGTGTGGAATTCACCAGTGGAAATGTCAAGGAACCCTTAAGTGAACTTTCCAAACAGGTCCTTTTCCCTCACTCCCTGCAGGTCTTGGTTTGGATACCTTAGTCACCTGCAATGCTCCACTGGCTCGTGGTCTTCAGGAGGGAGAAAGTAAATTAACATTGCTCTCTTGCAGCTGTAACTAAAAAAATGGTTCTTGGACCAATGTAAAAGTAACAACTTCTGGTTTGGTTTTGGTTGTTGATCTTCCTTGCCATTTCTAGCTGGCTGATGTTCACCAGGTCTTCTGCAAGTCAGAGTCCTTGAGATGTCTCGTAGAGAAGAAACTAAGAGTATTTTTACCTGCCTGCTGATTGCCACTGTTGAAAGAAGAAACAATTCAGTGCAGAATCACTGCAGGCTTGTTCTGTGATCAGTTAATACATGCTTAAATCTAGGCCATCCATTTTCTGTTCATCTCTTTTCTCCTGGCATGGTAAGAAGCCCTATGAGTGCCCTCTGTGAAATTTCTCGTTTCGAGGGGATGTATTCAGCTTTAAGTTTGGAAAGCAAACAGCACATACCTCGTATTTTATAGGGAGCATTTGTGTTATTGCAGTACAAGTAATATTAATCATAGAATCCTAGAATGGTTTGCATTAGAAGGGACCTTAAAGATCATCGAGTTCCAACCCCCCTGCCATGGGCCGGGACACCTCCCACCAAACCAGGTTGCTCAAAGCCCAATCTAGCCTGGCCTTGGACACTTCCAGGGATGGAGCAGCCACAGCTTCTCTGGGCAACCTGTTCCAGTGTCTCACCACCCTCACAGCAAAGAATTTCATCCTAATATCTAGTCTAAATCTCCTGTCTTCCAGTTTAAAGCCGTTCCCCCTCATCCTATCACTCCACTCTCTGATAAAGAGTCCCTCCCCATCTCTCCTGTAGGCTCCCTTTAGGTACTAGAAGGGGCTCTAGGGTGTCCCCAAAGCCTTCTCCAGGCTCAGCTCTCTCAGCCTGTCTTCATAGCAGAGGTGCTCCAACCTTTTGATTATCTTCTTGGCCCTCCGCTGGACCCGTTCCAACAGGTCCAGGTGCCTGCCTGTGCTGAGGACTCCAGAGCTGGACACAGTACTCCAGCTGGGGTCTCACCAGCGCAGAGTAGAGGGGCAGAATCACTTCCCTTGACCTGTGGGCCACACTTCTTGTGATGCAGCCCAGCATGCAGTTGCCTTTCTGGGCTGTGAGCACACATGGCCAGCTTATGTTGAGCTTCTCATCCACCAACACCACCAAATTTTTCTCCTCAGGGCTGTTCTCAATACATTCTCCGCCCAACCTGTGTTTGTGCTTGGGATTGCTGTGACCCAGGAAGAGTCCTATCTTAGTGGTGATAAGGGCTGGATTCATCACAGTTTCTTCCTTGTTGGAGGGGCAAAAAAGTTCACACACCATTGTCTGACTGGGCTGGCTGCAAAAACATTTTTGAAGCGTTGGCTTACCCTTTTTGCTGACAGAATTACCAGTAACAGCCACCAGTACCAGTGACTGAGAAGAGGTCTGGAGACTGCACCCTTTCCAAAGGTATGTTTTGGCAAACAGTTAGGAACATAGATATATTTCTTTGACCCCAAAATGGGTGAGATTAGGAAAAGGCACGTAAGAATGATTTCTTTGAAATGAAGTATTTCTACTCAATTTATAAAACACCCATCTGTAAGGGTGATCCATTTTACATTCCCTTTCAAGAAATCATTTTGGTCTGAACTAAATGTTTCATGTGACCTAAAATTTATTTCTTTTCCATTTTTTTTTCACTCCAGGTCTGCCTGAATTGTGTTTTGTTATTGTTTTTTGAGGGAGGGAAGGAGTAGAGGGGGAGTGAGGGGGTGAGTAGAGCGTTTTGAGGGAATTTTTCAGTCTGCAGACAGAAAAATCCATTAATTTCACAGCTGTAGGTGTAAATGTTTTGACTTCTGACTTCAAAGGATAGCTTCCCTGGTTAACAGTGGCATTAATGGAAAAATAAAATAAATCAGACCTTTGGTGAGACTTTTTGATTTAAATAAAATATTACCCTAATCAGCTGATTCTAGTATTTCAGTTGAGAATATCCTTCCCCCCTTATTGCAGATTTTAAGCCTATAAGAAATTGAAGGGTCTGATTCTGACAGTAGTTACCTCTGTTTTAACCAATTTCGTCTCTGCTGACTTCATTAAAATTACACCAGATTTATATCCTGGTGGAGAGAAATCCGAATCAGACCAAGAACTTGGAAGTTATGTTATTTTTAGCACACACACAGAAAAATCCCTTGTTTTGTAAAGCACAAGAATTGCTACAGGGCCCATAAATATTTTGTGAATCTGGTCAACAGATAAAAGTAGAAAATACTTAGAACATGAAGAAATTCATCTGTCTGTCTATTGACAGTGCCTCATGGAAGAACAAGAGTCTAGGTACAATAACACAATAATGAATTTAATGAAAAAGCTACAGACATTCGGGTTGTAAGCTGCGCTGCTGTTGAAAACGATAGTACATATTTTTGCCCATATAGCAGAATTCCTTGGCTGAATGTCTGTGAGTAGATTTCCATTGATAATAAATATGGAAGAAATTATTTATTGTAAATGATAATTAGACTTTCCCCAGGCTATGCATTCAGCCAGTAGCAGATACTGAATAATAACATAGGCATTATTTCTGACACTCTGCCTCCACACACACATACAAAAAGAGGATGGTGGAAGCCAAACCTTGCCACGACTTTTGCTTAAAGTGCAGTAAAACCAGCATGGGGGTAAATTAATATTTGCACGTGATTATATAGAATGACATGTATAACATAATTACAGCCATCTTTATCTGTGAAGTAAGAAAATCGGGGTCACCAGAAGACCCTAAGACAAAGTCTCAGGAGTTTAGGCAGGACTGCATTAGGACTTGCATGCAGGGTAACTTTAAGTAGCCTTTGCAGGATCTCAGCCTCAGACTTTAACCAATTTGGAATTTATCCTTGTAGCAAAAAAAAAAAAAATTTTCTTCAGTTTATACTTGCAGTCATCACTCACATTCAGCTAACAGCAGTTCTTCTGTTACCTCAAGCAATATGGAGCTCTGCTTTTGTTATAAGAGGATCTCAGTTTCATATATCCTCTTGCCATCAATTTATAGTGCCTAGCACAGTGGCAATTGCAAAGGCCTCAGAAACAATACATTCCTAGCCTATATGTTTTTAATTATATTTCCAAGTTTCATTTGCTGTTGGCAACTTGACGTTATTTTGATTTTGCAGAGGTGAAATATATGAGTTTCAAATACAGCTTTGAAATTGATTGGGAATTAATATGGCAGCATTACAGACACAGTAGATTTACTGCTGCTTTTGCAGCTCTGTGTGAACTCCCATATGGAAAAACCTATCATGACCAGATCCAGAGTGACACGAGCCAAGTGGCTGAGACTGGAGATAAGAGATCAGAGAAAAAAAGAATCAAATAGGTAAAAGCAGAAGGGGAGTCTATCATGGCAAAAAAATAAACACCATACACACACACCCCGCTAAAAAAAACAGAAAAGGTGGGACATGATTGGATTATGAAATAAATAAAAATTTAAAAATCAGAAAAGCTTTCAAGGCAATCAGTAAATTTAAAATAACTGGTACATGTTCTGTGCATCTCTCAGGAGAATGTGAGTAAAATTAAACCTGGAATAACCTTGTTGATGCTGAGCAGAGCCCAGCCCCACTCTGTCCTGCTTCTGGGGCAGGACTTGCAGCTCGTTTTGGGGAGCAGGTTTCTTGTTAACATCAAATGAGATGGACATGCCAGGGAGGAGAGAGGGTTCTCTGTGGAAGTGTTAGGTATGTGGCTGCATTACTCTATTAACCCTTCTGCCATTCTTCTGTAGGAGCTGCAGGGCACAGTTCTGGGCATGTTAAATACATGATTGTTACCAGTTTACCTGTAACTTTATGTACAGAGCAGCACAGCTGGCGAAAAAGAGAATAGTGGGCATCTGTATGTATAAATAGTGTCTTTACAGTGCCGTGGTCAGCCTTCTGTTGGTGAGTGGCTCCTTATATGTTTACAGTCAACTTAAGCCTCCCGTTTGTGGATGTGGCAGGAGGTTGCTACCATCTGAGATGCAATATGCTCACGCAGGAGGGGAGGGGAGGGGAGGGGAGGATGGGGAGCGCAGGCTCATCACCGGTCCATCGCTCTATCTTTAGAAAAGGAGTAGCAACAGGAACCTCCCCATTGGCACACAGTCATTCCATCACTCGGAACTCTGAACTGTACTCAGGAAATAAAATAGTGCCTCAAGGAAAAGGTTAACAGCATCCTGCTTAGGGACCCTCAGCATCTTTTTTAGCATGCCCTCTCTCCTCACACGGACTTTCACTTAGGTTTCCTGGTTTAGTGGCTAACACTCACCCCTTGTATTTATTTTGTTTTGACTTCAAGTTCTTAAAACTTAGTGCTTCCTTCAGCTTACACTTCTCCAATCTCACTACGTACATTGAGATTTCAGCAAAACTGAAATGTCTAATTAAAAATCTCAACTGATTTGATATCTCATATATTCTCTATGAGATCTGGAAAAAGAACAGGGAACTTCTCAAGCACATGACATCAGTTATGGTGTTTATATAATTTGGACTTCAGGGCAAACTGACATAACTGCAGAGGATGAAATCCTTCCAGCTTTCTAGATACCTGAATTCAGAGCAAGAATTGGATTTTAGACTGACCTGTGTCTTTGCCCACAATCTTTCCACTGCACTCACAGAATCAGGGAATTGTCAGAGTTGGAAGGGACCTCTGGAGATCATCTAGTCCAACTGGACGTATCAGGTGGTTGCACCTGGTAAGGCCAAGTTTGGAGCTGAAGGCAGTGAAAAGAGTAATATTCCATATAGTTGCGGTTTTACATTTGTCAGTGAGACTTCAGTGTAAGCATTTAGCTTACATGGGAACAGACCTGTTTGGTGATGCTGTTGCATTACAAATAAATGAAAGTATCCAGATGTATTTCCATCTTCAAAAATGACAATCTTTGAAGAGCAGCTGGCTTAGAATTTTTAGAGAGACCTTATGTATGTTCTCAATAAGCAATATGTCCTTAAGCATTAAGTATGATTTATTCTTCAAAGGGCAAAAGAGAAGATCTGTACCTAAAAGTCTGATGTCTAATTCAAATATGAATATTTGATTAAACAGTTCCAGGCGTGTATACTATGATTGCATATTGCACTGTAAAGCAAGACTGTTGCAGAAATACTTTCTGAAATACCCAACAGGAAGAGTCATATTATCATGATGTGACCTCACATTGTATTTTTAACATTTATATATGCAAATGGTCATATTTACAAGTGCACGTGCCATTCACACATTCAAATTAAAGGCAAATAAATGTTTTAGATTAAGGAGATTAATTTGGTGTGTCTCATGTTTGACATGCTTTCTACAGGGGGTAGATCACCAAGACTGAAGTGCTGGGCTCTTAACCGAGAAGACAGATGGCAATTTCCTTTTGATAAGAGTTCATTTTTTTAGCAGCAAGGGAGCCCTGAAGTAACCATTTTTCTTGTGGGGAAAGCATCTTTCAGAAGCCAAATAAATCATTCTAAAACAGACAAACACAGGAACTGAGGAACTAATCAACCTGAAATGAGCTGAGTTGCAGCCCCTTTCGGAAAGTTTAAGGGATGCTCTCCGCTTTCATTCTTGCCACATATGGAAACTACTTCAGAAAATTAGAGGATTCATGTAATTTTTTCAGTGCTCTTTCCTCTTTTATGAGCACCAATACAATTTATGAGTAGTAGCAATACAAAATTTCATCAAGTCAGATTGAGGTAGTTTGTCTACAATATGTTTACATCATGCATAAATAAATGGTTGTAGATATTTTAAGGACTGCGTAAGCATAAAGGTAACTAACCAGACTAAACCAAGAAGGCTCTGTTTGATTAAAATCTGAAACAGTGTGTGCCAGCTTGTACAGATCTGAAACATTTCCTACTTGTAAGTTGTCAGTCATAGAATCATAGAATCATCTAGGTTGGAAGTCCATCTAGTCCGACCATGAACTCTGATAAAAAACCATCACTAAACCATGTCCCCAAGCACCATGTCAACCCGTCTTTTGAATACCTCCAGGGATGGTGCCTCAATCCCTGCCCTGGGCAGCCCATTTCAAGGCCCTTTCTGTGTAAAACTTTTTCTTGATATCCAATCTGAACCTCCCCTGGTGCAACTTGAGGCCGTTTCCTCAACGCAGACAGGTGGGAACTGCCAGGATCAGAGTCTGTGGGTAAGTCTTTAAGTACTGACCTGCTGCTAAAGGAGCCAGTCTGTTACTCTTTGTAGCTATTTGCATTTAAAGATATTAAATATATTTAAATATATTCACTCCTCTTTTTGGTAAATGTGCAAGACCCAGCCTCAGACATGCTGACACTTTCCATTTAGTTTATCTTGTAGAATTAGACCCAAAGAGGGTCCCTCCCCTTCCTCTAGTTCCCTTTCCTCTCTTTTCTGTTTGCCACTAACAGAGCAGAAATGAAAATGGCTAGAATGGTTTCCACTGGATCCTTGCCTGTGCCCTAATGTCTTCTTCATTATTCATGTCTCCAGTAGATTGCTCCTAGAGGTCGGGGAATGATGTCTGCTCTTTATTTGCTTTGCCAGGGCTCTATTAAAAATAGGCCTTTTTTTATTTTGTAAATCGTTATAGTGTTTTTTTAGGCTGGTTCCGATTTGACCAGCAGCACCTTGTTTACGAAGATATTGTGAGAAATTTTGTGCATCCTCCTTTATCCATGTCATATCAAGGCGTACATGAGCACTGCGTGCTTCCCATCACCTCAGGTCATGTCGCTTTGCATTGAATCAAGTCATGTCGCATCAGTGATACCGCTATCAGTACTTATTCCTGGTAGAAAATTCAGCATAGATTTAGACAGCAAATAGCTCAGCCACAATAAATGTATATAATGAGCAGATTAAGTATCTGTGAGAACCAGATATTTTAAGCGTCCCTGGCAAGTCGGTGCTTTCAGATATTCCAATATCCTTGTCTCTGCGCTCTATTCTGCACATAAATATCTGATATATGTGCATATACTAAAATATCTGTCTAAGCAGCCGGGTTGGAGCTCTTACCATCTACAGGTATTTTCAAATATAGACCTGTGCAGTTTTCAAATATCCAGGCATCGTTATTGGCCATATCTGGATATTGTAACTTCATTGTATAGTATATATCTTGATCATATCCCAGCACTGTACAAATAACAAAAGTTAACAGGTTATTTTTTATTCTTTTTTTTTTTTTTTTTCATAATTTGGGGTGTGCTTCAAACATTTGCCTGCTGGGGCATGTTTTCAAAGAGTTATGCATGATTAGGCATGACAGCCATTTTGTTAGACCTCTTACCCTGATGTTCATTTATAAAAGTTAAGTGTTGTAATTATCCTATTGCATAAACTAAGAAGAAGGGAGGGGAGGGTAAAAAACTAAAAAAAGTCTCTAACTGATATCTAAAACATGTAAGGTTCCCAAAATGTTTGATCATAGTATCTTTTTGGATAAAATGAACTTCTTTTGGTTTATGTTACCTATGTACTCTCTCTTGGCTTTCTTGGTATGTGCATGTTCACAGATTTTTTGAAAATTTGACTTATTTTTGCTTAAGACCCTAAATATAAATTAAACGAGCAGAGCTCAGGCACCCATAGTTGAAAAATTTGGCTGCAAAATTCTAGATAAATGCTCAGTGTTCTTCTTACTGTTGATTATTGCAAACATTTGTTTGGTGCTCATCAACGTGGTATCTAGGTGCTTTCCCAGGATTGAGTTGAAGCAGTCTTTCCAGTGTCTTTTCAGAAATTCATTCAGGGATTTTGAGATTTAATGTATGTCCAGGGAGCTGTCAACTGGTACATGATACATATGCAGACTGAAGACAATTAGGAATATAGGCATTAATACTATGTAAAGAATTTGCCAGAAGAGCTACTAGGGACTTCCAAGATTACTGTATTTCTGCATCACACAGAATCATGCAGAGTGATACACAGAATGATATGGTGTTGGAAGGGACCTCTGGAGATCATCTAGTCCAACACCCCTGCCAAAGCAGGTCATCCTAGAGCAGGTTGCACAGGAACTTGTCCAGGTGGGTTTGGAATGTCTCCAGAGACAAAGACTCCACCATCTCTCTGGGCAGCCTCTTCCAGGGCTCTGCCACCCTCAAAGTAAAGAAGTTCCTCCTTGTACTTAGATGGAACTCCTTATGTTCAAGTTTGTGCTTGTTACCTGTTGTCCTGTCACTGGGCACTGTTGAAAAAAGGCTGGCCCCTTCCTCCTGACACCCACCCTTGAAGTATTTATAGGCATTGATGAGATCCCCCCTCAGCTTACTCTTATCCAGACTAAAAAGACCTAAGTCCATCAGCCTTTCCTTGCAAGAGAGATGCTTCAGGCTCCTAACCATCTTTGTGGTCCTCTGCTGTACCCTCTGCAGCAGTTAACCATCCTTCCTGAACTGGGGAGCCCAGAACTGGACACAGTGCTCCAGATGGAGTTCTGAACTGGACACAATGCTCCAGATGGAGTTCTGCATTAGTTTTAGAAATCAAGGTTAGAAAGCTCTGTTTCTGTGTCTTGAAGACACATTCATATTGTAGGTAGAAGAAGGTAACCAGAATATCCTCAGAAGCCTGTGCTCAGTTTGAAACAGTCTTTTTTCCCTTAGTCCAGTTGACTACTACCCAGAATCTGTCTCAGAAACCAATGTAAAAAAATGGGAATGTGTAATGGATGTGTAATTCTCTTGTAATACCAACACAGATAAAATTCATGTGGATTGTCAGTTTAAAATTCATGTGGATTGTCAGTTAAAAATTCCTGCAAAAGCAAATGCCATATTAATAAAAATTTAATTTCTGTGTTCATTTTTCACATAGCCCAGATAAAAAAGAAAAATGTCACATGTCTCTGAGATATATTGCTGAATTTTTCTCAACTTTTAGAGTTCTTTAGATCAAAGGATTTTTCTGTTTTCCCTTGAAAAGCATTAGTTTAGGCAGACACTCTCTGTAGCTAATCAGTAACTGATCTAGTAGTGTGATGTTCCTTAGAAAGGATTGTCTGAAAATATAAGAGACTGAGGATCTGTCGGTCCCTAATCAAATGTACTGCTTTCCTACACTAATTTAATCTCTAGGAGATATCCAGAAATCTGATTTTTTTAACAGGCTTCCTGAAAAACACCAATACTTTTTTGTAAAATGAGGTTACGCCTGCTCTTACTCTTCCTTCTCCTCTGCTGCGCTCAGATAGCATATCTTTGCTCTTAGCCTCTCCTGCAAGTCCTTTAGAAAACTCTCAAGAGTTTAACTTTATTCTCATACCGGCACTACAGGCACTACATGGAGTGACCTTACCTTACATCCTGAAATGGCTTGACTTTTCATTTCATCAGTCAAACAGTTTGGATTTTAATTTGTAATTGTTGAATGACTGGTACTGTAAAACTGGCTTTTTGATTTCCAAAGTAGGAGAGTGAAAGTTCAGTAGGATACACCCTCTATAGGGGAAAGTAAAATTACTCTGTAGGTTATCAAATCTGATCTTGTATTCAGCAATATACGAATGTCTGATCAGTTTCTCACAGTAAGTTAGAGAGATACTAAGTTAGCTTGGGAAAAAAAGAGGAAGAGATTATTCTTCCAGAAAAACAGAGTATTTGTGGCACTCAAGGAAGCTGCTTGCAGCATTGCCTCTACCACACTCGTGTTGAAATTGTGCTTTTTGAAGACTATTTCTTCAAGCTGAGACACTCTCACTTCACATGTCACAGTTTTAGGTTCTTGAAAGTACTGCCTCTTTCCTCCCCCCTCATTTTACAGGTTAGTTTTATTTGTGTGAGTTCCGTTTGCTGTAGTGGAGTGGCTCCTGCTTTACACTGAGTAAGAGCAGAACAACTTTCATTCATGTTCTGCTTTGGGAAGTCAGAAAAAGGTACTAAACCTACTCGGTTATTATGAGATTCTTCCTCATAAAGATTGCTTCTCCAAAGAATTATGTCATTAGCAGAAGCGTCCTTGAGATGCCTGGTCTGTCACTGTTACCTGCTGTTATGGCTGGTGTTTTGACGGGGAGCAGAAATTTGGGGACTGGAAGTGACATCTCCAAAGGCCTCACCCTTCCAAGTTAAATGATTATTTAAATGCAGAAATGAAATGGGAAGAGCCCTTTGTGGGATCTTATGCAAGGTATTTCTAATACTTTCAATAAGTGTTCTGAGGGATCCAACCTGCACTCAGAAATGGCATCAACCTCTCAAATCAGAGATTATACTTTTAAAATACAAGCAAGATATAATATGTCAGAAGTTACCTTGGTGTCCAGATATAATAAAATGAGGTGTATTGCTCCTTTCCCAATTTGCACATGATATAAAAAGGGCTCAATTTAAGAGAATGTGACTTTCAGTCAACAGTTTTCCAAAGCACTCAAAGAAAAGTGCATCTTCTCTTTTTTAATCAGGCTTATGAATAGATAGGGCTGTTCTGATATGCATGTGGAAGCCTCTTACCCTGTGAGTTGGCCCATTCAGTGTGATTTTTCCTGGAACATGGTACTATCCAGGGTACCTGTGCATATCATAGTTTCTGCCATCTTTTTTAGTAAGCAGCTTATCTCTGTGATGCAACTAAAAGCAATCCCTAGTGTCTCCAGGGTTTGTTGTAATTAAATTTTATTGTTGTATTTGAAAATGTGTGGGTTTTGAAAACTGGATCAAGAAAAATGGAAAGGAGATTCTAGGAGACGAGTCTGATTTTTAGAAGGTTTTAACCCTTTGTAGTCTCCAGATTCACAAGCTGAATTTTGTTTCCGGAGTAACACTTCCTATATGCAACTGAAGCCATAAACCACAGCAGCTACTACAGTTTATTAGCTGATGTCAGGTAACCATGCAAAGATTATCACCTATTCCTCCGGTCAGATGCTGTAGGATTGTAGGTGCAGTAATTTGGTGGTACCTACTAAGACAATAGAAGGCCTTTTCTGAAATCCACCTCCTCTTGCTGCTGCCTCTTTCTTCTCCAAGTCCCAGTGCTGCCCATGAAGTGCGGTGAGGAAAGGCAGGTTTTACCAGCTTCCGATCTGGACAATAAAGAAGTGTCACCAGTTTGAGCAGAAAACCGAGGAGTGTATCTATAAGATTATGTGGTGTCATACTGCTGTGCTCAGGCACCACCACCAGGGCTCACACCTGGTCCAGGCAGTGGAATGGCTTGCGCTCTGCATTCAGGCACCCAGCTTCGCTTTGGTCATTGTGCCCATCTCTGCTCTCTTCACAGCTCACCAAGACTGCTCATCAAGCAGTCATTGCAGTTCCCCCTCACACCCCCCATTCCTTTTGTTTTATTCCTGCTTGATTTTCTTGCCGTAGAGTGCCTCAGACTGGTTTTGGAGATTCATGCAACCGTTTTTTTCCGAAAGCAAAATATTTCATCCAACAGTGTCATCTTTTCTGTCCAGCATTGCTACTAATCTTTATTTAGTTATTTACTTTACAATTTCTAGAGGGATTGGATGTGCCCAAGGCGCCCCTTTAGACAACACTTTATATCAAGGTACCATTTATAAATACTTCATGAAGGGCTAATGAATGATTAATAGATGTTTTAATGTATGACCAATCAATTGCTGTAGATTTTGCAACATCCAAGAGACAAGTAGGTTTCTTATAAGCATAGATTATAACCATATCTGACATCTTCTACTAATGGGCTTCTAAACATCTATAACATACACACTATTCATATCTGTAACATGCTTACAACATCTACTAATCACTGATTAATTTTTTATAACCTATATTGAAGCAGAGCCTGTCTGTGGAGTACATCTCTTAGGGGTGTGTGACTCTCCATTTCTATGGGATTGATAATTTACTCATTGTCAAGGACTTAAAATTCTTACGAATTTCAGCTCAAACATTAAGCTTTTCTGAGTTAGCTTCAGCCTTTTCACCTCACCTAAGAAAATATGTCTTTGCTGTCCCCAGACTTTTTTCTCCCTCAAACTTCTGGCTCCTTCACCCTGCTAATGTGTATTTTGCAAGCTCTGCTGAAATGCAGTGATTCTTGGGGGCAAACCCACTCCAAAATACATTTTCAAACTGTTGAACCATTTGTTTGATTATTCTCAGGAAAGCTGTCCCACTGATAACAGTTCACAGCATTTTCTTTTATTTTTTTATTTTGTTACTATCACCCTTGTGTGCTTGGTTCAAAGTTTGTCCATTCTCAGGAAAGGATGAGAAAATATAAACTTCACAATAATCCAGTGAACAAACCATCTCCCAAAGGATGTTTGATTCTGACAGAGCAACACACATTTGGTATGTTTGATAAGCCCAAGCGTTGCTAGGAGCGTTCCTCTGTGGGGTTCCCAGAGTCTCCTAAAGTGAGAGCCGTGACTGTGCTCTATGCTTTATATGGATCACCCAGGTAGAACCAACTGAAATGGGCACTACAACTCACTTCCTGAAAATGTACGAGTCCTGCAATTAATCATTTGCAGTTGAGAAGCAGTAAGTTGCTCAGTACCACATTCTGCAAATTAATTTTGAAATTTTAGTCGATTTCTACTGAATTTAGTCACAGGTGTTAGTCCTCTGCTGTGATTTATCTAGATGTTGAGACCAGTTCTTTAATGGTATAAATTAAAAGGATCTGCAGGTTTTTCTCATTTCCGGGTTCATTAGTAAAACAGTCTCCGTTCTGAATATCCCCAAATAAATATCCCACTCCGATCCAATCAAATGCTGATCTTTCACTTATTGCTGTTTACAGCAGGATTAGCTCCTACACCTGAACCTAAAGAAACACATCCAGCATAACTGAAAAAACCCAAAACCATACAGTAAGAGGTAAAAAAAAAAAATAAAAAAAGAAAAAAAAGAGGGGGTTTCATTGTCAAACATTGTCAAAGACCCCAAAGCCTCGGAAATAAGAACCTCTCAAAACTACTCAAGCTCTTGGAGCAGTTTTTTACCCATGTATGCACAATCACGTTTAGGTGATCCAGTTCACACTCTGTGTTTCTGTGTTTGTCAGGGTTTTTACCAATGATCTTTTCTTTCTTTCTTTTTTTTTTTTTTTCTCCAGCTGGTTAATAATCCGCTAGCGAGCCAAGCAGCAGCGGCTGCAGCAGCAGCAGCCATGGGCTCAATAGCAAGCTCCCAGGCCTTTGGCAATGCCCTCTCCAGTCTTCAGGGGGTCACAGGTCAACTCGTCACTAATGCACAAGGACAGGTGAGTAGAAGATGGAGCAAACAGTGAATTTTGATGGCAGGCTGATCTTGGGACAAAAATCAGTTCCGCTTGTATGACAGCAATTTAAAGCGCACATGTTGAAGATTAATAAATATTGATTTGCCAGGCAAGGTAAGATAGAAAGTCTGAGAACTGGGAGGAAGTTAGGAGCTGTTAGAAAGTGTTTCCAAGCCAGAAAAGGCTTAGTATTTGTTTTGTTTTAATTTGGCTTTTTGAAAAGATTGCAATAGTGCAATAATATGGTATTTTAAAAGCCAAGCAGCCCTGTGACTCTTAACAAACATACCAGCTGTCTTTTTCCATTTATACATGCCTTATAGCATACAACTACATTAACGGTCTGCTGTACTGTTAAGGTTACACTTTCTTGCAAATTGCAGCATTTCTGTATTATTTCATTTCTAAAAAAGAGCACAACTTAAATTGTAATGAAGTGTCTGGGTTGGATTTAACTGGAAGGCTTATTTATTTGATTATGAACTAAGGTGGGCAATTTGCAATCAATCTCCTAGTCTTTAATGCAAATTTGGGAAAAACTTTTGCTTTAAAGAAAATTTTCCAAACAGAAACTTGAACAATGTTTATGGTGTGTCTAAGAGAGAGATTGTGCCTTTGGGCGCTGTTTATTTGCTGCAACCTATTTCAGTTTCAGTCTTAATATGATGCAGAAAGATGTTTATCTGAATCCATAAATGTATAACTAATTCCACTGATGCAACATACTTAAGCAGCTTTCAGATTGTGGCCACTGTCATTCTTTATTTTATTTAGCAGAACTAAAATGGACACAACTATTTGTTTCACAGAAAGTCACTGCCACATGTCAATGTAACTTACAACTGGACCTGGTAACTGAGTCATTTCAATGTCGCTGTTCTAAATGCTACACCATTGGGTGTACAGTGGTATCACAGTGCTTACGTGGATGTTAGGCCCTGGTAAACATTTATTGAAATGATGCAGCTTCGATAATGTGTGAATCTAAAGTTTAGTTTCTGCTTTTACTGTTTGCTATGGGAAGGGAAAACCCAATGCAGACCAGTTTTTTTTTCCTGTAGTTTTCTATCACTGTGTTATTTAATGGGAACAGAGGCAACGTTTTGTATTTTGTCCCACTCAAAAAAAAAAAAAAAAAANAAAAAAAAAAAAAAGACAACACTTCATAGTAGCCCCCTTTTTTTTGCAACGTAACACATAAACAAAAATGCACCCTGAGCTTCACTATCACCATCGAAGTCCCAGGAAAAAAAATGCTGACCTTGTTATATTTACTGGGTGGGTGCAGAATTGTTCCATCACTACCCTGAGGGTTGAACGATGGAGCTTGTCAAAGTGAGGCCTTATCTAATGAATCATCTTATCGCAGGTGCACACCACAGATATTAAAGGAGGATTGTATGAACAATGTGCCCTCTACAATAACCTTTCAATGTCTACTTTAACCCTGGTTTCAATCCCTTTTCATCAAAGGATCATATTATGCAGCCAGCTTTAAATGGAGGCTCTCAAAAGCCTATTAAGATTTCTGGAGGGATGGAGTATTGGTTTGGAAGAAAAGTTGGTTATAATACCTATAACTCATAGTCAGATCAGCTCCAACCTAGAAGCCTGCTTGTTTCTTGAAGCCCATTTCTGGGCTCCAGAAACGGTTCGCCATTGCCACTCACATGAGGCACCTAGCACCAAAGATGTTCCTTGTGCTCTGGCAGGGAGATTGGACTAGATGATCTTTCAAGGTCCCTTCCAATCCCCGATATTTTGTGATTCTGTGTAAGCGCTGAAGATAAAAACCCAGACTAGTTTTTCAATAGTTTTCCCTTTACGTGTTCTCCACAGAAAACGTCAGCGCAGTGTGGCCATCCATTGTATGTTTTAAAAAAATACTACTGTGAAGATATCACTGAATGAAACTATAGATTCCCTCAGGCCAAGCCTTGTTTATTCCACACATAATGTAAAGTCCAATAATTCCACAGGTTGCAGAGAAAGAGAAGAGAAAGGAAGAACCTTCCCTACTGTTGGATGAAATTACAGAATGTATGTTTGCCTAGCTCTTTTAAATAGGGGCTGCCTTTTAATTATTGTTTTTACAGATGTTCCTTGGTGTTTGTAATCAGTACTGCAGACCCCCTCACAATACCGATAAGTGTTGATAATAAGGGGGTAATGTAACACCCATTTTTATAATATTCAGCATAAACCATATTGCTTAGAGCATGCTTCTGAAGCTATCTGTCTGCAAAACAGGACTATTCCATGTAATTAAACTACATTCCAGAAATTCAGTTATATTCCCTGAAAATTAATAAAATTATAGCAGCTAAACAAGAACTGAAAGGTATGTTTCTTCAAAACTGGGAACATAAGTGAATGGTAATTTGGGACACTCTGAATGATGTTCTTGGACTCGTAGGAATGAAATTTCCATCACATGTTAAGAATCTGCCCTTTGAAAATTACCCCTTTCAAAGAATCACAAGCGTGACACACAAAATTCACTCCTGCAAATATAAGGCTGCATGATTTACCCGGCTGTTTGTATGCACAATCTTTGTAATTATGCACTGCTTCCGTTATAGAAATCCAGGGCTTGTAAATGTCCATCTGTCTATCTAAATATATGGTGATCAGTAATCCCTGGAGACGTTAAGCTATAGGTCAAATCCAAGATCCTATGGCAAATTTAGGGAAATGATCTTATAAATGACATATGGCATGGCCTTAATTCCCAGTTGTCTGTGAGTTCTTACAATCACAGTAGAAAAAAAAGGTATTAACAATCATTTATATAACTTATTTGTTATTAATTATTGAATTCATAATTATATATGATAATTTTTTTAATTTTGTATTTTGGTTTGGAAGGTAATGTGAACTGTAATATTAGAGCTCCCCAAGGCTACTGTAGCAAAGAGATCTGATCCATTGGAATAATATGATTAGAGTATGGTTAGATCACCTGATTAATTTGTTAAAGTACAAGGTAGAAGACTCCAAATTCTCACTTTCAGAGGCCCATTATGAAGAACTGTTGGCCCATATAACACTGTTTACATTGTGTTTGCCCTCAGCACTTTCCAGAAAGCGTTTGCAGCACTGGGCTTTCATATCTTTAGTGTAAAGGCTAAGGTAGCAGAACTGCTAGATTCCACCTTGTCAGTAGATACACTGATTTCAAAGAGAATCTGTCTACCCACTTGGCTTCAGCCTGCCCTTATGGTAGGATACTAGTGCTGTTGCTGCACTTGAATTCTTCAGAAATTTAAGAACCAGACGTTTGTCTTTTTTCCTCTGTTGTTGTAAATGAAGAAAATATCAGGAGTTTTTACTACATTTTTTATGTCCTTTTTTTTTTTTTTTTTTACTATGTCTGTTAAGTACATGAAATGTGTATTTTGGATGTTTTCTTAATGTTTTTAAGGAGATGAACCACAGAAATATGGAAGCAAGGTTTGTGGAAGCCTCTGGTTTCCACAAGTGCTGTCTCCAGGCCTTGCTCTTTAGATGTGAAAACCTTCTGTATGTGAAAAACCTTGAGCACTGCTCCACCCTGGCAATTAACAAAAAATAACTAATTTTTGAGAGTTGTAGTTCACAGGTAGCTCAGGAAACTAAACAGAGAGAGAGGCATTGTTGATCCAGTTAGATAATAGGAGCACTTTGGTTCTCATTATTCTGATGAGAGGGTACACATTTGCTCTTTGAGCTTCTTGATGGTAAATGGTGCTAATGAGGCCTGATGGATTCCCTGCTCCTAACAAGCCTCTCAGCAGTGTGAGTGATTACAATGGAGATAGATTTGATGGGATGCGCTTCCTTTTGTAGTGTCTCAGCTGCTGACACTCTGCGACATAATCAGGTCACAGAGCCGGCCACAGCCATCAGCAAAAGCCATAGCTCTATCCCTCATTATTAAAGTGCATTATTCAGTCCCAGGCCGTCACAATACTGCCAAGGGCCTTTTTTTTTTTTCTTCTTCTTCTCTTTTTGTTAAGCATCAGTTCTCAAATACAAGGGTTAATAAAATCATCATCTAAAGAACTAGTAAATTAAAGAAATGGAAATAAGTGCTCCCTTTCAAATTTGTTGAAGGAGCACAATTAAATAAGCCGGGAATTTCTCTTTTTTGCATACTGTACAGTACAATGTAATGTGTCATGTGCAATAAAAACAGGGAATATGATTTTAAAAAATAGCTTTGTCCTCATTGTGGACTGTCTTGGAAAGCGCTAAAGTATCTTTCATTCCAAATGAAATTTCCGTCTTCCCAAAGTGTGCATGTATTTGCTATTATTTTCAGACTGTCTTTATGATTCTAACTGTAGCAGCTGTCTTGTCATAGCTAAATTGGCCAGTGCCTCACTTTGAAATATGTATGATAGGCTACAGTGCTTAGAACCACTCCTTCCCACACACAAGGCCATTGCCTTCTTTTGGAGGGTGAGCTAATTACAAAATGGTGTGGGAAAAGATGATTGGATTGTAGCATTTTCTTGCTATTCCGATGATGTTCAGTTGGGGGTGTCTCCCCTCTAAAAGAAAATACAAGGTAGATTTTAATGTAGTTGAGTTAAACAGGTGAGAAAAAAAGTGAGTGGGGAACCCAGTATTTTTGTCTTTTTTGACTTTTTGTTTTAGTTTCATTTTAGTTGATTATGAGCAGGTTTCAGCTAAATAGAAAGGAGATATTCGGATGTTGAAATGTATACCTTGTCAGGGATTTACACTTTTTCTGTTAGGTGACTGAAGTACGTATTCAGTGACAATAGTATAATTTTGTGTGTATATATAACCAAAGGGTTATATATATATATACACACACACACACACATATATATATAAATATATATATACACATTACTTTGGTTTACTCTCTTGCTCAGCTCTATAATTTTCTTCCTTTTTCTTGCTGGTAGCGTATGCTATGATGAGCAAAGGAGTATGTATCCGCAGAGTTACTTATAAAATTTTTGAGTTCTCTTGAACCACAGATGCAAGAATCTCTTGACGGCCACAATACAAAGAGCTGTACAAACTCAGCATTCTAAAATGAGTAGTCAGCTCCAAGAAGATACGTAGAGACTGGCCCGTGGCCTAGTTTTTCTTTTACACTAACCAATAACATTGGAAGCCATCAATAGGGGTGCAAAGTGGGCCTCCTCGTGGGACTTAAAAGAAGGATGTTAGTCATTTGTTGGTTTTGTTTGTTTTAAGTCTCTCAGAAGTTCTAGGCAGCCCAAAGCCACATAGTATGTAACATTCCTCAAAGTATTTCTGGATATCTGCAGTTCACACTGTTCTCCAGGTCTGCAATGTCCATTAGCCTTTTCTCATAACAGCTTCATCTCTTTCAGCTATGCAGCTCTAAACATGCTAACCATGAGTGGTTTAGCTCTCACAGCATCTACCAGTGTTCACAAAAATCTAAACAATAATTGTTTAAATAGTGACTACTAACGATGTCTTCCCAGGGCTAAGACTGACAGAAATCTGAGTTGATGGTATCAGTATAGTATATATTAAGGAAATTTCATTACAAGCTTGAGATAAACAAAGAGGCGCATTTTAAGGGAGAGGCAAGAGAGAGGGACTGTAACACTCAAATAATATTAGCATTTAAGAACGTTCCTTGGAAATCCCTATGCCAAGAGAATCTGTTTTGACAGGCCTTCATATTAATATATTTAATTTCTTCCTGGTGGAGTTTCCCCCCTCAATGTTTCACTGGCTTGACATGTAGTTCTGCTGTTTGCAGGAAGAAAAGGGCACATATTATGAGAAAAGGTCAGTTGTGAGGGTAGATATTTTTTTTCCGCTGGTTTCCTTTCCCCACAGCTAAACATAGAGGAGGCTGTTTGTTTAATTACCTCCCATGTGAATTTGAATCAAAAGACAAATAATTCTTTTAACATACTTTTGCTGACTGCGTCTTTATTTTACTGTACTATTTATCTAACCTCAACTTTAGCCACAGTGGCATAAATGTAAAAATGTATGGACCAAACTCAGGTCATGCAAATTGGTAGTTTCATTGAAATGGATAGGGACAGAGAATGAGGGTAATTACATCAAAACAAGAGCTGGCTAGTCCAGTTTATCCATTGTAGGCAATGATATCCATAATTGTAAACAGTTGTCAAATCCATATCCATATCAGCAGTAGTGAAATTTAGAACAGCTGCCATCTGCAAGACGGAAAAGTGATATTCAGTTAGCCTCTCACAACACCAAGAAGTTCAGAACTACCCTTGCGGAACCATATTTAATGGAATCTCATTTTCTCACTGGATTAAAAAAAAAAAAAAAAAAGATTAAAAAAAGAATTATCTAAGGAACCAACCATTGCAAAGATGTTGCAAAAACACAGTATGTCCAACTCACATCCTCCTTGGACAAAGAGTCTGGCTTTAAAATGGTAGTCTGGCACTACCAGTTTTCCCTAAAGCTCCAGGAAAATGAGTAGTAGGAAGGAGCCATTCAAGGCTAGCTGATGTGCTGAAGTCAAACCTCTAGTAGAGGAGGCTCTTATGTTCTTAAAAAGCTACCAGGAGAAGAGCAGATACGTTAAATAACATTTGTTGCAAATACGAACTGCAAGTAGAATGCAGTTGTTTAAGAGAAGCGTGGAACTTTTCCTTACTGCAAAACACATACTAGAGCCATACTGGATCACAACTGAAAAGTGTGACCAGCAGGTTGAGAGAGATAATCCTCCCCCTCTACTCTGCCCTGGTGAGGCCCCATCTGGAGTACTGTGGCCAGCCTTTTTTCAGTAGTGCCCAGTGAGATGACAACAGGTAACAAGCACAAACTTGAACATAAGAAGTTCCATCTAAGCACGAGGAGGAACTTCTTCACTTTGAGGGTGGTGGAGCACTGGAAGAGGCTTCCCAGAGAGGTGGGTAGAGTCTCCATCTCCGGAGACATTCCAAACCTCCCTGGGCATGTTCCTGTAAAATCTGTTCTAGGAGGACCTGCTTTGGCAGAGGGTTTGGTCTAGATGATCTCCCGAGGTTCCTTCCAACACCATAGCATTCTATGATTCTGTGGTATCTCTAATCAGATACCAGGGAAAGGATAATTGTCTATCAAAATACCTTTCAGCTTGAAAATGATCAACAGCTACTCAGAAACGCCTCCAAAATGCATTTCACGTAGCTTACAACTACCTTGAGCTTCACACTTCAGATTTTCAGCTTCTTGCCTGGGTCCCTGCCAAGGTACTATATCTCTAACACAGAGCCTTTCAGAGGTACCTAAGTTGTAAGTTCAAAAGCAACTTAGGTACCTGTAAGAGCCAGAGTTTCCTTCAGTCAATGGTATGAGATGTAGTGCCTGAAGGCATGTCTGTGCACTGTAATGGAGCATGGCAAGCAAACTCCAAGAGGCAGTATGTTTATATGTTCACAGACAGTGCCATACCAGCACAGATCCTGGAAGCCAAAAACCTTGGTCATGTGGTGTTAGGGCTATACTAGTTAATTCTGCTCCTCAACAAGATGACATAGGACCTAGCTCATTGGTTACTAGCCCTGGGGTGTTGGTAGCACACCGTATTATATGGAGTAAATATACTTTAAAGGGAGTCTTAAAAGCTTGAAGCATTTAGGTACTTATAAAAATGTTATTCGCTAATCTAAATGAATTATTTTTAGTCAGAAATACAAGACATACCTGTCCTTTTGCCTTCTTAATTACTTTTGCATGGAGGAGAAAACCAAACTACTAGTTCAGCTTCCCTGCCATTTTCATGAAAGCTAACTAGTCACTAAAAGAAGCACCTACCACTCCTATAATCTGTTCACCTTAGCATCATGATGTGGTTATAAGCATGGCAAATTTTCATTGTTATCACCAGTGACACACATCACAGTCAATGAAATCTTCCTGCTCTGTGGAGGTTCTTACACTGCTCTCCTTATCATCATATCTTATCACCTTCCAGTAATGCATTAAGAAACATGACTAGTGACTGTCACATATTGGTCTTCCTCCCAGGAGGAGCTTGTAGAAGAGTCGTGTGTTGGATAGAGGCATTATGTTTTGTGTGTCTTTGTCAGGAGTTTGTTTCACTTTTCCTTTTAAGGTTTTGTTACCTTTTTGTTTGTGTTACCTTTTTGTTTTCGGTCACAACAACCCCAAGCAACACTACAGGTTTGGGGCAGAGTGGCTGGAATGCTGCGCAGCAGAAAAGGACCTGGGGTGTTAGTGGACAGCCAGCTTAACGTGAGCCAGCAGTGTGCCCAGGCAGCCAAGGAGGCCAACAGCATCCTGGCCTGCATCAGGAATAGCGTGGCCAGCAGGAGTAGGGAAGTGATGGTGCCTCTCTGCTGGGCACTGATGAGGCCTTGCCTCAAGTGCTGTGTTCAGTTCTGGGCCCTTCACTGCAAGAAGGACATTTTGGTGCTGGAGCGTGACCAGAGGAGAGCTACCAAGCTGGTGAGGGGTTTAGAGAGTAAGTCCTATGAGGAAAGGCTGAAGGAACTGGACACGTTTAGTTTGGAGGAGGCTGAGGGGAGACCTCCTTGCCCTCTACAACTCCCTGAAAGGAGGTTGTAGAGAGGTGGCTGTTGGCCTCTTCTCTCAAGGGAATCATGACAGGACCAGGAGAAATGGTCTGAAGCTGCAGCAGGGAGGTTCAGATTAGATCTTAGGAAGAATGACTTGACTGCAAGAGTGATCAGGCACTGGAACAGCCTGCCCAGGGAGGTGGTAGAGTCACCATCCCTGGAGGTCTTTAAGAAAGGTGTAGATGTGGCACTTGAGGGCATGCTTTAGTGGCCGAGATGGTAGTGGGTTTTTGTGTGTATGGTTGGACTCGGTGATCTCAGAGGTCCTCTCCAAGCATGGTGATTCTCTGATTGGCCCCTTTGATAGTAAGCCAACAACTGAGTTGTATTCAGGTAGCATTTGTCATGATAACTAGCCGGATGCAGACCCGCAAGCTTCCTCTGAACAGGAGTTGTCCTGTAAGAGGAAGGATTCTCTGTCTTCTGGTTCAAATCTTGAGCGTTGCAAAGAATTGTGTGATGTCTTTTCCTATGTGTTGCATCTATGAACAGTGGCAGGGAAAGTTCAAGCAAAAAAAAAAAAAATCACAGTCCTAACCATGAATGGACACTCAGTCGATCTTTCTAAAAGTATATCTCAGTATGTCATTTTCCTTCAGATACTGACAGTGTCAGGCTTCAGCGTGTATGTATGCAAATGGCCCAGATATCAAAAAGAAAAAAAAAGGACTTTGAAATATCTATGCCAATGTTATTAAATATATATGATTCTTAAAATACCTTTTTCACTTAAACTTCCTTCTTTGCACATTAATTAAATATTATCTCTAGGATAAGTATCTCTCATTGAACATTAATGTATTATTGTCACATAATAATGGAAGAGAATGATAGAATCTTTCCTTAAGCACAAAAAAGAATTTATTAATGTAAAGAAAACACTCATAGCCCTTGAGGAATTCTGTCTCTGCTTTATAGAGAACCTTTCCTACTCTCCCCTCATGTCTGGCTTCATACTAGAGATTCAAGGAAGCAATGCATGTATCCTGCCAGTTTAGAAATCAATCCACCTTTCAGGAGATAATTTAATATCAAGACATGATGTACCCAATATCCAAATATACATTCATTTTAATGTTTGACGCATCAAATACTCTACATAGCCAAGTTTCAAAATAAATGGTTTGTTCTAGAGGTTGGATATGACATATTAGCATCCACCCAGCAGATGGAGAAATAGATCAGAGAGTGATCAGGACATCAGGGAGACAGTTTAGAGAGAGATGAGAGAGGCCAGGTAAGTCTTGTAATGTTAAAAAAAAAAAAACTAGCTAGCAAGAAAGATATTGTATAAATAGGTCATTGCAGCCCAACTGAAAAAAAAGTTTAATTTTAACTTGTTAGTCATCTTCTCCAGAGGCCTAATCCACTCCCTTCATTGCAGGCTGTGCATTAAGATGAGGTATGTCTTATTTGATAGCACAGATAGACAGATAGGCTCAGAGTGAAGAGATTATATCAGGCTCATGCAGTGCACTAGCTGTGATGGGGAATTGACACCATTTGCCATGCTAAACTTTCCCTCTTTCCTTCTCAATTCTTTTTATTAGCCTGTCCTGGTTTTGCTTTTTTGGTTCCTTCCATAAGTGGAAGCATAAAACCATGTGGAAACAAGAGCACAGATGAACAGATACCTGGTACCAATGTCAATGACAGATCCCCAGACATCTCCAGTTATCCAGTTCCCTCATTCCCATTCTATTTCCCCTGTCTCTACCAGTTTCAGTTCCTGACAACAGCTCTTTGCCACATACTGTAACTGGGATTCAGTTAGTTAAACATAGGTCTTTAATTTCATTTTAGGTATTTGATGGTGTTCCATTAAGCATCTCATGGTCAATCCAGAACAATGCTCTTCCCTCTAAGTCTTATTGCTATATTCTGACAAAACCCTAAAATACTTCAAACGAGATGTCTGCATATTTTTTCCAACTTAATGTGAACATCTGCATGCGTGTACATATACACAGCCAAACATAGGCTTACCAGGACCTTTGTGCTTGTCCAGGAAAAGATACAGGTACCCACAGGGACCTCAAATTACAAATATTTTACTTATCTCCTTGACTCATGGTTCTGTCTCTGGGATCTGTTGAACCTTTATTCTGGTAACAGATGAAAATAAATTAAACCTTCTTATCTTGGCATGGAAAATGCCATGCTTTTTTACCTCAAATCTGTCTCTAGTGGAATGTTAGAAGTGTGTAATCATGACACATGATGTCATGATTACCTGTACACAGGTCATAATTGTCTGTAGTGTGTTAATTGGGGAATAAAAATAGTTCTGTATTTTTCTAAAGGGTTTGGTTTCTCACCAAGATACAAGTATTAGTGAATGACTGCAAAGTGGGAGTTAAAGGGATGCTCTCCAGGTAACACTCTGTCCTTTCGTATTGGGAGGGACCATGTAGACTGGTTCTATTGGCCGCTTTGCACAAGAGGCCTGAGCAAAGTATTTAAAAGGTCAAGAAAACTGAGGGTTGTTAGCAGAATTGTGTGGGAAAGATTTTGTAAGCCCTCACGGGATGGTGTGGACTGCCTGGTTCTTGGCACGTATCTTGTGTTGATGAACATCACATCCACAGCCCCCTCCAATGTGTTGGGAGGTGACTTTCAGTTTTAGGTGTTTCAGTCAGTTCTTCTGGGATCTGTGCTACAGATCTGTTAATTTTGATTGTACAGATACTGATGCATGGGTTTTATATGTACGCCCACTCAGTATTACTATTAGCACCTACAGTTGCACCACTCTGTGTTTAAATCTTTGTTCTTCTGCTCTACCTAGGAGTAAGTCTCTCTTAACTCTGATACACTGGAATGTCCCAGCCGTCCCACCTATTGCTCAGGTAGAAGCACATGTAGGAGACAGTCACCTGTCTTTGTTCTTAGGTAGATATATGAATTTGAAAACAGAAGCTGTTTATGGCCATTGTTGAAAGATACTCCTTTAGCTAAAGCAGAAGGTTTAAGGATCTATGGGAACAGAGGGCAGGTAAATATAAAGGTCCCCACCTTTGAATGAGAATAGCATGTAGTTGTGAGTAGCAAAGTGTGCCACACTCTTCTCTACCCCATCCAAGACAAAAACCTGTCTGGAGACTGGGATTAAATATCTAACAGCTGCTTAGAAAAATTAAGATTTTTAAGTTTTCTCTGCAAAGGTCCAGAGAACAAAACTACCTGACACTCAGTTCACCTGATACAGAAAGGCAAAGGCAAACCTAATACGATCCTCATCTCTGAAGTCTATGAGTTGATGGAAAATGTTCTGAAATTGCAATCACAAACTATGTTTTTATCAAAGTGGAATGGGGTATTGGAAAAGAGTGCAGGAGGAAATCTAGAAAAGCTTTTTGCCAGATTCTCAGGTAGGGAAGTTATTGAAAATCTGAATGTTAAACTACTGACCTAGAAATACTCTTTGTAATTTACAGAAGTATTTGCCTGTTGACACACCTTCATGCTTCTGTTACATACAATGATGAATAGTTAGAGCTTTGCTTGTATGCAAGTCCTTAAGCAACAGCATATTACATCCTGTATGTTGAGAATAAAATGTCACAAGTAAGTATGTTACAACAAAAGCCTTTTTTTCCTGAATGCAGATAAAAATAGATGTTAAATATTACTGAGTCAAGCTCGAATTCTCGTAACCTGATCCATCAATGGAAAGGGCCCCTCCTAAAAAGCATTCACTGAGGCAAGTTGTACCCTTGGCTCCCTCTTGCTTTTTATTTCTCCTTAAAATCATATGCAGTGAAAGAGGGAACAAACATGAATGATGCATGCCTGATTCACTAAATCACTACAGTTCTCTGACAACAGCACAAATGTAGAAAAATTTAAATCGGGCTCATACTACGCAGCAAATGATGCAAAAGGAGCCCTGAAAGAGCCCAGAGTGAGGGGAAATAAATGAGCATCATGTCAAGAAGGCAATTTCTCACTGAGTTTGGACAGAACATGGGAATTTGACTTCCAAGAGGTGGTTAGGGAATCTTTCTAATAAATCTTCAGTCCACAGTCATTGCTGTGTCCTTTTTTTAAACTTTCTTTTTAAGAGCTGCGTAAGTTATACCCCCCTCAGCGAAATGTGTCAAGATATTACCAGTCAAGTTGAAGTCATTTAAGTGAATCATTTCTGTCACTGTGTTTATGTTTGTGATAGACAGAGATAGTCAAACAGGTTTTATTATGTGTATGTGTTAAACAGCTTTTCAACCAATGTGGCCGTCTCAAAGCCTTCTTATTTTGATAGTAACTCACAAAGGAGAAAAAAAAAGAAAGAAAGGACGAGCCTCTTCCCTGGAAAAAGCCTCTGATTTTTTTTATTTTTTAGAGTTTTTTGAAAATTATTTTAACCTCCTTTTTCATACAGCTGAGATATTCAGATGGTCAGCAAAAGGGCAACTGTTTTTTCAAATGACTTAGAGGCTGTAGGTCAATATCAGAATTAACTGGTCCTCAGCAGATTCCTGCATCTCTTTAGACTCCTGACTTGTGAATTTGTTTTCCCTAATTTTGACCACATAAAGTAAGCTTAGGCTGCATCATATAGTTGCTTAGTGCTCTCTGTCATCACTGAAAGAAATAGGCACTCTTGAAGAATAGAACATCTTGCTGATCTCAGGCATATATTTTGGGCTGAGATCAATCACCTAAGAGAGGTTCCTCACCCTCTGCATTGACTAGAGAGAGCTTGAGTGGCAGTCTGCAACTGGGCTTCTAATGTTAGGTGGCTAACATTAAATGACAGAAATTGCATCCTTAGAATACCACACACTAGTTAGTTTTAATGGGGCTTGAATCCTTTTGATAATGTTATCCTTAAGAGCTCCCCATGGCAGTCACAGAAGTTTTAACTGAGATCCTGGTAGCAGCTAAAAAAACACAGAACTCAACACACTGGCTGACCTGTCTTTATTTTTGGGATGAGTCTAGAGGCACTCTTCAGTTTTTGTGAAAATTGTGCTCCTGTTTTGCTTGCTTGCTTCTTTGTGTTTCCCAAATAAACAAGAGAAGTAGCATCCCAGAGACCAAGGTAATGGCACCTGAATTATTTAAAATGTACTTAACTTTACTGATACTTTAACTAAATGATGGATAGCAATGTGAAGGGAGGGTCTTTCTGTTCAGTATCTTGTCTTTCAAGTAAGATTAAGTATTCCATCTGTAGGATGTTGTTATTCAAATATCAGTTGTGCATAAATGAAGACTTTGCATATTTGAGGTTCGTCTGGTTTAAAAAAAAAAGCCCAACCTTTGACCCTTTAGTAGTGAGGAAAAAATCTCTCCCTTTGACAGATTACTTTTTACATTTCTCTGGGCATTTACCCTGCTGTTTTGGTTAGGACAGAAATGGAATGCACTAAATCCTCAGACCAACTTAAAAGGCCAAGGCACAGCTTCGACCAGCAGATACCACAAATGTCATGACAGAGTCTTATCACGTAAGAATTTCAGTCCTAAAAAAAACTTAAGTTGCTGGTGTTGAAATTATTTCAGGAATGTATCTAAGCCAAACTGACCAACAGCCTTTTAAAACCAGGCCATTATAATTATTGCTGGCTTAAGCAAGTGTAGCTTAAATTTGTGCTTATTCCCAAATATTAGGTTTGCTTAGAAAGGGAGGCACATCCTCTAATTTGATTTCAAGCATTCTGCTTTTGTTCAGAAAGGAAACTCGAATGATACAGAATTCTCCTCATGTGTTACCAATAAATAGTGTATTTTATTCTATATTGTGGATGGTGTCATTACTAGCCTCTTGGGGGGGAAAAACCCACAAAACCAACAAAAAAAACATCAGACTCAAACAGCCTTTCTGCCCTTTCTGGCCAGGGCTTGACCCACTGCACTTCAGCATCCTTCTAAGGACTTGCACTGAGTGTAAGGGACGTGTGATAAGGGTTTTATTGCAATGTCACTTTAATAGCAGCTCCAAGAAATGAGTTGGCATCTCCGCTTTGCACCTCTCCAGCCAGTCTTCTGCGTGGGCACTGTAACCTCTTGTCAATTAACTCACTTTAATTGGTTTCTGTTTCTTCTCTAACTATGACCCATAGGCCTTACCTGCTGCACAATGCTGTTTATTCTAAAGGACTGGGATTATATAAACTTTCTATCAAAATCGTCCCCCTGGAAAGGAAGATACATGATAAGGAGTTTCAATACTTGTGCTATCTCTGTTATCTCTTGTGGCTCACAATAAGACCTGAATCATCATAAAGTTACACCATAACTTTGTGTTTTATATGGTGGACATCTGTCAAAGAAGGAAAAAAAGCAGCCAGCAATTCTCCACCTGACTCTATATGTCTTCATTTTTTTTTTATTTTTTTTAAAGAAAAAAGCCACAATTGTCATGGATAAGAGTGCAAATTGTGCAAAAATAATGTGATGCAACTTTTTTAGGTATAAACTCATCAACATAATTCTAATGAGTTACGGTCTTTGTTCGGAGAAATGAAAAATCCTGTGGTCTCACCCTAAAGAACTTTAACAAAACATTACTGACAGGAAATTGAAAAAGTAATATATGTCTGAATGAGTATGACAACTTTTTTCTGATAGAGCAGATAGATAAATGTCACATACAAGTTTCAAAATACATTTAATTTTGCCACCACAATGGATATTCTCTTCATAAAATATATATGAATCGGGTTTGAATCATAAAACTTGACTGCGATAAACAAATGCATATTTGATAACTTTTTTTTTTTTTTTGAGATGCTAATTTCTTTTTTGAGGTTATTTGTTGTTTACACATCTCTTAGTTTTCATTTCTGAGCGAAGCAGCCTGGATGACAAATCTTATGCACATTGAGCATGGATGAACTTTCTTTTTAATCTGAGGAATGTGTTCCTTTTCTTTTGGGGGAGGATTGAGGGGGAAGGTGAGGAAAGGGACGAGGATCTGGTAGATGCACAGGCTCTGTTAACTATCATGTTAGACATCACTGAGTTTTCTGATCATCACTCAGGACAGGGTGGTGGATGAGAAACACGTGCACGTGTTTTCAGAGCACGGGGCTGAAGGAAGAATCACTGTAGACAAAGCACTGTCTCTTACATTTCCCTCCACTTGACCAGCAACTCTCAAACTAGGGGCTGGGTTGCCCATGTCCCAAGAGGTCCATAAAAAAATCCCAACCAACCAACCAACCAGCCAACCAAAAGACTCCCTGTTAAAAGCTACAGAGTAAATGGAAGTTATAGGCTCCCAAGAAACACACGTAGCTTTGGGGGAAAGAGGTAAAAAGGGAGTGCCCTGTTCTTTTGCATTTTTCAGGCACAGATTCAATGGGGAGGCAGAAGGACCTTATGCTAGTGTGCTACTCGTCCGGCCAGCATGAAGGTTTCCTCTCTCTTTTCCAAACAGGGACTATCTCTCAACCCTTTCTTTCTCCACTACCCAGCACATCAGGCTTTTAGTCCTTGGATGAGCTCTTGGTGATTGCCCTAGTGCCAAGTGCTCTTGGAGACTTTATCAGCCGTGAACAGAGTGGGCTCTAGAGGAGTAAATCTGTTACATATCCAGAAGCATCCCTCAGGATTCTAGTGTTGCATTTGAATCTATGTTGAAGAGTGAGGTATAATTACATTGTACTACCTCATTTATCGATCTTTTAATATAAATTCCTGCAGCATCGTGAGCAGAACTGAATGACATTTTTCTCATCGCTGACTTCTGATGGAAAAATGTCATTTCATCTAAATATAAAATGTGTCATTTTGACAAATTTTGTTCAGTAAAAAACTTAAAGTGCAGTGTCTGGATAAGATTTAAGTGTCTCATTTTTACATGTTCTGTTTGAAAATTTAGTGGGGATTTTTTCAAGTTTAGAAAGGTTAAAAGAAATATGAAATATTTCAGTTCTGATCAGAATGGCTCAATCTACCCCAAACGTGTTTTTATTTCAGGTTTATATTTTATTTTAAGTTTAGCTTAAGTGCCATTTTGAAGTGAAAACAAAAATGAAATAACATAATGCCCCACTTTCTTTCCCAAACTACTCATGAGTGGTTCACTTGGTTTCCTTGGGGCTGCTCCACTGGGCAGAACAGGTTCAGTATGAGGAGGGGAAGAGGGAGAGAACATTTTCCTAGCTTCAGCTGAAACCATCACCTGCGATAACCGGTCAAAACTAGACCTAGG
Source organism: Nycticryphes semicollaris (assembly GCA_013400055.1). Taxonomy (NCBI): domain Eukaryota; kingdom Metazoa; phylum Chordata; class Aves; order Charadriiformes; family Rostratulidae; genus Nycticryphes; species Nycticryphes semicollaris. The sequence continues at coordinate 115,552 of VXBJ01006614.1, read as the reverse complement.
CTGCGCAGGGTACACTTTAGCCTGAGACCATTCATAATTTAAAAAGAACTATGGCCTGCAACTAGACCCAAAGATCAGCCTTTGCCATGTTCGAGTCCCAGAGGCCATTGCATTCAGGTCAGTAGATTTGCTTCTGATTTTTGTTAGTTGAAGTCAAGTCAGAGAGAAGCCTGGTAATACTATGCGAGCATAGCTCCAAACTGAAATGGAGTCAGGAGGTAATTGGCATTATTATCAATGAAGGAGAAGCCAAGAAATGAAATCTTCCTAGAAAATATAAACTGGTAATTGGCAGCAGAAACACAACACACCATTGAGTGCAGCAGAACCAGTTGACCATTGCCTGAAGCTCAATGGCTCTTGTAAATAACTTCTGGGATTCCAGTTATTCTGTCTGCTCCTGACTCGTAAGATCTACACCGTGATATAAACCCAGAGTTTTCTGGGGGCTAAAAAGATAGAGCTATTGTGTATGTCAAGATCAAGTGTGTTTGCATACTAATGACTTCACCTGAATGAAGAGGGGGAAACAAAGAACCCATTGTGGCCTTGAGAGACTCAGTGGGGTAGAACTATGAACAATAAATGTGTTTATGGTCCTTAGTACACTCAGTGTCACTATTTTGGAGTATTGTGTTACCTTGGCAATTAATAATATTTCTTTTCTGTCTAGCCTCTTAATCAAAAACTTATTGGCACTGTTCCGGTATCTTTAAGCATTCAAAAGGATCAAATAGCATTCATATTTTAATGCATTTTAGTGTGCTGTGCTCTATGCAGGAAGAAATATTGATACTGCTTCAAGGGCAGTTAATATATTCAGTTCTGTCTCAGAAATGAGCACAATTCCTTGACTTCTAAAATTGAAAATCTGCCATTACCCACAATTAAAATGTTCCATATAGGAATTATACTGTGGCATTAGCACTACACTCATCCTCTGCTGCAATTCACATACACCAGGGAATCTTCTCCACTGTTGCTCTAAGATTTAGTAAGAAGTGCTTTACAAAGGGTTCATATTATTGAGACTTCGTTGTTTTTAAAAAAATGTGTTACAAAGACATTTGTAAGTACAATACGCATTTTGACGATACTTTAAATTTCCTTTTGCAGTTGCTATTTTCCCCTTCTATATCAGCTTTGTTCTCCTTGTAGAAGATTCTAACATTTTTTTGTCTTACAAACTGGTATCTTGCTCCATGGATCGGTATGAGGGAGACTACTCAAAGTAAGGCAAGCCTGGATGAATGAAGCATCATCTGAGGGTCCTTGCTAATCCATTGAAATTTTCATATACTTAAGATATCTGTGGTTAGGTTCTCTGGCTCTTTCAGGCTGTGAGTGTACTCCATATAGGAACCTTCTTGCTTCATGTGGATCGTTTCCACATCAAAGCATTACATTCTAGGAGAGAGGCTAAACCTGTTGGGCTTGGAAGCGTTAGGTTTATGGTTGGACTCAGTGACCTTCAAGGTTTTTTGCAGCCTAAATGATTCTATGATTCTAAGTGTGGACAGGCAAAGCAGAGCTGTGGAAGTGCTCTGGAAGCTCCTGGGGAGGAACATCTGGGGTGACAAGAGAAGAGAAAGGCTGAAGCTGTAACTGTGAATGGTGTCCTCCAAATTTGGGATGGATCTGTTTTATTTAGTGCAATTCATTGAGGTCCACTGACGCCCCAGCTGCCACAGTTGAAGAGTAAATTCTGCAAAACAATAGGTCTAGGGAAATACTTAAGTTGTGAGCAAAAGGTTCTCTTCTAGCATTATCGTTTCCTTTTTTTTCCCCAGCTTGTAGTCACGTTCTTAAACATTTTCCCCATTGTATAAAAATTATCTTACTGTATTTTCTTTTCTATTGGGAGTGTTTCAGCAGTAACAAAGGTAAAGTAGCACCCTCTTAGTTCCTCCCTCAAGAATCTGTAATACCAGTAAATTTTTCCAGAAAGTGCAGCAGTATTATCCCACTTGGAAGTCTTGGTAGCATGCCTCACAGTCTTCAGGTATCTTAAGGAAGAGGAAATATTGCATAATATAGCTTGCTTTCTTTTTAATGACAAATAGGATTGATGCTACTTACTGTCTACAGCACCACCATAATCATGATTGGAATACTGTGCTAAGGCCCAGTTCTAACACAGAAAAAACCCAATGGCCTGCCCAAAACTACTTAAAATGTAAAACAAATGACAAACACACAGACAGAGACAGGATCCTGGAAACAGCTGATCTCTGCCCCTGTCCTCCCGCTCCTCTAAAGTCAAGAAGGTAAGGGAGCCCCTCACTTTTGATCCTCTGCAGATCACAGTTGAAAAGAAAAAGAGATCTTTTTAGGACTGATACATAGACAACAAGCAAGGATGGAAAATGTACAAAGTGTCTGTGATCCTTCACCTTCCACAGAATTGGCCTCAAGGGTATGCGCTCTGCTGCCAGCAGAAGAGAAAGATGAAGTAGTTTGAATTCATACCAAAATCCGTAAAGAGAAATTTCAGTATGCCTGTCTATATCAGGAGCATGTTGCTTCAGTACAGCAGCAATGTAGATGCTGGAGATGGTGATGGTCTCACCTTGGGCTCTGCCTTTAATAAGAAAAACATAGTTACTTAACTCTTCCTTAAGCAAACTTACAGACCAACCCTGAATGCAAATGATAATTAAGTTGCATATTCTCCTCTCACGTTCATAAAGTGTGGTCCCTTGCTATGTCTTCCCCCAATTTGAGAATTTAGTTAGATTCTGCTGTCTTTTTGGGGGTATTTGTTCAGTTAGAAACATCTTGAATGTATGAAAATAAATTGATAGCCCTGAGAGGGACTCAAATCTTTATATAAACTACCCCGAACAAATGTATTTTGGACAGTGGAAATGGAGCAGTGAGTGAATGCTGGATATTCATCTCCAAATCCACAGTCAGCTACCCCCTGAGCTAAGTACTGTTGCATCAGGAGAATGTTTCATCCTGAGAGAGATGTTAGAGCCAGTTGTTTGTGGTAGATACCATCATATATACTAAGTATCTGTATTACTGAACTTATTATTATAACCGTGATGTGTATCAGGTGGTGGCTAGATTGGAAATTTAAGTCAAGCTGTTAAGAAGCAGAACACCTTTCTTTCCCTTCTATCTGTCAGCTCAGGTGAAATGGATTAATGATGCATTTGATAATATGAGATACTTTAGCCATTGCGCTTTCAAGCAGTGAAGCATACACTCCCACTACTAGCATGCAAGAAAGAACTGGCTGAGGGTATTTTCAGTGAGATAGCCACCTTTGACATAAAAAAAGCCAAACCACCACTACCTTTTATATGGTGTATCTTTTCTTGATAACTCTGAGGTAGCCTTACAAAAATTACCTGAGGCTCATAGGAGCACTAGCAGGGAGATAAATAGTATTTATACGAACGTATTACAGATGATTGAATGGAGGACTGGAATTTTAGTGACTTTCTGAAGGCAAACTGATTGGCAGAGCAGCATGTGGAACCAGAAGCCATACAGTTTTTCACAAGGTAAGAAGGATTAAGTCTGTCTTGTATTTGGTTGGCAAATTTCCAAGGAGGTGTTGGTACAGAAATGAACAGTCGACTCTCTCTGATGATTGTATATGAAGTTATACTTGATCTCAGGAAGGATTTTTTTGGTAGACATTCAGATCTAGAAACTTGGGAGTCATGACCATTTTCCACCCCAGAGCTTGCATATGGCCCATGCACATTTTCCCGCCGCCTTTCAGTGTAATGAATTTTTCCTTCTTTTCCTGAACATCCATGTAATTCTGCTGCATTACGATGAAATTCCACCTTATAGCCTGGAATATTGGTTTCCATAGTGATGATCCATGGCAGGGAGGTAGTCCAGAATGGTTTGTTCCACTGTAGTCATACTGGTGATTAGCGTTGTGTGCCGTTCTCAGGAGTCTGAAAATTGCTTGTTGAAGCAATGCCTGCACTGTAAAATTTAAAAGTGTTTGAATAGTATATTTGTCTGGCCAGGTGCAAAGGGTTGCAGTTACTCACCTCAGCCTGGCCTTGAGCTTTTGTAGGCTGTCACGTTGAAAGTTACAACTCTTACTTAATTAGACCAACCAACAGGTTTATCTTTTGTTTAACTAAGGTCCAGATCATCTAAATTTGTAGAAGCATCAGCTGAAGCAGGGCAGGTGTGGGCTTTGTATTTAAAAAACAAAGTCATGTTGCATAGGTGCAATGTGGGACCTGCTCTAGGAGGACCTGCTTTGGCAGGGGCTTGGGACTAGATGATCTCCAGAGGTCCCTTCCAACCCTATACCATTCTGTGATTCTGTGTAATGTTGAAGCCGTGGGTTGACAGACAACTACTGTGTTATCCGTAATCATTGCATCTGGGCAGCGAGCTCAGGATTTAGAACTGTAAATCATATAGCAACAATGTTGAGTATCATTGATACCTATTGATTGCGATATCTGTTAGCCACCTTGTAGTGAATTTTGGCTAAATCTGCAGTGATTGAATCCGGATGCCTAACTAATTTCACCTTTAAGAGTTACAGACTGAGAAATCTGGTGATCTCTGATAAATATTTCATACGGTGTATGTAATTTGATAGTAAGAAGATGAGAGTAGATTATTCAAGAATATATCGATGGCCTAGAAATTCTTTGACCTGTAATATAATTAAAGAGCTGTGGTCCTAAAGATTGCATCTGAAGATTATTTGATGGGTAATGATTTTGGTCCAGTTTATCATGGAGAAGGGTCTAAGAAAACACACGTTGCTACTCTAAGCAGACAAGTTGAGGCTAGAATAAAACATCATTAGGCCTTCAAAGTCATTTGTCCAGAATACAATTTCATCAATGAAAATGAAAAAGAAAAATAACTCTTTGAGCATTCCAAATGTAACTTATATTTGCAAGACTGTAATAGTTCTGGTGGAATAACTTTTTTGGGAATGGAATCACAAGATAAAGCAGTGACAAGCAGTTAAGAGCATACCCTCTCCTTAATCGAACTTCTTGTCCATGCAAAGCAAGTCGAAAGGAGTAACCAAGAGAAAGAAAGAAAAATAGAGCACCAAAAATTCTCTCTTCACAGACATTAACATTAGTGTGCAACATCCCTTTTTTAAATGAGTGATGTTACAACTTGAAAAATTAAAACAGTATTTCAATGAGAGCTGCTGTGGCAGTAGAGACCGTTATCTTGTTTGTATCTACATGAGATTATGTCTCAATAGCAGCTCTTATTTAAAAACCCCAGAATCAAAGAGCAATTACTAAACCCTGCTTCACTGTGGCTCCTGACCTCTGGGTAGCATCCACAGTGGGCCAGTGCGCTGCCGTACACCGCCGAGTAGCAAAGCTAGTTCCAAACAAGCCAATCATGTCTCATGGAAGCAACATAATCACATTGGCACGCATTGTGCTTGGACTAATTAGGCTTACTGAGAAAGGGCAATTTGTTTCCCAAGCTAGCCTTCAATGTCTCAGCGTGGCTTGCATTGCAAAGTCATGGGATGCCTACGTTTTCTTCTGCTTTATGCCTAGTATATTAGATTCTGATGTAGCTGAGAGAAAGTCGACTCTTTATGCTAGAAGGGAGCAATAAATGTTTACATTAAGTTAATGCTCAAAAGAGACACTCCTTGTTCTAAACAGTTTATAATCTAAAGACACCAAGTAATGCTAGGGATTACGGATGCAGCTCATATACAAAGCTTTCAAAGGCTGAGAAATTTTATTGCAGACCAGGAATTTTTTGTCTAGGAGATACTTAGTTGAGATTGAAATCTTCAGAGAAGCCAAAGTAGCAATGATACTTCTGTAGGCAACTGCGAAAAACTCAGACTGCATGAAGAAAAAGGAGGGGTGAATGAATATTTACCAAAATGTTTTCATTGTAATCAAATCTAGAAATCATGCTGGTGACTCAGTCGCATTCTATTTACTTTCTGAGAAAATAAATACCATTACTTTTTGCTCTCAAGAGTTTATACAGGGAAAGAAAAAATAAAAGATGCCAAAACCACACATACAAAAATGTATTTGTTTGCATACACCCTACAAGGATCTGTAGAGCTGTGGTTTGGGAGACAAGCCATCAAATACTAAAAGTTGTAATTTGTCACTTCTTTTTGTGGTCATCAAACACTATTAGAAATTACAGCTTTTTTGTCGTAACAATTCTGTATTGGCTGATTTGTCACAATATAAAATCATGGATCTTTTGACATAATAAACAAACATAATACTAAAAATATTTTATAGAAGTCACCCATCAAATAATTTTAAGTAATGAATGCTTTCATAAGAATCAAGCTAGCTGATTTTCAGAAATGCTTAGGAGGAGCTGTAAATCTAATTAAAATCAACAGGTGCTTTCTTAACTCAGAGAACTGACCTCTAAGGGTCCTTATACTTGACTTATTTCTTGATTTTTAAAAGAAAGCTAAATCTAATAAGTAGATTGCTTAGGAAGAACAATTCAGCAGAATAATTTTTAATCTTTAATTTGGTAATGATATATCAATTTGGTAACGACATATTTTTATATATAAAAATCTTTAGATTTTTGTAATGAGAAAATGTTTTGTTGTGTTATTTAGGATGTTTGATGAAAGAAACATTCTTTTTTATGTTTGTTTCCTGCTAACGGAACGTAACAGTATTTGCTTGAGAAAAATTCTACCACGTAAGTCCTACAGTGATGACAAATAAAGTCCTGTATAGTTTGATGTTAGTATACGAACATTATTTTCTCAAAGATAAAGCACTGAGAAAGTCAGGCAGAATGTCAGACTCAGTGTTCCATTATGATTCTTACAAACAACATACCATCCAATATATTGTATGATATATGAACAATACTTAACCTTGGAAATCAAAATTCCTTACATGAAGCAGTGACTCAGAAGTGCAGTTTCATAAGGTGCCTGGTTCTAGTATCATTATGTGATGCCCTGTTCTCAAAATAGCATTTTGGTGTGCCATTTTTTTTAAGTTCTCATTGGGAAATACACTGCAGCAAAGGAGATTTGCAAAGGCAGTCTTAGCCTCACCCTGTCCTGAAGTTAATCCAAAGAATAAGACAGAGCTGCGTCTCTTTCAGAAGTAGTCTGCAGATGGAGCTGGTATTCATGCTTCCAGCTTTTCCTGTGTAGATCGGTAGTATATATAGTATAGTGTATATAAATAGCTGGATTTATTGATTTTGGTAGATAATAAACCATATATATTATATATATATAAAAAAATCGAAGTATGTGTTTATAATATGTATAGGAAGTACATATATGTGTGTGATTAAGAAAGGAGCCACTGTAGGGAGACTAAAGGATCCTGTGCAGTTTCTCATTATTTTGCCTTTTCCTCAGTCATTTTCTCCTTAAAGTAACTCATGGTGATACAGTGACCATGCAAGAAGAAACATATCTGTGAACAGAAGCAGCTTCTGAAGGAAATTTGCAAAACTGTAGAAAATCATAAAGACTCTCCTATGTACTGTAGGTGGTATGACTGCTGGGGTTGAATTAGCTTTTGGCCCTCTAAAACAAACAAAAAACCCTAAAAGTGAGCTTTTATTTCAGATTATATTCTGAGGACTAGAAAACGAAAATACGTGAAGGGTATTAATGTCAGCAAACATTCACTTAAATAGTGAATTTTTTATGCTCACTACATAAAAGTAAGATTTTCATGCATTCTGTTCACATCTTGAGACATTCAGTTAGCTTATGTCTATATGGTGGTTTGCCTCATTTTACTGAATGATTTTCTGTTGCTCCTTTTACTTTTTCATTGTTCTTCCATTTTCTTTTTATATTGTTCCTTTGTTGTTCAAAACTGAATAATTAACCTTTTGTATTTTAAAGGGCTCTAACGTTGATAAAATCAGAGATGTTCATTTTCATGATTTCTTTTTTGTAGTTAAAGAGGTTTTTCAGATGAAATGGCACTATTTGCTTCACTATTTGCATTTTGTTCCCTGTTCCTGAGGAGGTGAGAGGAGGACGAACTTAATAAAAAGCAGTTGTATGCTTCATTTTAGGGTATCATAGTAACTTCACCTAATGTCATAACACAACTGGTTTATTAGGAGCCACAAGACTCAACTCACTGCTGGGAAATCAGCAATTAGTCCTTCAGACAGTTATGCAAAATCTAGCTTTGTATCTTCAATGCAAATGGAGCTGCAATTAGGCTTTTTTATCCCCAGGAGTTCTGAGCAGATGCTCAGCTTCTGCCCACATTTTCAGCCTGTGAATTACAGTGAAGTCATCCACACAGGCAATTAAATATGAAGATCTGTTGTCATAGAATCATAGTTGGAATCGACCTTAAAGATCATCCAGTTCCAACCCCACTTCCATGGGCAGGGACACCTCCCACCAAACCAGGTGGCTCAAAGCCCCATCCAGCCTGGTCTTGAACACCTCCAGGGATGGGGCAGCCACAGCTTCTCTGGAGAATCTGTTCCAGTGTCTCACAACCCTCACAGTAAAGAATTTCTTCCTAATATCTAATCTAAATCTCCCCTCTTTCAATTTAAAACTGTTACCCCTTGTCCTGTCACTCTACTCCCTGACAAAGAGTCCCCTCTCCAGCTCTCCTGTAGCCCCCTCCAGATACTGGAAGGCTGCTCTAAAGGTCTCCCTGGAGCCTTCTCTTCTCCAGGCTGAACAACCCTAGCGGTCTCAGCCTGTCTTCATAGGAGAGGTGCTCCATCCCTCTGATCATCTTCATGGCCCTCAGCTGGACCCATTCCAATAGATCCTTGTCCTTTCTATGTTGGGGACTCCAGAGCTGGACACAGTTCTCCAGCTGGGGTCTGACGAGCATGGAGTAGAGGGGTATAATCACCTCCCGTGACCTGCTGGCCACACTTCTTTTGATGCAGCCCAGGATGTGGTCAATTTTCTGGGCTGTCAGTGCACACTGCTGGCTCATGTCGAGCTTCTCATCAGTTTTTCATCTTTTTTGCCCATCAAGAAAGAATTAGAATGGATTCTTCTTAATTTTTTTATGTTATTCTTTCTTCAGTATCTGTTCTTGAAGGGATCATTTTTAAGGGATCAGGTGTTTTTATTTCATTTCTAAGAGGAAACTTTTATTGAGCAAGGCAAGCTGCCAAAAATCTGTACAACGATAGAGTAGTGCCTAGAAGTCACACAGATTATCAGTGCTAGGATATTACCCTACCACTGGGGGTAACACTCACAGATAATGTTGATAATGCTGAACATTTGGGATTTTTCCCCTCTGTGGTCAGCTCCGTTCCTTGGAATTTTACTTTCACAGGCAAACACAGCTAGGCCCATAGATGGTACATAGGAGCAAATCAACAAATTAACCTCATGTGCAAGGCAAGTCTTACAAATTAATTTCATATAAATAACACCTAATCATGGAAGTTGCCTTGGCAACGGCAGATGCAAGTAGTAAAATTTGAGAGGCGTGTTCTCAGATATCTTGAAAACCCTAGGATGCTAAAGTGATACCGACAGGTTAATCAGTGGAAAATACTCAGATGCTCTTAAATATCACCCTGAATTTCTATAAGTTAGAAACAAGTTGTTGATTTTTAAAATTTACTTCACAGTGGGAGGCATAAAAAACTACATTAACATCTGTATAAACAGTTCTCTAAGCACCTCAAAATGCAATTGTTTTATCTGTTAATCCATAAACAGAAATGAAAGAATTTCACTGAATACTCAAAGTGAAAATCTGACTCCACCAAGGCATTTGGTGACACTCTGTCACTTGAACAGTGCCAGATTTACAATCCTGGTGTTTTAATTAGAAGTAGACCAAAGCCCTGCCTCTGTAAAAAAAAAAAAAAAAAAGCTGAGGTTTGAATTTACATTAAACATCTCAGTACAAATCCCAGTGTCACATCTGCAGTACGTTTTGTGCCTATGTCCGGAACCTCTACTTCAGACAGATACCACCAGGTGTAATTTATGTTAATCAGTGGCACTCTGCAGATTACTGTGCCTCACTCCCTTAGAGGCTATGGAGCACTGGCCAGAGGGTCCCTTGAATTTAACCCTCACACTTCCCCAACTGCCAGTAGTTGTTGCGCATACAGCACCTGTATTGCAACTGCTGTGAATGCTTAGTGCTTGCTTTCAGTTGTACAGTGTATAAAAGGAATCATGAAAGTTAAGTGCATAGTGTAAAAAGAAAAAAAAACCAAACTTGTTAAATTCTATATTTGTACCATAAGGACTTGTAAGGATGCATTTGTTTGTTTTCTCATTAATAAGTTAGACAGGTGGATTGTTTATGAATTTGAGTTTAAACATTGACAGAGTAAGAAGCCTCATTCTGCTAGATCTTAGAGAAGCTGTGGGTGCCCTATCCCTGGACAGGTTCAAGGTCAGGTTGGATGGGGATTCAAGCAACCTGGTCTAGTGAAAGATGTCCCTGCTCATGGCAGGGGAGGTGGAACTAGATGCTTTTTTTTAAAGGTTCCTTCCAACCCAAACCATTTTGTGATTGTGTGATTCTTCAAATATCTTGTGGAGTAAGTCCCTGCTATTCTTGAACTGTCCTTCTATATAATCTGAAATAGAAGAAGTTGCTAGAAAGAAGTAAGGGCTCCCCATTAGGGAAATCACTGGCAATTAAGTAGTCTGTAGTGCAGCGCACCAGTGTCTCAAGCTGATGGTATGGTCTTGTTTTATTTCTCCAGAAAATTTAAATGTATGAAAATAATAAATTTTCTTCATAAAGTGCTAACTTTTGTACTTTAGCAGGACAGGTTAGCAAGGATGAAATTTTGTACCAAAGTTGGAGGAAGAGGGACCTGTCCCGGCATCAGGACAGTCACACAAGGTTCGAAGAGGGGCCCCAGTTTCAGTGCTCCCCACTATGTGTGAATCAGGGAGCTGTTAGGATATTTAGGGGGAGGGTACTTGGAGAAAGGGGAACTTGAAAGGGGAAACTTGAGTCTGAGTTGAGCCATATCAAAGATATGTGCCATAAATAGTGGCCATGCTGGTTAACTAGAAACAAGTGGACGTCTTTTTTTTAACCTGACAATGTTTTACTTTATTTTAATATAAAATGAAAAAAAAAAAAAAAACCAAAAAAACCCCCTTGAAATCTCAGTAAGTTTCAGAAAGTGGGAAAACTGTTTCCCATTCAGATTTAAGCCTTGGCTCCTATGGTAACACCCCTGAGGGCATTTGTTTATTTGTCCTTCTGGAACACCTCTCCCAGCCGTGTTTTCCCTGCTCCATTTCTGGCTGTGTGCACGTAGAGCACGCCATGTACGGAATGGTGTGTGACACGCGTTAATACATATAGATAGCCTTCTGCTTCTGACCTTACAAACTGTCCACTTCAGCACTGTCATTCTATAAAATGTCCAACTGCAGTCCAAGAAATGCATTTTAAATGTGAATGCAAACATTTCTATTACTGATAACACCAGCACAGCATTTTTTGCTTTGCTGGGATTAAGACCTTTGATAGTTAAAGTTAGATTGGAGTAATGACACTCCAAGGTCGTGTCCTTTACTGACATGGCAAATGAAGGAGAGGCCTATGCTATATTTCTGCTGATAAAATTCAGAAGAATTACTCCTTGTGTTTGGCAATATATTTTAAAAGTGAAAGAATATTGTAGGTCACCAAAAACTGGGAGAAATTTACATGTTGCACTGCATGAAAGTTCTGTTTAAGTCATGCTGAAAGTCAGATTTTAGAAAACATTCTGAAATCTGATAAAGATGTAAATGCCTCCCTCCTCAATGATCTTCTCACATGAACAGCAAAGCAGCGGCAGTTCAGCTAGGGACACCTCACAATAAAAAAAATAACTAATAAAAGTACCGTGATCTACAGAGAGAAACTCGTGGGCAGTTCCAGGCTAACTCTCCAAATCACAGCCTCTGTCTGAATATGCTCTATCGTGCTTCACTTTCATGCTTAGTAAAATGGGGATAGTAATCTCTATTGATCTGTCTACCTTTTAGGAATGCATTAAGGAGAACTTAAATGATATCTTTACAGTGTTTGCAACACTTTCAATTTTTTGCAGTTCTTAGAGTACAGCTTTGTAGGTAGGCTTCCCGTTCTACAGGGTCCTTGTACTGGAGACCTGTCCTGCTTTTCGTTATGGTTCTCTGGTCTCCCCATACCAAACTTCTTCTAACTGGGCAGGTTTGGTAAATTGCTGCTGACTTCAGCGCTTGCCACTTGTTGGCTGTGCTTCCATAGCTCACCAAACGCATTCTTGGCATGCGTGGAGTTGGTTTAAGTTATCACATTGCACTTCACAGTTGAGCCTACCTAGAGGCACACTATCAGGCTGTGACTGCTGAAAGAGCAGTCACTCAGGATGCTGTCACCTGATTGAGGCATATCTTAGCTAATAATGGAAGGAAGAGCGTGATCCTCTGACGAGAGCCTCATGCCCCCCTCCAGCTGTGCCTGAGTGAATTGGATATCACTGCATGATGCTTTCCTGAGCATGGGTTTTCTGGAGTTGTTGTGTACTACCTCTGGTGAATTAAATATGCAGAGGTCTTCACAAATCCCTGCTGTGCTTCACAACACAGTTCATACATGCGGCCTTTTTATAACTTTAGCAAGAGATTCAGAGTTGTTCCTCTAGTTTTGCGCTCCCAGAAAGTATTTAGTGGTCTGCTCACAAAGCCACTTGTTTTCACTAAGCAGTTATTTTAGAGCTCATTTTACACTGTATTGTACAATCCCCATCCATAGAATATAAATTGCTTGTTGAAATCAGTAGGAATTTTATATATTTGGCTTGGTGCCAAATTTGCCTTCAGGTTTTGTTAAAAACACTTTCACCTGTGTTCCTGAGAAAGCTGAATGGTTTCAACAAAGTTTATTAGAAATAGAGCTACAAAGATGATGAGGCTCCTCAATGGAACAAGAGAATGAGCAGATAAACTGAGGAGAGTTACCCTGTTACTATCCCCACTGAGGAAAAAGAGAGAACTTGGCAGTGATCCACCCTATTTCTCAGCAACCAAGTAGGTCTATACTAGTCAATGTATGTGACAAGGGACACAGGGCAACTGGGATCATACTGGTGGATAATCACAGGGACATGCAGTGTGGTGGATGCTGAGGATAAAGAGGAGGTGACAAGGCTTCTAGTAGAGGGAAGACTGGAAACCCTACAAAGGGATAGAGAGAAATTTTCTTGGGGGCTGTGACAGAGAAAGTTGGAGGAGACACAGGGAAGGAAATAGAGATGTGTTTTGCCTTTTTTTTTCCATTCCATTTTTCCTGTTGCAATAATTCTATGACTGTAGCTTCATTTGTTGTTGCTTGCAGGGGGAAAAAAAAGGTTGGTTTTATTCACAAGTTTAATCAGAAGTTTGTTTCAGATGCTCTAATACTTGTGGAAAGATTGAATGACAAGCTTTCTTCCAGTATCTGTTTGACATCTCATCCAAATATTAATTTTACAGGCATGTTTGTATGTTAAAAAATCTGAGATGTCACAAGCATCACCTTCTGCAAGTACTTGCCCCAGAAACGTTAGCTAAAATGTTTTATCTAACAGCAACCCTCCCGTTGTATTCTACTACTTAGTTGTCATCCAAAAGCAGCTGCATTTTTATGAGTGTATCTTTAATAAGGCATGTCCTGAAATGCATTGGTAACTCTTTGTTCCTCCCTGAGATCACATGGGAGTCAGAGGTGGTCATCTAGAGTACCAGGTATCAGCAGATCGAGGAAAATTACACAAGCACCACAGTTCCCAGTTAATAACATTGTGCGGATGAGTTATAGAAAGCAAGACAAATGGGACCAATATTTGCATCTATTTTACACTGCGTTCAAATGAGAGGTGGGAACAAAGCATCATCCATGGGCCAGAGCATGGCCCAGCATTTCTTTCAGATGCTCAGTCACAGCAGATGTTTTGCCAATGACCGTGGACAGTGATAAAACATACAGGTGATACGTGATGTGACAAACAAGTTTGAAATTCCTTGTCACCTCGGTAAAGGAACACTTGTTTCCCACCCTCAGCCTGTCATTCCTGTCTGTGCTTATTTCACCTGAGTTTGATTTAACGTGTGTAAAACAAGTAATTGTGTGTGGCAAGTATATGCGGCATATGTGCATTTTGCCTTTCTATGTCGTTTTTCTCTAGATTATTGGAACAATCCCACTGATGCCTAATCCAGTCCCCTCCAGCCAGGCGCCAGGTGGAGCTCAGGGACTTCAGGTGCAGCCGATAACTCCACAGTTATTGACCAACGCCCAGGGCCAGATCATCGCTACTGTCATCGGCAACCAGATACTGCCAGTGATCAATACCCAGGGAATAACACTATCACCACTAAAATCAGGGCAGCAGGTAACATGTCCGTAGCCTGAATGATTCTCAAACCGGATGTGCAGAAATCTTCTACTCTTCGCAGTTCTTTATTATTTTTTAATAACAAAAGATTAATTCTACCGTACGTAGTATATTTGTGCATACTATATGTGTAGTTACAATAGAATGTCATATTATATAATTTATTTCTACTTTCAGAGGTTATTCAGTTCTTTTTTTAAAAAAAAAAAAAAAAGTCAATATAGGGGGAATTGAGAAATCTTCTGCAATGAAAGTGCAGTGGGAATGTGAGACAGTAGAGGCCCATCTGGCTATAAAGTTCAGTTCCCTGGTTAGCGGTTGCCTAGTAGGCTGGGGTTTGAAATGTTTTGGACTGTGCAGAGGGAAAAAAAAAAATATTAAAAACTTCTAAGTTTTCTTCCCTGGAAAATGAGATACGATTGTGCATATTTGCATAGAAAGTATTTCTAGGGAAATGATTGTTCAGTGTAAGGCACTTCAGGACGGATGCAGCAGTTTCACTGGGGTTTGAAAACATTTTATTTCTTTTTACAGTACCCTGAAGTCAAATTAATTAGTTTTGTCTACAACTGTAGAGCAAAGAATTGTGGTGCCACCTTTTTTTTTTTTCTCTGAAAGAAAAATTGAGGCTGGAAAAGACATTAAATGTGATTACCAAAAAGGTACTTATAAAAGTGCCACTCATTTAAATGTTCAGCTTAGCATTACTATTGCTGATAATGCTTCTTTGCCAGTCCTGCCTGCACCTCTAGTCCCAGGTATAGCAGTCTCTTGTATGTTTCTGTGAATCCCAGGCCGCTCTGAACTCCAAATTAATTAATTTTATTGATCTATTTATTTATCAAATTGAGAAGTAGAGAGCCAAAGGATCTCTAAGGAGACTTTTTTGTTTATTTTCAAAGTGTTTCATATCTAAGCAGTTACATACTCTTTTCTCCATCCTATCCTCCATGGTATCTAGCAGAGGTGTTTTCCAAAGCACTTGTCATTTATCTAACTCTATTTTCATTAATGGAAGCAGACTTTTACTACTGACAAGTACTTTTGCAATTGTTGCATGTACGGGGTTTCAAACAAAGCAGGATGGTGAGCTCTGCATTCTCCAGCACAGGAAAGCCTGACAATGGAGTAAGAAACTCCTCAGCAGTTTACATTTGTGCGTGGGGTGGGGTATTTCTTTTTGACACAGACCCCTGAAGACATGAGATCTTTCCCTCCTTTGATGGGGGAAGCTCTCAAAAAGCATAGCAATCCTGAGATCCCATTTAAAACTTGTGAAATTTAGGAAGTAAAGAGGAGGATAGCAGTTCTGTGTTATTCTCTGCGACCTCCCACACCTCCAGAGTCCTGCAGCAAGGCAACCTCTTCCAGGCAACGTCCGCTGGTAGCATCAGTGGGCAGAGCAGGGACAGAGATGTGAGCTCTCTCTGCACAGCTAGTGGCACTGGGCTCGCATAAAGGGATGAACTGCTGAAGGCTACAGCTTGCTGAATGAGCAGGGGTTGAAAGCAGAAAGTCACTCCTTAGCCATATCTGTAAAGTCACTCCTTAGCCCTGTCTGTTAAGTTACGTGTAGCCATACTGTTTACCCAACCTGTGTGCTTGTGTGCAACAATCAGCTGTCAGAGACGGTCGGTCAGCAGAGCTCTGGTTATGTCCAAGAGCCAAAGATGTACTGCATATTGTGATGGTCCACCCAGCTGGGCTATGCAGGTTAAAAACAAGGTTTTGCCAAGATCAGTTTCGCAGGATCACACAGACTCCCAAGGATTGCAGGAAGGGCCACCAAACAGCACAGAGCCTCTTGGAGCCTGATCAAGACAGTGGTTTTGATTGGGGCAGGGGGGCAAGAAGTAGTGCAAATACTATATAAAAAAACAGTGCACATTATAATTTTTATAGGAACCACAGAAATTTTTTTCTATGTATTTGTGCTCCCTCTACTGGCTCTTCTGCTTTTACTGAAGGAAGTCACAAATTTTGCCAGTGATTTCAGTGGGAGCAGAAAAGAGGTATGAGAGCCAAGTTCTTCATGGGAATAATGCTGATGGACAGTCAGAACCAATCAACTAGTACTGTACAAACTGCCATATCATTTTAAAAGTAACTAGAATTACACAAAATGTGAGGAGATCCTGAATTTGTCTTACTGCCCGGGTAAAGACTTAACTAAACTGTAGTGCTTGGCTAATGAGAGCATATTTAGTCATAAGTTTCAAACCTTGTTTCCAGAAGTGCTCAGAGGGCTCAGCAGGAATTCAAGATATTTTTGAAAATGGTGTCACACGACATTTGGTGTCTGGTAACTTGATGAAAGAAGCTTCAGAAGGGTGAAAGTAGAGTACAAGACCAGTTTGGGAAAAGTTCTGAGTATGTCACTGAGAAATAAATGGGGAAATAAAAAATGTAGTAAAATGTTTCAGTTGCAGCTGATCCTAGTTTTACTTTCAACTTCTCGCTTCCCTGGAAACTAAGTTCTGCAGGAGAAAGAGAGGTGATAGGAAGCAGTGGTAATAAGCTGCTGCTTGTTAGCTGAGTCACAATATCTGAACCCATGCAGCATGTTTCATTTGTGAAGTAATGCACATGTAGCCCTTACTTTTTGCCCAAAGACTGAAGACTTAAATGCCTCAGATTCCGGTTTTATTCAGCTTTGCTTAAGTAGACTACGTACATTATTTATTCATACAACTTCTTCAAACTTGACAGGCTAAAACCTCAATGTCTTCTTGTGGAAATGAGTTCAAAGATTATTTATGTATAGCGTAAAGCAGTGCTTCTTTTTCTGTCTTGTAAATATGTTGCTTTTTAACGTACGCAGGCAATCCACTATAATCCTGCTCCTCTTGTTTTTTAAGACAGTAGTTAAAGCTTCAGTGTTTTCACTGTTTTTCCAAGATTTTGCTAATTGAAGCAGCAGCATCTATGCCCACACCAAGAATTCTCATAGATATTGTAATGGCTTATTGTAATAGCTGTTTGCATTCCTGTTGTAGACTGTGTTCTTTTTATCTCTGTTCATAAACAAGTTTTTCTTTGCCTTTAATAATTTTTTACTGCCCATCTCCCAACCATTTCAATTTCCACACTAATCTCTTCAAGATTTTGTGATCAGAACTGAATGCCGTGATCACAGTGAGGATGCCTCACTGTTTTACATAATAACATTATAATATTTTCAGTGCTATCTTCTGTCTTTATCTCGATATGGCCTGACATCCGCTTTTTTCTAACTATCTCTGCTCATTGAGCAGGTTTTTCAATAAGCAGATGTATCCACCATGATACATCTCTGCTTCTCTGATTGTTACCAGGTGAGTCACTAAAATGGTTCCTTTTTAAGTGAATGACTTTGCACCAGTCATCTACTCTGTATTTCATCTGTCATAATGCTCCCCTGGCAGGTTGTAAACAGGATCTGTAAGCTGTTTGTGGTATTCAATATTAACTTAAGAAATTCAAGTGGTTCCTCCTGCTGATTCAACTGTTGTTCACCATCTTTTCTTGCTGCTCGCTAAAACCATTAAAAAAAATTTTGATATAAATCCTTTAGTCTCTACTTGTAGTCTCCTCTCTTGAAAAATGGCAATGTATTCCTAATTTTATGTTTCTTGCTGGTTTAAGCTATTTGTCATAGAATCATAATATAATAGAAATTCATAATAGGAGAGTACCTTAACTTCTGCACTTCTTCCATGCCTTTCAGGAGGGATTCTGCCAAAATCCAGGTTGTAAGGCTAAACGCATGGGGATTTCTTTTCTGGAACAGATGAGCTTGTTGTAAGAACTTGTTAGCATTGTCATTTGCTATCAGATTTTAACACCAACACAATTAGCAGAAGAACTTGAACCATGAATTGGCACCTCAGGAAATTTAGAAAAGGATTCGCCTTGCTTTACCTAACTGCTCTATGCCTAACTTATCTGGTGGTTTGTAGTTAACTGGATTTGAGATCGAGACAAAGGGACATACACAAGGAGACATATGCGTGTCCAGGGGGCAACTCAAGCTGTCAAAATAGAATGGTTTTTAGATAGATTGACTCTCTAATAGGTATCTTATGGTATCTGTTGTCTCCTTGGATGTGAGAGGGAGCTAGGGTACCTATTTTAGTATAGACAAATAATTTTTAAATAAGTAAATTAGGTACAAAGAATCCAGCTGACAGTGATCACTACGGTTCAAAACACATTCTTTTTTATGAATTGCTTAAACAGCTTTATTTTCATAACTATTTGCTTGCAACTTCTCCACATTATATTTTTCTTCAGTGTACCTCGTCATCAGGTTCCCCTCTTGCTGTTGTCTGGCTCTTTCCTTCTACATACTGGATTCATTAAATCAGGCCTGTTGTCTCAGTTGTCCTCAGTCTTGTTTTATCTACATTGCCTGCCAGAACTTTTCATATTTCATCGTGTCTTGTAGCCCTACCAGCTTTGGGCCTCTGCCAACTCTTAACACAATAAAATGAGCTACTAGGCAGCGTTTCCTTATGTAGTCAGTTTCACATCTTCCATTGATGTTGGCTATCACACTCCAGATAAACTGCTGAAAAGACATAGAAAACTCTCAGGTGGGTCTGTGGTTGTCCGTGTACATCTGCTTTCTGAATTTCATGCCAGACGTCTTCTTTCTGCAGTCTCAACCCACCACATGTGCCCTACCATCTCATTGTCACAACTATGTGCATCCCCTTGCTTTTCTCTTCTGCTGAAATCTAACCATCTCTCAATCATTTTCTCCCTGTGATGCTCTTATTGCTTTCATGCACTCTCTTTCGCTGTTTGAATATAGCCACTGAACTGTGTTGTCTCCATCCAACTTTGTTTTTCTTTTGCTTTTCATATGACTTTCAGTGAGGAGGGAGACAGTTTTTCTTCCTCCTTTTTTTTTTTTTTTTACCATCAGCATTGCATAATTCCATTTCATCCATGGATAAAATTACTGGATTTTTTTAAAATCAAGATTACCAGACTATTTACTGGAGGAAGTGACTATATCAGAACACATGGCTTACTCTCCAGACACCTCCGGAGTCCTACTTACCACACTGTTCCTGATCCAGGGCAGGATGCTGGTGGCCTTCTTGGCCACCTGGGCAAATTATATCATTCCTGATGGGGGTCAGAAAGATGACTGATTCACCTGATTTGCATATAAAACTGTATCTTCTACAGAAGCCTGGCTGTGTCCTCAACATCATTTAGTGAGCTGGGAGACCTTCAATTACAGTGTATACTTTGAACACAGTTGTGACCCCACAGAAAGACTTTGGAAGAACTTCAGCAGGTGCTGTCGGAGCCCTAGCCCCAGTCATGTCACAGCACACCAGCACTTCTTTCCTGGGGTCTTCATTTGAAGCTGAGTATGTGCACAGCCTACGTGAACCCAGAGAGCTTTTTGTATGGTAGTTTCCAAGTGTACCTATTTGGTCAGTCTAAGCGTGTATAGAGGCCCTTGATACTATATATACTATACTACACTACATTATACTGAGAGAAAATATACTTATTAACCATTAAATAGCTTGCATATCCAGATTCATATATTCACTTGAATTTAGTTGAGTAAGCTAAATTGTGGTGATGAGGTACAGCATTTGGACCACAGAAGAAACATTCTGGCAGAGGAGACTCTGAAAGCGAGCTGGCATGAAGTGTGTGGATATGCATTATAACCTATTATCTCCATTTGCTAGAAAATCTTGCAAAAAACCAAATCTATGGCACGTTTTAGGAAATGCAGACGGAGCAGAGAACTCCTTTTAAAAGAAAAAAATGGGAGAATTAAACACTTGAACTACAACTACTGCAAGGCATTATTGTAGCATTTCAAAGTGTTTGGGAATGTCTTTTTATATCAAGGTATTTATTTTTCAGCACCTTTCATGGACTTTCCTCTTTACTAGAGCTAAAGTCCGTATTTGCCAGGAAGAACTAGCTGACATCAGAAAAAATAGACAATCTTTATTTGTATCCTAAAGGGGATTATTTAAAATGTATTTATGGCTCTTTGTGGCTCTCGTCTTAGTTTCATCTCTTCTGCACTTTTTGTTATACTTGTCTTTTGCACCTCTGTCTTCTCCAATTTGTTGTATTTCCTCACCTCTCAGATTCCCTTTTCACTGAATCATAGAAAAATAGGACTGGAAAGGACCCGAAGAAGTCGTGCTGTCCATCCCCTCTCCCTAGGCAGGATCAACTGTCCCTATATCATTCTTGACAGGTGTTTGGCTAACCTGTTCTTAAGAACCTTCAGTGATGGAGGTTCCCTGACATCCCTAGGTAACCTAGGCCACTCTCCTTAGCATCAATAAAGTCTTCCTGAAGCCTGGCCCTTGCCTGTCTTAAACCCATTACTTTCTTCTCCATTCCATTATGACTATATTTTGC
The DNA here is from genome assembly GCA_013400055.1 of Nycticryphes semicollaris. Taxonomy (NCBI): domain Eukaryota; kingdom Metazoa; phylum Chordata; class Aves; order Charadriiformes; family Rostratulidae; genus Nycticryphes; species Nycticryphes semicollaris. The sequence goes on along the minus strand of VXBJ01006614.1, from coordinate 94,819 downwards.
CTTTGGTGTTTGTTCAATCTCCCTGTAAAAGCAGTAGCAGTTCTATTACTATACGGGGCAATACTCTCTAAAAATTTTTACTTTATTTCCGCTTTTTTTTTTTCTCTTAGTTTATGCAAAATTGCTTGGTACACTGTCACTATCATGTAACTTTATGGATGCAGGGAACAATAACCCTCTTCTCATAAGAAGACCTTAATCAGACCTCCAGTCAGCCATCCCAGGTGTAGGATTATCCTACATACATATAAAATTTAGTCTTACACACTTAATTCATTCTTCTGCTCTGCGATTATCAATCAGTACTACCTTCACTGTTGACAGTAGCATGTAAAAATTATGTAAACAAACTAAAAATCAGGCCCTTTGCATTTTCCGGTTTATTATAAAGTATTACGCTGCACTTTATGCTTCTCATATTCATCTTGCCCCTCTAACTGTAGTGTGCGTACATATATTCTTGCCAGATACTGATCAGTGTTGCATACAGTCATCACTCTCAGCATGTCTACTATATCCACCTACACAGAATGGCACTTACAGCAACCGCTTCTGTAATTTCTGTGCCTCCTTCTGTCTTTGGGTGGAAAATGCACAACAGCCATAAATATAATTCATATCATATGTATGTGTCTAAAATTGGGAAAAGTCAGCTATTGCAAGTTGGAATTGATTCTGTCATCTGGAATCTAATTCTTAATGTAATCATTGCCTCTCCTTAAGGCTATTTCTGGAGTGGAAATTATAGTGGATGAAAACAGAGAGAGTATTTTAATGCAATTTCATGACAACTATCATTGTTCTTTAAGCAGGACATTTACAGCTTAACCGTCACATCTGTAAAATGGGGGGTGTGCTGAAAATTACGTAGGGAGTTAAAGATGGAATCCTCACTCAGTCCCTGGTCAGGCCTTAAGGTGACTCTTCAGCCTCTCCAACCCCATTGCTCCCTTTTTGCTCACAAGCAGCGAGTTAGAAACCAAAAACTTGTAAACAGCCCTTTTATATAGCTGTTACACCTAAGGTCACTGTGCCTCAAGACTTCGCTAGCCACATCCCTTTTTGCCAAGCCAAATTTTGAGAATTTCTTATATTTGGTCAAAGATTTCTGGATGTCTGACAAGAAAACTGCCAAGCTTCTGGGAATCCCAATTACTTCAAAAATACATATGCAAATGCATTTGTGCAATACATGTGCAGAGAATCAAACATTTCCTCAAGTTAACCAGCATACTGAGCACAAGCTATGCAGCGGCTGTGTGCACTCTTTGCGTACACAACTGGAGAATCCAAGAATGCCCTCTCATTCTGGTGCTTCCTGGAAGCTTCAGATTTATTCTGTAAGTGTTCAGCCATCAAACTGTTCAGGCAGTGTACGAAAAAAAAAAGTGTTGGATTTACCTGTGTTTTACATGACCGTGTGTTTCTCCCTGAGAAATACTGATGGGAAATAGCATAGAATCATAAAAAGTTAAGGCTGGAAGGTCAAGGTTGAAGAGGTTATCCAGTCCGCTCTGTTGTTCTCAGGCTTTTCCAGTATTTGTCTGCCTTGCTCCTAAGCACTCTCATAGGAACTCTGCAGGTTCCCCCAGCAATCTATCCCAGTGCTTTGTTGGACAGCTTTTCCCAGCATCGAATTGGAGCCTTTCAGGTGCCTTTGCCTCATTCTTTCCACTACCAAGCACAATACAGACTCATTCTCTCCTCTTTTCATTAGCTCTGCGTTGGAGGCAGGCATCATATACCACTCAGTCTTCCTTTCTTTAGATAGGAGCATTACTGATTCATTCCATGTGTCTTCATAAGCCTCAGGTGACATAAGCCTTCAGCCATTCTATTCTCCTCTGGCTGGTCCACATTTTTTCTGAAGTGTGGCATCTAGCTGTGGACACGGTGTGCCCCCCACAGAGGTCTTTCCTGTGCTTAGCAGAAGAGAAGATTTTTCTCATGCACTGCAGGCATCACTCCTGCTCACACGGATTGGTGTGGGAGTTGCCTTTTCTTCACTTTTGCGACAACCCAGCATTGCTGGTGGCATGTTCAAACCAAAAGGATAATTTTGAATCCTAATCCTTTATTCTAAACTATCAAAAGCCCCTCCCAGCATGCAATCGGCATGTAAATTGACGAAGTATATTCTCTTCTCCATCATCCAGGTCTTTAGGAAAATATTAAGTATCACAGAATGAGGACAGAATTCAGTGAAGTACCATCCACTCATGCTTCCATTTCCATAGATAGATTTTTATCCTCTCTCTTTTGTTTTGTTTTGGTTTTTTTTTTCCTAACTTCTTTTGCATTCATTCTGCATCAATTTCATCTAAACTGTGTTTCTCTAGGTTATAATGTCACACGAGGGAGTGTTGAGAGACTTGTAAAGTCAAACCACCTACTGCTTTTTCCCTGTCCACAAGGCCAATTACCCTGTCTTAGAGGGAGATGAGATTGTTTTGACACAGTTTGTTCCTAACAATCCATGTCGTATGTTGCTACCTTGTCTTCTTGTGGGTGCTTACAAATTGTTTGATTATTTTCTTCAGTACTTTTCCACGGGTTGAAGGTTAGTTGACTGGGCTATAATTTTGCAGATCTTTCTTTTTAAAGATAGCTACTACATTTGCTCCTCCATCCTCACAGATAAGAACTAGCGTCTTTAAGACTGTTGCAGATAGTGTGAAAGCATCTAACTCTTCTAAATACGGTATTTTTCTTCCTTTTCTTAGGCTGAAATCTTTAGTTTTGCCAGAGACTCCTTTGAATGGCAGACCCAGAGCCCAAATACCTGCCTGTTTCTAAAAGATGCAGCCTGGAGCGATGTGGGTGTAAAGGATGAGCAGTCCCTTTCTTGCAGCACACAGGGGAAGCCCAGCCCTCCGGGTGGACTGCTTCCCTAGGAAAAGTGGTTATAAAAAGTAGACGTTCTGGGATGGGAGCTCTCTACAGACAAAATCCAGCCCTCAGTGAAGTGGTTTTTTAAATATGTCCAGTGCTTGCATGAGCCTGAAATGCAGAAGCCTTTCAGTCAGCTTCTCAACTACTATCCCTTTGATACGGTGCCAGTTTTCTTTTTTTAAAATGTGCTTGATCCAAAAAAAACACCACCTGGAGATAATGAAATATTTTTGTTTATTGATCCCTTGGAAGTCAGAATAGGCTAAAACTGTCAGGTAAATAATTTTCATTATTATTAAAGGGCAGCTCAAAGTTTCTTGCTTCATTTTGTGTTGCATCATTCCGTGTGGGAAGTAGAAAAAGGAGTTGTAATTTTTTCCATTCTTAAACAGATCCATAAGGGGAATAATGTCATTAAAATTGTTTGTATGTATTCCACAGACAAGTGTCATCTTGAATGTGATCAGATACATTTATCTACTATGCCATACAATTTGTTGTCTACTTAGCATCAGTTGTGTTCTGGGAGCATACTATATATAATGTGAGTATTACTAATGAATTCAGCTCCTTTTCTGAAGTCATTTGTTCAGTTAACTATCAAAAGAGAAAAACCCATATTCCTTAGAATTCAAGAAATAGATTTAAATTACTGACTTCAAGCAAGGCCAAATAGGCCTTTTCTCTTCCCCTTTCTGAGAATGCAGATGACAGCTATCACTTAAAAGTTAAGTCTTTTAATACATTTTTGCAATCTTTTGTGATCAATATTGAGAGTCAACATAAACTAAAGGTATAATAAGTAGTAGTCACTTGAGTGTATCTCTGTATTACCATGCTCTGAAAGGGCTGTACTGGACTACTAGAAGCCAATTCAACACAAGGTGTTGTACCTCCTTTGTGCAGAGAGACTGCCCTATGAATTTGCTGGGACTGTTATGTAAAAATCAGTTATAAGATAACATTCCTAGTTCTCAATCCCATGTGAAATCTTGTTATGGGCAGAAGGGATTAATGGTTATTTCTTCTCCCCTAGTGAACAACAAAGACTACGCTGTTGTAAAATTTGTAAAAAAAAAAATATTAAAAAACTGTAAAGGCAAATTCACATATCACAGTGTATCACTTGCATGTAGCGTACTCGCTAGAGTTTTTAGGTATGTCTGTCTTGATACAGCCCTGATGTGACTGGGGCCCAGAAGTTTCCCTGTGTTTCAGGCAAGGACAAGTTATCCATTGAGAACTAAGGTTTCAACATTTTGGTTTGCTAGCTCTAACGTCATAAAACAAGCTATTCCTTCCTGTAGTAAAGGGATTTCCCCCCAATTTAATCTTCCCTATTCCCACTCTTCTTGTCCCTGGTCCTGCAGTATGGAAGGACCTCTCTGAAGCAATGCTGATTTATATGAGAATCCATGTAGAGTATGAAAGTCTGACTTCGTGAGTCAGAAAACAGGTAAGGATATGTATTTATTAAATCAGAATGCTGCTGGGAATGTCTTAGGTCTCTTGTCACCCATTTTGAACAAGTACTTAGCTTCTAATTAGATTAAGTGTCTGATTAAACTGAGAAAAATTGGAGAGTCAGAATTCAAAGGCGCTCAGATGGCTCCTGCTGTAACACTGTCACCTGAACTAAGTCCATGGTATTTCATGCTCCTATGGGATTTGTTCCCCAGAAGTAGATGGGTGAGGTGGTACATTGAAAATTTCCTGTTTCTGCTTCATTTTCTAAATGCCTATTTTTACATTTTAACATATAGCTCCATCAGCCCTCCCAGACGCAAGTGGGACAAGCAGCCTCACAACCCAATCTTCTGCATTTGGCTCACAGTCAAGCATCTATGTCTCAAAGCCCAGTGCGTCAGGCTTCCTCTTCTTCCTCCTCATCCTCCTCCTCTTCAGCTTTGAGTGTTGGCCAGTTAGTCAGCAGTAAGTATCGCTCCCTGGCTCTCCTGAATTCTCCCATCTGTTTGTCCTCCTCACTGCTGAGTTTCCTGATCTGCTTCCCCTCCTTTATTTTCCACATAGTAGATTGTATATTGCGGAGTGACTCTTACCAGTAAGAACTGCTAAGTGCTGTCATGAATGGGGCTTAAGGTAAACATGCCTTGAAAAATTATAATCACTGCTGAAAACGGCCATAAAAATGGCAGCAGCCATTGATTGACTTGATATGGGCAATTCTTTTAACTAAAATATAGTTTAAGCTCTTTGGAAATGAGGAGGTTTTGAATCAGTCAATATAGTTAATTATATTGCCCAGAATTTGGTGGGCAGACAGATCCTTCTACTTTCAGTTAGGCTGCTCGTTCGTTACAGTTTGTTGGCTTAGTATAGGAAACCATTTTACACAACATAGACGTACACAAATGTAAAGCCAGAGACCTTTCTTGCCAGGCAAAGCTTGCATAGTTTAAACAAGAAAGAACTGTAGCACATGGGAGAGGAGAGGGAAGCACACTGCAGTGAAATAAGTGAGTTTCAGTGTTAGGATTGAAACAGCTGATCCCCTGAACAGCCCTTTCTTCCAGATCACACAGTTCAGAGTCATCACGATATCGTATCACTATTAACTTTGGTCTTTTCATAGCCAAAACAACAGATCAGAAAGTATATATAAGAAGCACTAACGTTTTTTGCACTTTGGCAAAAATCTGAGTGTATTGGGTGACCTTGTTCAAAGATACTCCATGTACATATTTCATATAAACAAACACTGTAGCTCACGCCATACTGGTGATGTAAAACACATGAGTGATGGAAGCTTATGAAAGGCTTGGAGAAACTGTCACGTGAAGGAAGATGTGAAAAAATCTTGGTTAGATTATTTCAGAGATTGTTTACATGGGGAAATTACTAGCAGAGCTATAGTGGCAAAATTACACTCGTATAACTCCCAGGGTGAATACTTTCATTCTGGAATAAAAATACCCACATTGGTAGCTGTAAGTATATAAAATATATAGATATAATTATAGTGATATAACTATACTGCTATTGCTCCATCAGTAAATTTTCTCATGTAGACAACCTTGTAAGTAGACAACAAATAAGAGATTTCACGTTAAAAATACATAAAGTTACCCTTTGTCTGTCTTATGTGGGAAAATTGACTGAAGTAGCTAGTGCAGAGTGAGTTACTTTTCAATGGCTGGTCCAGAATAGCCTCCCTTGTGGACATTTTATGAAAAAATTATTCTGGAATAACTGTGGAGGGGGACTCTACCCCACAATAGGTATTCCAGGTAATTTCCCCATGCGCTACACACTAAAAGCAACACAGAAGAAGCTCTTTTAAGTTTACAGGATAAATCTATCCTGTTAGGAAACGTTAGAAAAATAGTTGCTTGTTCAACTGTATGCAGTTCCTCTTAGAAGATGTCTTTTAGGATAATGATACGCATTGTGATTAAAATCATGGAATCGTTTTGTTTTTTTTCTCCCCTTTCCTTCAGTGCATTCCCCATGGAATTGTTCAGGGATGCAACAGAAATACTAATGCAAGAGGCGGGATGTTGTCCCAGGGTTTGTTCCCTGCCCAGTTCACAAAACTCTTCCCCGGTTTGCGTAAGGTTTGAGGTTAGGGAGCTACAGAAGGGTGAAGGATGGTCTTGCTTGCCTCAGGCAGTAGAGGGCTGCGGAGGTTTCTGTCTGCCACATAATTCCAGTGCAATAGCAAGCAAGTCACTTAAAGCAGATTTTTCACAAGTGTTTCCTCAATATCTAGCTTGACATTCTGGACTTTAATTTACTGAAAAAACCTGGTACTCACAGTTACAATTTTAAGTGCACTTTCACAGTAGAATGGTATAAAGAACCATTTAAAGACACAGTCTAAAAAGTCATCTCCTACTTGACCTAGGCTGGGTACCCAAAAATGATTTTTCCCTTAATATCTGTCCACTTCTTTGTGAATGAGAAGGGAAAGACCCTCATTTTGTAGAAACACAAGAAAGTAAATTAAGATTTTTAACAANAAAAAAATATAAAAAAAAAAAAAAAAAAAAAAAAAAAAAAACAGAAGAGCTCAAGAGGAAGTGGATAACTATGTCTTTGGTGAAGAGCTTTAATAAAGGTCTGGGGCCATACACTGAAAAGTAAAAAGGCAATACATCAATCAGTCCCTCTGTAATGAAGCACAATTTCCACTGTGCACTGGACGAGGCAGGGGTCTGGAGAAAAAGAAGAGGTAATTCAGGGCTCAAAGACTATGCTATGTTGCATTATGGGCTACTGTAACTCCAGTATTTTGTAGCTTCTGCATGTTTATCACTAAGGATGTTCTTTTAGCTTTTTTGTTTGTTTGTTTGTTTGTTTGGATAAATGTCAAGGTTGTTACAAAAGCAGAGTAGTAATGTAAGTCAGTCATATGGTGAGATAATACTTATATTCATAGTTGGAAATATAAGATCGTCTGTCAGTTGAATGGATGGAGAGGCTGGTAGATTGTTACCATCTTGCTGGTTCTACTCTAAAAGGAGTAAGACATGTGCTGTGCTCATGGATTTGGCTGAGACAGAGGAGTGTGAGGCACAGGAATTTCAATTTGGAGAAGAGGGGGAGATACACTAACAAATACAGACTTTCTACTTGTTCCTCTCAGGCTTCACCTCCTTCCACCAGTTGTCCTGTTCCAGACCCATTATTTTCTTATGCCATAAGGATGAGGAATTCTCCACACAACCTGTGTTCCCTTTGCCTCCATGCTTTTCCCTCTTGCCTTCTCTCTGCAGTCCATCATTCTTCAACTCCTCTTCCCATCTCAGTTCCTCTCCAATTCCCAGTCAGTCTCTGTCCCAAAACCGTATGTGTCCCTTTTACCAGCATTTTTATTATGTAGTGTCTGTCCTCCTCTACCTTGTTTTATCACTAGTGCTGCCTCTTTTTCCCTGTTTTCTTTCCTCTACCACAATGATTTCTACTTTACATAGTCAGGCCCTCTCTCCCTCCACTCCCAACTCAAATTCTAGCTCCGTAGTAGTCTTAGGATGTTTTTGCCCTTCCATATTTCTTTTTCCTCAGACTCAAGGTTAATTTTTGCCCCCTCTGTGTCCACATCATGTAGATGCCACTCCCACTCTCCCTAGAAGCCATTAGAAGAGTGTGGAAAATGATCACCAAGAAGAGAGGCAAATCAGTCTCTCTGTCATTACTGGCCCAAAGCAGGCCAGGGCCACAACTATTGTGACGTGTGTGTGTGTTCTTCTCCATCTAGTTTAACCTTAGGCTTAAGTATCCTCCGTACAGACAGAATCTTAAAGAAAACTCCACACAGAGGTCTAGCAAATCTCTGCTGAGTAGATACACAACTTTGGAAGTTCATGGGCTCATCTAATTGAGACAAATATTTTTTTTTCGGGGAGGGATGGCCAGAAGCCCATTACTGACATAGCCACGTTCTCCCTGATACCTATCAAAGCCATGCTTCAAGTTTTAGGGAAACTGAATCTTCTTAAAGAAAAGAGGGCATTACAGTTCTTTCACCCTGGGCAAAGCGACATGTTTTATTAGCCTCATTCTCAGAAGTGGTTGACCTTAAATTTCCCTTTATAATGGCAAATGCCAGTCAAACTTAGCCATAGTCAATACCCTACCAGTGATAATGAGTGGCACAGAGGAGAGAGTTGGAGTGTTTCTCCCCTGCTCAAAACAGAAGAAAATTTGATTAAGTGAACAAGTGGGGATCTCAGAGTAAAGAAAACACTTTTCATACAGTCAGATTGAGGAGAGTGTTATGCTTGGGAATTAGTTCACCTGGACCCAGATCTTAAGAGCACTGCAAAGGAGGAGAGGATTTATGGGGGAAAAAATGCATGACAATAATTACACATGAATAAAAAACTCTGGAATTGTTTTAAATTTATGTTCCAGGCTTCATCTAGTCCCTAGCTATTCAAGACCAACAGATTGAGGGGTAGATCAACTAATTTCTGCTATTTACATAGCATTATCACACAGTGAGAAGTAAAACAGTGATCTCCATGATGGCTGATGGCTGTCCAGCATGTTCTTGAGTGCATCTAGCCAACCACGAACTGGAGCTAACACTGTAAGCATAATCTGGCTTGAGCTGGCACATAAGTGATGATGCTCCAGGGCACAAGAGAGCTACCTGCTGGTTTCTAGTAATATAAAAAGACCCTATGAGAAGGAAGAAAATATGGGCAGTTGAGTGGGGAAAGATCAAAACACTTGTGCAACGAAACATGAAAAGGCAGACAGGAGCCTTTCGTTGTCCTTTCAGACAAATGGTCTTAACTGAGCCTCAGGAATATGAAAATTTTTTCATGTGACTAAAAACCCATTTGAATACATCTGTGCCTGGGAAAGGGGGAAACAGACAACAGACAGAAAGTGATCCCTGTTTTGCTCCTTTGGAGAATCCATTCAGTTTCTTAGTGCAGGTCCCTGAATGGCAGAATCACCTCTTTTGCAAGCCTATGGCCCATAATTGAACAAAGCCTTCTCAGTGTCCAAGCTCCCACACTGGCTAGCAGAGCTTTTCATAACAGGCCTAGAATTTGAGATCTAACATCTGCCAAAGCCCATTCAAAGTCTTTTAGTGGGATGAGGCCTGCAATGGGTGGGTGGTCCTGAAAGAAATCAATGAGGGCAGCAAGCAACAAGTTGTGGCTTCCTGATCATCTCTTTGATGGCTTTACCCCTCCTGAGGCAGGAATATCACCTTTTCCTTTTCCTCGTTTGTTGCAAAACTGCAGTTCAGGCCTCCAGCAGAGGCCTTAGAGTCAAGTACCTTGGTAGATATTTGGCATATTCCAAAAGTTGTTGCCAAATACAATAAAGTTAATTTAAAACTGAGCATATTCAGCTACCTTATTCTGTTAATCGAATTGCTTAGAGCAACATAACTTCAATAAATAAGTAATTACCTGGGGTAAGGTTCTGCTTACTTACTCTAAACAGAGTAACTCTTTAAATCAGTGAAATTACTCAAGTACTATAAGAAAGGGGTCAGAATTGGGCTTTAATAACTTTAGTGTTCCATGTTACTTGTTTTTATTCCTTCTACTCTTCATTCCAGACATTTTCTTAATGGTTTTTGCATTTTTTCTTTTTAAAAAGGTGCATTTCCTTTATTTTTTTTTAAATTTCCCTTAATTTTTTTTTTATTTCCTGTCCTTTTCCCCCCTGGATTCTTGTGGGTTTTATAGCTTTTATCTCATTCTTTATCCCTTTTATCTCATTCTCACCGCTTCAGCACTCACCAGCAACAAGTGCTAGTTCTTTTAAAGACAAAAAAAATTATCATTGTTTCCAAAGAACATTGTAAAAGAAGCTCTGCCAAAGCAAGGACTGCAAGATTCGTCTCTACCTTTCCTGTCCCTTCTGTATGATTTCTTCATATTGTCTCATCCTATCCCTGTTCTTTTTTCTTTTGTTTTTTTTTTTTTTCTTGATTCAGTTCTACATCATTATTCTTCCTGTTTTCTATTTAATTTTCCTCTTCTCTGATGCATCATTTTTTAAAATTTTCTACCATATGTTCTCTATGTGGAAATCACTGATTTCCCCTCATGCTCTGAAACTTGTGCCTCCATGAAGTTCCTTTCTTCTTTCCACATTCATTTTCCTATCATCTGTTACTCTGAAATTAAAGTGCCTCCCACAAAGAAATTATTCTTCTTTCTTTCCCCTGAGAACCAGTCCATTTTCCGTTAACAATGTTTTTTCCTGCCTGTCCTATCCAATTTACTTTCCATGGGACTTCCTCTGCCAGGTATTTCTCCTCCTGTCTGACGTGGGAAATCATCCCCTGTAATCCCTCCCATGGTAGACCTCTGCACTACAGAAATTTGCTTTCTCCTTCAGGGCACATTGCTTTCTTTAGCAACTCTTTCCCCTAAATATTAAAATGACAGCAAATTTATACTCACCAACAAATTCACGCGGGATTTTCAGAAGAATTCTAAAGTGCAATAGTATTCCCTTCAGCAGGAAAAAAAGGGGTTAAGTGCAGGACAGCCTATGGATTTTATTTGTCCCACTCTACCCACCTACCTTCACCATCTACAAGGACATGTGGGGGAATTTTAGCTGGCTTCCTTTTTCTGAGGAGATATATACACATATCCCCTAAAATGGTCCCAGACAATTTTCACCTTTCTCTAGCATCCAATAGTGTCACAGACACAACAACCATGGTTTTATCAAGCCATAATGCACATTGGAAATCTTTAAATGCTGTTACTGTAGATCCCAAGCACTCAATGAGATGGGTATTCTTTTTTTAATCTGCTTGGCACTGTGCTGCCATCTCTCAGATATCCACTTAATTTAAAAAGCACCGGTTTATTTACCATCCTCAGTAAGCTGTTCTTCCCAAAACGTGATGTGCACTATCCACTTAACTGTTCTAAGAGCTCAGAATTTATTAAAACAAAGTCCATTATCTATTAATATATATTTATGTATGTGTATGCATTAATCCAGGGAGTCCAAGAGTATGTATTTATGGCATTTTAATGGCAATAGAATAAAGCAAACCAGTGCTGTTATATGATCATGTCAATAGAGTGATCTTCATAGTACTATTTGTGTTTTATGGAGCTGATAGAAATTAAGGGACTGCTTCTATGAATTTCAAAGGGCTTTGAATCACACACCTGAAGTAGAATTAGTTCTGATTTCATACAAACGCTATTTTCCCTACAATTCAGGGATAAAAAGCTTCAGTATTTTGGTCCATCTTTTGTTAGTACTTTCCTCCTCCCAAAGAGGCCATGTAAGAATGAAGCCTCTTTCTCAGAAGATACTCTGCCATATATTACAATCTGCTCCCATGTTCCTGAACCGAATCACAGGTTGGTTTTTTTTCTTATCTCAAGGAGAGCTCAACCTAATTGTTCCCTTTTCTAAGCCCCCCAAGCAGGAAAGAACTTTCCATGATATTCACTGCTGCAACAGATCCATACCAGAAGGATCCAGCAGAACTTGGCAGAATTTCTCTATAATCACATGCAAGCAAGTAACCCCCTTAGCTTTCTTACCTCCCTTTTCATTCCTAACAGGAGTTGGGGAGGTTTACAGGTAGCAGTTGCCATAGCATTTGCTACTTAGAAAGTTTACTGGGAACATCTGAAATGTCCTTTGTCACATCCCTAATAGCCTTGGTCAGAGGCCTTAAAGTGAAGGCAGGAAAGAGGTGAGGAAGGTGGCCATCTTAGTGCACTTTACTTAAGGGAATCCCCGAGGCCATTATCATTTATGACATTTTGTACATTTATCAGTTGCTCTTCAGAGACCCAAAGGGCAGATAAGCATCCAGCTCCATTCTATGTCTCTGAAAATCAGAACTGGTGTGCTAGATAGACTGTATGTGGGGTAAGTAGAAAAATTTCACACCTCTAAAGGCAGTTACTTTACAAACCTGAGTGGCCCTTGTCATAGTGCTGACTACTTAAAACCAAGTAATACGTGCCCTAGCTTTATACTGAATGAGTACATACATGCGTGCACAGGGGACCTCAAACACAGCACTAACAACAGGAGGGACAATTCTGAGTGTGGAGCATTGTGAAAACTAGCTTCAGCCTGTGCACGTCTACCTGTATATGCAAAGTTCATATGGTTCCTGCTCATGTACGCGAGTATTTTTAAACTACTCTTGCTATATGTGCTTCTTACACTCGAGTTGTGAATTGATATAGGCTAAATTTATATAGCAGAAAAACCTCTTCTCTCTATCTATTATTGGACTAAAAGATTTTCTTTATAGGACATTTCCATCATAAGGGAATTTTACATCAGGTTTTAAGCCCCAGAAAATAAAAGCTTTGATGCTGTAATGCTGACAAGCTGTTAGCTATAGCAGTACTAGCAGGAGCCACTCTCATATAGGGTTCAGGAGAGTAACGTGGTCTAGTATACCATCCTTGGACAACTGCTTTTATTTACAGAAATTGATGGGTTATTGTGCTGCAAAGTTTTCACCTAAGAAGCCTGAGGAATGAGGTGAAGAACAATAGAGATGTCTCACTGAGAGAATGGCTTCGCTACACGCAGGATTGCACAGCGCTTTGAAATCTTCCACAATCCCAGTCCCATGCTGTCTCCGACTTGGAAAACGCTTTCATTTAGCCAGAGATCAGTAGCTTGGGGGGGAAAAAAAGTTCCATCCTCCAGCTGTTGTGTCATTTCCCTTGATAAGTCCTAAATTGACCGAGTTATCCAGCACCAAAGGAGCCTTCCTGTGGTAGATATGCTTTATTATGTGCCCTTTCAGGGACAAAGGCTTCTGTGACAGAAAACTGCTATGGAGAGGAAGGACAGATTTATTCTCACAGCATCATAAGCATTATCTTCTGAGGGGCTAATGTAAAAGTAAAAACTTGTGCAGCATTACCATCTGAAACCTAATGGCTGATGTTGCTGCTCCTTGATTATCAACCTGATGGGAGGCAGAATGAAAAGCTTGAAAGGCTGCTTCTCAGAAGGGCATATTTGAAAAGATGATTTTAAAATTAAGGAGTTTATAAAAGCAGCATTTTGTTTGGGCTTCTTCATTTGCTGGGCTACTTTGACCCTTTGGCTGGTAGTTTGGGTTGGGTATTGTGCCAAAGATAAGGAAGGTTTGCCAATCTTACTTGGCATTAATTTTAGATAAAACAGAAAGTCTTGATTTCAAATTAAAAACCCAGGCTTTTCGTGCATGTATTTGCCCTCCCCACAGACTGCAAACAAACACATTAACAGCAGCTTTCCTTCTGTATGTGATAAGAAGGGGAAACAGAGAATGTGACTTGTCAACCTGAGAGACATTTTGCAAGGTACAAATGACAATGAGAATCCCGGCACCACCTCACTCGGGACTGGCCATTTTCCGGACTTCAGCAACAAAGTCCATCTGAAAATCTTTCACCGTCCCCTGGAAACACTACAGTCTAGTTAACATTTTCACAACCTGAACATGCTTCGTAACGAGCCTAACAAGGCAAAGCTGTTTCTGTTTGGGGAGAGAAAGGGATAAGTATATTAAAAAATGAACATGGACATCTAGAGAATGAAAGTTGGTGTAAGTCTAGCCCACTCATATGTGACGTGAAGAACTGATGTGATTAAAATAATATTTCAACAGATCCTCAAACAGCCACTGGAGAGGTGGATGGGGTAAATCTGGAAGAAATTCGAGAATTTGCCAAAGCTTTTAAAATCCGGCGCCTGTCCCTTGGCCTGACACAGACTCAAGTTGGCCAAGCCCTAAGCGCCACCGAAGGCCCAGCCTATAGCCAGTCTGCCATCTGCAGGTAACAAGCTATATCATAAACTCTCCTCTCATCTCTTTATTCTTAATAATTATTTATTCATCTTGCTGCAATGAGCATGCTTGTGTTTGAGTCTCGTGTCTTTAGAATGTATTATTTAATCTGGGACTTAAATTAGCCAATAGAGTTGGTATCTGGCAGCTGAAATGTTCTTATTGTGTACTCCTAAAGTAACTTCAGTCTTTTTTTTTTTATCTTCTTCCTTTTATAAACAAGTGAGAAACAATGTGGCTGGCATTGAGACTTAATTCAGTAGACGAGCTGGAGACCCTGCTGGTACTGGATAAGCACCAGCTGACCCTCTTCATACTGTGCCATTTTCTACAGCTAGGGTTACTGCACAAATATTTCATGGCTGCATCCCTGCCAAGTTAAAACCTGTATTACTGTGGTTAGCACTTCACGTATAGGATGTTAATGATGATTTACCTAGGCAACACAGAAGGGAAAAAATGATCCTTCCTGCTATATTGCAAATCGGCAGCTATTTGTCTTTTATCACCCAAATATTTACTAAAAAAACCCCAAACAGACAATCCATGTCTGCAAAGCAGAAGTAGAAATCTGCCCTACTCATAAGAAATGATAATACAGTCTTGACAGAGTTAAAGTAGTTAGAAGCAAACACCGTATATGCATGTATGTGTGTTACAGTAATCCCATGTTTATGCATGAGATAACAAACACACTTAGGTAACAGCTTTTTCCTCTTGGGCAATGCCTTATAGTCCTTCTCCATCAGTGAAAGCCAAGAAACCAACTCAAAGCTTATTTAAGTGGATTTTGTTCTTGGTGATCCATGAAATGCTCTGTCTTTTTATCTGCTCTTTATACTTTTAATGTATTCCCCATAGAACGGAAGTGTACTTTTCCTGCAGTTTAAGACTAAGGTTATAAATAACATCAGTATGGGGTAGTGAGCTTGCAGCTCCCATTTTGCTCAATGATTTTCCATAAAACCCATTGATTGTTGTTAAATACAAAAAGCTCCATAGGATCCTCTCACTTCTATGGTCTCCCCTACTGTTTTTTCTTATAAGATACCTCCCTGTAGAAAATAACCTTTATTCAGTCTATACAAGGATACTACTGCTGGGAAATTTGTTTCAAGAGTTGTATATCGTTATACCAAACAACATGTACTACAGTATCAACACTAACAAGCAATGCCAATGATATGAATGTTATTGCTCCCTGTTGCTAAGGTTTAATTTTAATTTCTTTTTTTTTTTTCCTTCCCTGTGGTCAATTGGTAAAGAATGCCTAAAATGGGTGGAGTTTTTAGCAATTGCCAATTTGTTGTAGGCTTAATTTTCTGTTTGACATACAATACTTTAAAGTGATAAACTGCAGTTTCCTTCGTTTTTGTCTAGTTTGCCGTCTTCTCATTTCCTCCATCTACCTCATACCTGAGGAAAGCACTGGGGATGGTTTGAATTTTATAAGAGAAAGGGTTCCCCACTACCGATTATCATGAAAACCCCAATAAAGGTGAAGCTGGAGCACAGACCTGGCTAACAAAAGCCCCCAATGTGGAGGACCTTTTACAGAGGACTCTTTAGAGGGGCAAATTGCTCAGAACATGAGGACTGGGTACAGAAGCTGGTCCCAAATACTTGCCAAGTTATAGTTTTTTTCTTATTTCCTTTGACGTCCACTGCCCCTGAGGTGGATATCGCTTTGGGGTGTAATAACCTGCTATGACTGTGCATTTCTTGTTAAGCACCAAGATAAGCTGCTTCATGCTGTTCCTTGGAAATAATAGGTTTAACTTTTTTTATTAGTAACAAAGGATTTTCAGTATGGACTCCAGGGTAATGGGAAGAGCAGTAAGGTAAGCAACTTGAACGACCAACTCAGGGACAGAAGCAGAGTCTCTTAGTGGCTTGCCCAGGTCGTATCAGCAATAGACCACCTTGCTGATAACGTTCTGTGTGCAAATAACATCATTTTCTTAACTTGAGGCAATGCATTCTGAAAGACACACACAGCCTGAAATATCACTGAACACCAAGGAAAGACACCTTGGAGTCCATACCACACTAGAATCCCAGACACCAGTTACAAATACTTCGGAGTGTTATTATCTGAAAGTATTACTGGTCTTATTCTTTGTTTGTTGAGAAATGCTTTGTTTCTTGCTGGAATATTTTTTTCTGCAGCTGCCACGTGCTGAATAGACACTAAAAAAATTGCCAACTCCAGTCACCCAGTTGCTTTGCACAAAGGCATTGATTTGGTCGGTCTCACATCAAGAGCACGTCGTGATTAGCAGCAGTGATGGCTGCACTGCTTCAGCAGTGGGCAGGCTGGCAGAGTGCAGCAGCGCCCAGCAGTAGCTGTTGACTTGCCACGACATTAAATACCTCCATGGGCGAGGTGGACATAGGTGAAACGGGGAAATACGAACGGGTGGCAGCGGAGGAGTTGGGTTAAGACTTTTTTTGATGCCTAGCAAGAGAGGATGAACTCGGTAAATGAAAGAAACAAGTACTTATATTATAAGGCTTGAAATGTGAAGTCGGCTCTTCTGTCTTTTTTTTTTTTTTTTTTAAGTATTAAAGCTTTGTGTGGCTGCTTTTCCAGATGTTTTATAATACTTGTAAAATCTGGTTTGGCAACAGACTTTTGATGGCAAAATGACATATAGAAGTCCTCATTTACAGGAAATGATATCATTCTGGTACAGTTTGCAGAAATCCCACAATAAACCCAGTTTGGTGCCACAGCATATTAGTAGACTATTATGCTGGGTTTCATCTGGAAAACATGAGTCTGTCTTTGCACATTGTGGGGGCAGTCAAGATAATTGCAAAGTGTTCAGCTGTTTCAGCTGAACACCACCTAGCTATGGGAGCCTTTTTCCGACCCGGAAAAGGGATATAGCATTAACTTGCTAACAGTGAAAATTGCTGAAAAATGAAAGGAAAGGAAACCTGATATCCAGAAGCAAGTAACTGCCATTGGCTTGTATTATTGAAGCTGTGGTGTTTGGACAACATGCAATGGGAAGGGTAACAAAAGGATTAATCATCACAAAGACGAGATGATAAAGAGCAATTGTCTTTGATGTCATTTCCTGTAATTAGACTTAGCCTTAAGGATTTTGAAGATCGTCAGAAATATGAAAATGCGACTCATAACCTGTATTATTTAGTGCACTTAAGAGTTTTGTTGTAGTGCTCGTCTTGTGTTAGCTTAAATATCTAGCTGTATATATATTTATAGATATACCTATCTGATAGTTTTCTTAATCCATTGTAAATTACCTCTGCCAGTCAAGTAGTCAGGCAGGCAGGAAGTCCCACCCTGGCAGAGCATCAGTGTAAGACTCTTCTTTCTCAATTTTCCCTCAGACACACCATCCTGAGAAGCCACTTTTTCCTACCACAGGAAGCCCAAGAGAACACTATAGCTAGCAGTCTGACAGCCAAACTGAACCCTGGCCTTTTGTATCCTGCCAGGTTTGAAAAGCTGGACATCACCCCTAAAAGTGCCCAGAAGATAAAGCCGGTGCTTGAGCGGTGGATGGCTGAGGCTGAGGCCCGCCATCGAGCAGGTATGCAGAACCTTACCGAGTTTATCGGAAGCGAACCATCCAAAAAGCGCAAGAGGCGTACCTCATTCACGCCACAAGCCCTTGAGATCTTGAATGCCCACTTTGAGAAGAACACACATCCCTCTGGGCAAGAAATGACAGAGATTGCAGAGAAACTGAACTATGACCGGGAAGTAGTTAGAGTTTGGTTCTGCAATAAGAGGCAAGCACTGAAGAACACAATTAAACGTTTGAAACAACATGAGCCTGCGACAGCAGTTCCTATGGAGCCTTTAACAGACTCTCTGGAAGAAAACTCCTAAAAACAAAACAAAACAAAAACCACACACAAAAATCCCACACCGACAGTAACATAACCATTTGAACTCTGTGAAAATACCTGTTCATCACCCTTGTAAGTAAAAGACTGAGAAAACTACAAGAAGGACAGAACAGTTTATAAATGTCCGTGGGTTTTCCTATTTAAAGAACAAAAAAAAAAAAAAAAACAAACACAACACTTAGTGTGTGTGTGTCGTAGAATTAGTTCCTCCCCCCCCCCAAAAAAAAAAGATAAAAAGCCAGTTTTTTTTAAATGGACTTAAAGTAAACCAAATAACTGCTTACTTTTTTTCTGTATATTATGAAAATGTGAACACATTTTAAGGAAAAACAAAACAACAACAAAAAAGACCAAAAAAAGGGAAAAAAAAAAAAAAAAGAAAACTGTTTAAAACAGAATACAAGCCTGCCACCTGGAGGAGTGATTGTAGCCTTTCAGGTATCAAGTGCTGATTCACTATGAAAACTATTAACCAAAGTCAGAAACATGGCATTGCAAACTAGATTGTTAAGTCTACTCTTTTATGAGTGTAAAATTGTGTTACGAATTTTTACGTTTGTATTTTGCAAAGAGGAAAACAGGATTAATTTCTCTCATCCCCCGCACCCCTTGCAGGTGTGTACAAACAGGTGTTAAAGCCATTCCATAGTGGTCACCTCCTTTTCTTTGAGTCAACGGTTTTTCTTTCTCCAGGTGTTTGGGTGCCAAAAAATAATGTGTTTTTACTGTGATTTGCAGGGTTTAGTATTTCTCTTCTAAGGGTTTATGTCTTGGTTTGCATTCTTTGTTTTGTTTTTTTTTTTTTTCTGGTTCTTTTTGCTGCCTCGCTCCTTCCAGCTCATTCTCCACCCCTTCCCCAAACCCACATAACCCAGTACTGTTTGAGGCTTTTTAAAAAAGAAAAGTGAAATCTGAACACTTTTTTACTGATATGCTGAAATGCCACAGAGGACAAAGAAGGATTAGGATTGTGTCTGATGAACTGTCAACTGAACATTGTGATTAGTGTCGAATGTGTAGCTTGGGATTTCTCTGTCCTTTGGCCGTGAACCTGGAGAGGTTACCAAATCTCATTTTGTAGTATAACTATAAACTGCACACTTGGTTCAGTACTGCATCTATATTATGGTTCTATTTGAAGCAATTTCACTCCAAAGTCTGCTAGCCAAAGAAAATTCTTGAGATTTTGATGAAGACAAACGGACAGGCCGAGAAGTGGTGAGGATGTTTTGATTGCTACATCACTCTGGACTGTTTCAATGGTAGTGCTTTGTTCCTTCTGCCTTTTTTTTTTTAATGTCATCATTGATGTTTGCCCTGTTGACCTCTTCAGTAGGAGGATGTGTTTCTGCAGATGTTTGCTGTGACTGCTGGCCAGACTAAGCAATCGGGATGTAGGGAAACCCACTGAATACCCTTTGAGATTAGTAAGGTGGGTCACCTGCAATATGTTTCACCTGAAATTATTTTCCTTTAAAGACAACTTATCTCTGTGGCTTCCTTTTTGATTGGACAAGCATCTTCTAAAATACTGCTGTCATAGGACATACGAGTACACAAAGGCTCACGAGGAGAGAAAGGTATTGCAGGTTCTCAATGGGATATGGGCTGACCTGTGAAGGTAACCTGTGATTTTCATCTTCTGTGGAGTTCTACTCCAGCCTTTGGACTTCCACCTAGTGTGAGGGCAGAACCTGCATCTTGATCAGGACTTTCCAAAAAATGACACTGGGGATTTGGTTCAGATCACTGTAGTGGTGGTAAAATTGTGCTGGTATAACTCCTGATTGCATTCACTGATCTCAGGATGGTTGCACTGGATTTTTGCTGGTCTACCCAGGACACTGAAGGAGGTTCTTGCAGTGCTGGGGTCTTCAAGTAACACTTCTCTTACAGAGGTTTCAAGAACTCCAGGATATAGACAGAACTTAGTGAAAGAAAGAGATTTCCATTGATTTCACTGGGCTTTGAAACTGGCCCTCATTATTTTATTAATGAGATTTGCCTTGCAGAGTGAAGTATTTGCTGCATGGCTGGTAGAGTTTTAAGGCTTCAGAGACCATCATCTGTGCCAGAAGCTGCCTCTAAATGTGAGCACTCTCAAAGGTCAGGGTTGGAGATCACTGAGGATCCAGTCCAGTACTGCCTCACATCCAGTAAATGCATTTTAGGCTTTAAGCTTCAGAAGAGCAGGGTATATTTAAGGATATTTTCAGTATTGCTTTTATGAGGAGGAGTGGGAATTGCTATTGACTCTTTTCCAACTGTTGATATTTATATATCTGCCAGGGGGAAAAACACCTCGGTAACCACAGGCAAATTCAGAGGGACAAAAAAAAATACTTTACCTAAGCTGTGAAGAGTCTCACAGCAACATCTGCCCTTCTGGGTTTTCTTTTTACCTCTCTTGCACATAGATACCTATGTCCGTAATATACATCTACGTTATCTGTACCAAACAGCCCTAAATTTGTGGCCGTGATTCAATTTATGTGATGATCAGATCACACAGAAGCCAAGAGGGAAGCAGGGGAGAACAGATCATATTTGGAAGCAGACACTCCTGAAGACCTACCCGTGTGTCCAGTATGCTGCTAATTGTCCAGTCATTAATGCTACATATGCAATTGCCTGTTCAGCAACCTTGAGACTCTACGCACCCCCCCTTTTCCGCCCCTCCTCCACTCCCATCATCAACAGCCTGGGAACAAAACCATCAACCATTCTTTGCGTAAAAACTGAATTTCCAGTTCTCCCAGGGTCTGCTTTAAATTTTGTGAAGAATAATCCCCCAAGAAGAAAAGATGACTAAACAGTGTATGAAAGATACTAAATGTTTAAAAATATGCTGGCAGATGTTACATAAGCTCTTTTCTGTTCCAAAGTACATATCGAAAGGATATAACTAGGACACTGAAAATGTAAAATAAATATAAATCTCCAGCTTGGAAGAAAAAATGATGTTCATCCCACAGTCTTAAAACCATTCATGTGCAGTGATTTTCTTTTTACAGTTTTCTAATTTTGTAAATTATTTATAAAGTGTTGTAATGCTTCTTATATTAGTTTTTTTATAAACAAATTTTTGCTACGAGGCATAAATGGTGCCTGAACAGATTCTTAGGAAGATAAATTACATATGAGTCACACATCTTTGGGGGGCCATAAATACTAAGTTTTATTTTGTTACTGGAAACATTCCTGGTTTCCATTTGTAAACAATTTTCATGTATTGATTACATTTTAATACCTTTTAATTTTGCATGTGACTAAAGGATAGATTGCTACCAGCAAATGAAACAAAAGTCTCTTCAGTCGTATGTGAAGGTTTAATGGTTTTCCAAATGATTGATCATTGATTTTTTTTTTAAATATATATATATACACAATTATTATTTGAATAATGAATCAAGGGTTCACTTACAGTTCTGATTTTGTGTTTTTATGTTTTTCACTAAAGAGCTATTTTGGACAGTTGAAGAAATCAAATGGATTCAAATGGTTCCAGTTTCTTTATGTTATTACTGAAAAAAAAAAAAAAAAAAAAAAAAAAAAAACAAAAAAAAAAAAAACAGAACCA
>VXBJ01006614.1:32640-73127 GCA_013400055.1 Nycticryphes semicollaris | reverse complement strand
CTCAAGCTATAACCAAAAAGAAATATGTAAAATGCCTTTGCTCGTCTTCTCAATGCTGGACCAAAGCTCAATGTATGTAGGTATATGCACATTGTATAGATATGGCTAAATGTTGCTGACAATCTCACAATACTAAACTGTTACTATTTAAAAAAAAAAAAAGAAATACAAAAATAAAACTGTTCATCAGTGTTTTACCTCAGCACTCTACTTGTACCCAGTAATTGACCAACATTCAAATAAGAACATAAGAGAGGAAATTGATTTCCATGTCNTGTAATGAGCTTTTTGTCATGTGGTTTGCTTGTTTCCAACTTGAGATTATGTGGGGCACATTCATTTATTTATTGTTACAAAGTAATATTATTAATAATTATTATTATTATTATTGTTATTATTATTTTTGTCCTATGTGCTATAATCTACAGAATGGTCACCAGGGTCACTTATGAAGCACTGCAAAGAGATCTGTTTTCCATGCATGGAGCATGCAGCGGGAAAGATGGCAGTACAAAATGGACTGTATTGTGTTAAAAAATAGGAATAATTACAAAAGGAGTTGATGTGGTGGACTTGTGACCAAGAAACCAAACTGGATATTTAAAAGCTCCTTACTACTCTGACTTTGAAACCAAAGCTGATTTATCTGCACAGGTTGCTTAACATGAAATAAATAAATAAATAAATAGAACTGACAAAAAACTGTACTTAATCTAGAGCAATATCTGTATGGTCAGTAAAGCTGCACTTTGTGTATTTCTTAACAGCTTCAAATCTGTCACTTTTAATTTGTAACATAAAAAATAAAGAATTGTTTGACATGAAAAATAAGCTCCTTTCATATGTTTGCCTTAAATCTCATGCATTATTCAAATGCTCAGAGCTCATGTAATTTCACATCAGTTCAATACAAAACCAGTTAAAATGTTCAAAAGAAAGGAAGTAAGAGAATCCGTTTGCACTGTGGAGCATGGCTTTCTACACAAAACTGAAAGCTGTTTCTGTACCCAGAGTGTGCATGTACCTGGTGATGTCTTATTTTCTCTACAGGTGCGTGGAGTAGAGGATCTGCCACAGGAATACCGCGGAATCACTCAGGTGAGTGTGTATTATCCCCCAGGCCAAGCGGAGCAAAGCTCAGATGGACATGAAGGGCCAGAACCGCTGAATGTCCCGGTGCATCTGGAACAAAGCCCCGGTAAGTGATGGAAGGGGAGTGTGGTCGCGAGCTTGGGCCAACCTTTCAAATGATTTCTCTTGCATTTTCACAAAGCTCATGATGTTTCATTCCTTGCTTCTTTCTGCGACTGCGATTATGGTACTAGGTAGCAGAAACGCCCGCTTTTCAGGCCGTCTGCACTGAGCCATTCTGAGTTCTGTCTAAATACGTGATTCTGGAAAATCAACGCGTTTTGAGAAATGAATTAGTTGTATTATAAAGTTGTTTTGGCAGAAAGAAAAAAAAAGACAGTGGAGTACTGTCAGGATTTGAAGTTGTATCTTAATGCTACCTACACTACGATTTCTTTGTGTCATGTACCTGCTTCATTTCAAAAGTAGTGAGGACAGGTTCCCACACACCACCTACAGCCAGGGAGTGCCAACACCGTTGATCCCCAGAGGGATGCCTTGGGAGTGGCAACACCGTTGATCCCCAGAGGGATGCCTTGGGAGCGAGTAGTCTTTACCTGTTGGTAAACACCTGCTCTGCAGCGTACCTCTTATGGTATGGATAAGGAAAGCCTACCATACTACAGACCTGTGGGGGTCTAGGCATCCCCTCTCCACGCCATGGTCTGACAGCCATACTTCAAAACCACATAATTCCTCTGCTTGTGTGGTACAATGATGTGGAGAATGACCCTTTGTGCTTGCCTCTCAGATATTAAATCTGAACCCGTGCCTTTTCATTCAATAGTGATAAAGCAACCAGCAAACATTGGTTGGAGGCTTCTCCCCCTACCCTATATAAAAATGCAAAACTTTCTCTTTGGACAATACTGTAGGTATTTTAGTTGCCTCATTGTTGCACAACCCTATCTAGCCACTACTTGAATATCCTGCATCTGTTTTGTCACAACAAATGGTGACTTTGCAAATTGAATTAATTATGTTCCCATTGATCACTAAAAGCTCAAAATGGATCCTACCTTCAAGCCACTGAAAGATGACCATAAGACTTCACACCCCTTACTGACTGCTTAAAAATCAAATCTCTAGAGCTTGGATTATGACAGCATTTCAAAGGCCTCAAGTGCAACATTAAGGACAAAGAGCTTGAGAAGCAGTTCTTTACATGGCCTCTCTTGTGTACTTCTTGCAAAAAAGAACGTGCCATAGAATCATAGAATGGTTAGAGTTGGAAGGGACCTTAAAGATCATCAAGTTCCAACTGCCCTGCCCTGGGCAGGGACACCTCCCACCAGACCAGGTTGCTCAAAGCCCCATCCAGCTTGGCCTTCAACACCTCCTTGTCTGGGAAACTTGTTCCACTTCCCCACCACCCTCGCAGTAAAGGATTTCTTTCTAGTCTAATCTAAATCTCCCCTCTTCCGATTTAAAGCCATTATCTCTTGTCCTGTCACTCCACTCCCTGACAAAGAGTCCCTCTCCAGCTCTCCTGTAGCTCCTTCCAGATATTGGAAGGCTGCTCTAAGGTCTCCCTGGAGCCTTCTCTTCTCCAGGCTGAACAACCCTAGCGGTCTCAGCCTGTCTTCATAGGAGAGGTGCTCCATCCCTCTGATCATCTTCGTGGCCCTCCGCTGGACCCATTCCAACAGGTCCTTGTCCTTTCTATGTTGAGGACTCCAGAGCTGGACACAATACTCCAGGTGGGGTCTAATAAGTGCAGAGTAGAGGGGTAATATTTACAATATTCCTGAGAAACAAAAAGATCCGTGCCTTGTCCTTCCCTTAAGATAAGTGTAGTGGAAGGAAAGCAGGTACTAAGATCAAAGAACTACAGGGAAGATTCTATGGTCTATTCCCCTGAGCTGATGCTTCGCAACCGGTCACAATTTAAATCTGTATCTGGGAGAAAAACTCAGTATTATCTTTGCTTTGGTAAGCAAAGATTCACTTCTACCGACTTAAACTTCAATTAAACAAACACTCAGGAAGCAAAACGGACTTATCATGAGGGAAGGCTCTCCTGGGGTTTGTTTTTTAATCTGAGAATTCAGATTTAATATGAATCACTCCCATATGAGACCATGATGTTCTTGAAAATAATTGAGAACTAAAGAGTTGGAAGGGTTTTTGCTTTCTCTCTCCTTCTGTTCTATAGACCTAAAGGTTTGGGTTTGGTTTTTTTTTTTTTTTTCCTCATTCACAGTCTTTTACCGTTGCATTTTGCCACATCGTGGACAACAACAGTCAGGACTGAGCAGAGAGTCACCAGCAGTGACCATGATTTTTAATCCATACCCCAATTGCCCTGGTTTCTTCTGAAATGCCAGCAGCATCCTTGTCTAATCCACTGAAGCAGTGGCAGGGAGGGCATGTAGGCTCATGCAGTAACGATTCTTTCATTTTATTGTGTTCAGAAGGACATTGAACTTCCCGTATGATTGCATGATCACTGACCACATACAGCCCAAGAGCTGTAGGTGCAATCACATGTGCACTCCGTGTGAGTAGGTCTTTGTTCAGGCCACACACACCACACACACATATACACACACGTTGTCACTAAAACTGTGATAGGAACTACCTGAGTGTGTCCAGTCCTAAAAGAAGATGAGAGATCTTTGTTTTGTAGACCATCAGCTTAAGGTTGTGGCATGGCCTCCGTCAGCACAGTATCAATAAGCTTGTGAGGTATGGCCTTGTTTCCTACTTTTTAGACACCACATACTACTGGTGATCAGCAAATGATCTCCTGGCTTTCAATTTACACAAATCCATGCCCCATCTAGTCAATCCATCAATACCATCAACAGGAAGATCTCTTACCTGTATATTTTTGCTCAGTGATGGTCCCAGCAAAGTCCTGCAAATGGTTCCAGGATGCCGAAGGTCTTAGAGGACAGCGAATAACACGGGGACACTGCACACGTGGCAGTGTGTGGCAATTTGCAATTGATCCCAGGGGAGCCAGGATTGCCCCAGCAGCCATGGACTCCCTCTCCCTGGCTGTGGCACGTAACCTCTGCATGCCACACCTTTCTTTAAATTCATTGAAGAACTTGTGCTGACACTCAGGCGTTCCTGCTGGGTTTTAATGCTATTAATTTTAAACATCTCACATTCTCATGAGCTGCTGCTACCTTTTATTGAAAACATATAAACTTGTCTTTTAACTATCAACTGAAACAAAAAGAAGACAAAGCTATGAAGATGCTTTAATTTCTTTTTGTGAGGGTGGCGCTCTGGTGGGTTTTAGCATCCTGCCTCTGTTCTTTTGACATTGTCAGTTCAATTATGTATTCTTAAACAGAGGAGCACGAAACTATCTCCAGAATTACCCCTCAGTTCCTCCAGGTTAGGCTGCCTGAAAAGAAGCAGTTATTTCTTAAATAGCAACAGCTATTTTCAGTTACTAGATATGAAAACCGAAGGGACAGATCTTGCAAGGGCATAATGTAGATAACTTTATTCACCCAACTACTGTTATTGATGTTTTGATGCTACCTTCATAGATACATTTAGTGACACGTGTAAGGCTTCACAGGATTGGACCTACCCGAGGCATTTGTGAATCAATACTCATATTTATCACTTTTTCTAGCACATCCATCAGTAGATCTTGATAAGTCCTTTATTATTTTTGAAACACAAACAACTCAAAGGGGACTGTATCTCAACAAAAGGTACCTGCATATTCCTTCTGAAGTCAATACAGTTATTGTTTCTGGCTCAGCAGACAGCTGCCAGAAACTCTTGCTGCTGAAGATAACCTGGGCGGGGGGAACATTGGGGGAAACAGGATAAATGCAAGAGCATGAGCCATTAAATATTTTTTAAATACTCTCAATTGTTCCACTGTATTTAAGATCCTTCCATCTGAAGGCACCCTAGCAAGTTCACGTACTGCCCAATAATAAGGAGATCTTAAAGCAGCACCGTTTTGTGCCTGCGGTATACCTAATCCCAAGCATGTCCATCAGCCACCTGTCTCTAAGATTTATCAGCTAATCTGGGGATCAAAACTCATCAGGTGGTCTATACCTCCAGAGTGAGGAACACAAAGAGCAGGGATCAAAAATCCACATTGGCATATGCACTTCATGGGTCTTCAAAGAGATTACTTAACAGGTAATAAGTAATAATGACCACTTCTAGGAAAGAAAAAGACCAAACTTACAGTCACTTGTTTAAAAAAAAAAAAAAAGAGGAAAAAGGCACAGCTGACAGAATATGTCTCTTCCTAAAATGTGTTACAACAGCCGTACACGGTAATAAAAGCCTATCAATCGCTTTGTATCAGCTGAGCGTACAATCACTATACATCAAGCTTCTGAGGAGCCTGTATTATTTATAACATTCTTGTGCTGTGGTTAAAGGTGTGATATCAAAAGCAGGTCCTGTGGCCCCAGACATCAACTGAAGATGGGAATACGACAAGTTACATTTATGTCTGGAAATGAATTGGTTGTCACACTAAAATTGAAACCTGACCACTCTAAACAAGTTAACATTTTTAAAACATAACGTTGAGCCTAAGACTATATTACTGGAGTAATACAAATCATTTTCCTAAAACTAACTTAAATCCTCTTTGATATGTAATCATTCATGGTTGCTAGAGGGCAGAAAGGTATTATCCGTTTTCAAAGAATCACATGGCAGTCAGTTATTTTTTGATTGTGCACAGCTTGATTATTTCTATTTTATCAACATACTGTAATTCTGTAATATTTAAAGGTGAATGTGTTCATATACAAAGCCAGCATCTCCAGCCTAGTCTAATCATGTCTCAGGTTAAGCAATCAGTTCTGCAAGTGCTTAAATGTTTACCTCACTGTGTTAGCTTGGCATCGTAAAGAAACAACCCATTGCATGCTTGCTTTCCATATGTACTTAGAATTCATACAATTTTAACATCAATGCTTTAAAACATTGGCCAGTTTCAAACTCACCTGACAGAAGGGAAGAAACCTTACAAGGTTTCAAGTGTCTACAGGTTTAATGAAAAGAGCCTGGAGAAGAAAGGGGCAGGTATAGTCCCCAGGTGAGAAAAAGTTTGCAGTAAACTCAACTCTTACTCAACACCAGAGAATCAACACTGAACAAGGAGAAAGAAAGTCCTTCTAAAATCCCCCGCTGTAGGAAAAAAATATCACACTGAGCTCACCAGCCAGCAGGAGATGCGCATCCTAGAAAAACAGATTTCCATAGTCCTGGTGCTCACAGTTCTTTGTATTTTTCACGTGATTTACAAGCCCAGTCACCAATGCGTCAGAACACGCACACCAGCAGGGACCGGTGGGCTGTCTTGTCTCACATAGCCCAATGTTAACTTCTTCACAGAAGTAAATCTTGACAAGATGCATTTAAATTACAATAAATGGGCACAACTCTTTTCCCACATGACAGGTAGGTAGGCCTCAGCTTCCGTTAAAACTGTTCCTTACTGTGGAGAGGTGCTGTCTTTAAAAGAAAGTAGTCTGTTGCTTCCATTTTCAAGCAGTTATATTGTAATTTAGGATGAAAAATTTAGGATGAAAAAAAATCTCTAGCTGAAAAAACATTCCATTCCTACTGCACTGGGAAGGTGATTAAAAGGAAGGGAAATAACCTCCCAGTAGAAACTGTTTATAAAGTACAGTGTATTAGAAAGTCTATTTTTGTGGCTCAGGGTTTAAGTCAGAAAAATAGGTTACCTGTGAAGACAGGAGAGAAATAAACACAACTTTTCATTCATTAATTTAACAACATCTGCAGCAGATTTGAGGCCATTTTTGTTCACTATTGTCAGCAAGATTTTGTAAACTGGAAGCAGCCTATGTAAACTGGAGGGACATGTTCAAGTGTACAAGATTATGTGTTTACCTTAAGTAGCTTTGCTGCTTGGCTGCTTGAGTGTTGGTTCCAGAACTGGGCAGGATTTGGACATTCCTTTTCAATGCTTCCCTCGTCTTCTAATGCTCATCCACTGTCAAAGAAGCTCTGAAGCTCACTGCCTTCAGCACCTGTGCAGTAAAATGAGTTAGAGGAGGGCAGCGAAGTCTAGATCCAGTTCAATTTATCAAAATAAAGGTTCATCATGCTTGGCAGAGAGGCTTTATTGCTCCCTCCCGAACCCACGCGTCTGAAGAGGAAAACACATGTCCTACCACAGAGTATCACGGTCAGACAGATGTACCACAAGGCTAAAGGAAGCCCACACCAGCCTTACAGGCAGCTCTCTGCATGGGGGGCACATCTTCACAAGTTGGTAATAAACCCTGTGGCTGGGATAGGAACCCCTGCAAGGCAGGCACCCGCAGCACATGGTGCCTGGCTCTTGAAGCGTAAGGACACTTCGCTGTGCCAGAATGGGAAATACAAATAAGGAAGAAAACTCTTTGTGCAACCATAGACACTGAGGAGCTGGAAAACACCGAGGAGCTGACCTTCCAGTCTCCAAAATGGAAAATCTGATGAAATGGCGGGTGTAGTTAAGGAATGCAGCTAATTGGGTTAAAATACAGTCCTGGAGACCTTTTCTTAAGTGAGCTGATAAGATAATTTTTAAGTGTAGTCAGCATACATTTTTCCCCCTTGCTTGGTCAGTCCTAGTGATTTTCCTTCAGGCTTTTCAGTGTGTCAGGCCTTGCTTTCATTTGCCTTTGACCTTTACAACACAACCTCAAAGGAGTCAAAGACTATGAATATAGCTGGCAGAAGCAGCTTACACTCTTCCCCAACCCCCTGATATCCAGATCAACCAGGCAACAAGTTTCAGAAGATGATGATCTTTTCTGTTGGCATAGGCAAAAGTGCTCTGCAAATTTCTGGAACAGTAGAATTGGCTGTTATGCCCCTTTCTAATCCCTATCCCAGCTGCCAAAGATGACTGACTCTTCAGATCTTCCAGCAGATACTCTGTTCTCTTTATTCTCTAATTCATTTTAGTTGGGACAACCTCAACAAATACTTGGTCTTCCAATATTTTTAAGCTAACGCATTTCTGTATGATTGGAACAGATTGAGGAGCGATCACACAAGCTGCTCCAACAGCAAAGGTGCAAAAAGAAAGGAATGAGGAAAAGGCTGAGCACAGAAATGTCATCCATAAGCACAGCTGGATCAAAAACCTCACCCCATCCGACCCTCCCAAAAAGCTCATAACTATTCACTGCCCCAGAGTTTCAGCATATCCCTTAGGGAGATTAACACAGCCTATGATTGTGCTTTGAATTTTCTGCTTTCTCACATCCTCTCAGCAATATTTAATCTTTTTGTTTTCCTTTGGCAATGTGAAGAATATGCCACATCTGTTCTGAAGGAGAATTATTTGTTTGAGGACTGGCTTGACAGAAATACCTGTGTTTTTGTTAATGAACCTCAGAGACTGTTTCCTTTAAACAACAAATTCCATGACGAAGAAGAAAACTGAAATGTGCTCTTGTTTCTCATATCAATATTGAAGCAGTTTGCCCTTTTTCTTTATTAATTTTTTACCATTATGACATGACTAAATCCTTTCTTTTCCTCTCAATCGCATAACTTCTAATTTAAGCTGCCATTCTGGTGAAGAAGAAAAATTAAAATTCATTATTTTTATTTCATAAGGTAAGTTGGCTCCACACATGAGCATGTCTGAGTAGCCAGCCAGCCAGTTGTTGAGCACCCTGCAGTCCCTGCTACCGTGCTGGGAGGAGGTTTATGGCTTATGTGAAGCATCAGTCTGGTAGAAAAATCAAGTCCTGAATTTCTCATTGACGCAGTGTAGCACATACAGCAAGAGAGGGGAAAAAAAAAAATCAAGCTTTATATGCCTACATAGACCTTTGTCCTCCCACTTGAGAGTCCTTACAGAGTGCCAGCTACTACCAGTGTAACAACAGTTTTGCTGTTACAGACCACTCTGCTTTGAGCCTGGTTTGTTATCAACAATTCACCTCACACAGGACCCCAAATGGCATCCCTCATGTGAAAACAACTTGTAAACTAATAAATAAGAGGACGATATATTTAATAATTTATAATGAAATGGTGTAAAACCAGTGACCTTGGCAGAAATCATTCTTCGTCTTATTAGCAACTGCCAGAGCCAGTCATCCATCCTCCTTAAATCCATTTCCTGGATGTGTTGCAGCTCTTGAATTTATACTGCTCTGGCATCAAACCATGAACATCACATTTTTGATGTTTACCGTCTTGCAGCCTAAATCCAGCAGACTGTGCTCCTCCAACCAGCAACGGCCTCTTTGTCTATTTTTCCTACATACAGATATATATGCTTCCCTAAATTTTCCACAAAAGTCCAGCTGTAGAAGTATTTGTGGGTTCAATAATTTTATTGATCTCGGTAGCCTCAGGTTGCATAGTGCCTGAGCACAACTGGTGTTTATGGACTACTGGCACGAGGTATATATTTTAGAGTTCTCCTTAGAAGCTAGAGGAAAAATGAGAGCCGTATTATTCCTTCTACAGATTTTATGGTGGAAAAGAGTGCATTGTAGACAACGATTTCTCAGTACATTGCAAAAATCATTGCCAGGGACCAAAAAATCACCTCCTATACAGTGTTGTTGGCAGTACAACAAACATTCTACACCACGATTTTTATAAGTAATCTTTCCTCCTGGAATTGGCCACTGTTAACGCACTGTCATGGTAAGGCTATATGTTTAAGCCATTCAGAAGCCCTCCCATTTTAAATAAACTATTTTTCAAGTATCTTTCAGCCATACCAATTGCATCTTCATTTCTATTCTTCATCTTCTAGAGTCTTAACAGGAGCATTCAGCCTTTTGGAAGGGATGTGAGATTAACCACATTTACCAGGTATCTGCATGTGAACATATATTCACACAAATGCAAATGAGCATATACAGGTTTGCTTGCATATATGCCCTTGCATTTTAAAGCACTCACCCCTAAATTACAACTGGAGAGGTTCCAGGCTTCAGAACAAGAGCAGCTTGTTCCCTGACATAAATCCTGCTAAAAATTTTTCTTATTGTATTTGTGTGTTTTAAGGGTGCAGCAGCAGCAGGGGAACAGGTCAAGTATTTTTGATTATTTTATTCCTTACTGCACAACTAATTATTTTGGAAGGTTTTTTTCTTTTCATCTTTTCATTCTGCACAAACATGGATGGATATTTACTTTTTTTTTCTGCCATTGCCTGCAGCAAAGTGAAATGCACACATAAAATAACCATATAAAAGTCTAATAACTTTTTTCAAAGTGTTTTCTTACACATCAGCCTGGCAGAAAAATAAGAGGTTTGTTGTTGAGGGTGTAAGAGATGTTGCAAGAAGAGGCGGGGGACTAGGAAATTTATACACCTGCCTAGGTTCAGAACAGTTTTAAAAGTAATAAAACTTCTCAGGAGCAGCTGCAAGGAAGAGAGCGGGCAGGAGAGAATTTGGAT
The DNA here is from genome assembly GCA_013400055.1 of Nycticryphes semicollaris. NCBI lineage: Eukaryota > Metazoa > Chordata > Aves > Charadriiformes > Rostratulidae > Nycticryphes > Nycticryphes semicollaris. The sequence continues at coordinate 62,599 of VXBJ01006614.1, read as the reverse complement.
TCTGTGAGGATAGACTGTAAGCAGCGTCAAAGGTAATAAACAATAAATGAGACTTGAATTAAAACAGGAAGAAAAAAAATACTCCCCTGCATGTGTGGTGAAACTCATTAGTGAATTTTGATTAGTGACCTTTGTGTTTGCTTCCTGAAGATATTTGGGCATTGGTGTTGCAGTGACATCTTTATTGTTTGAGTCAAATAACCGCTTAGCACATCTGCCACTTGAAACTTGGTGTATCTTCACTAACCACTTTGAGGGACGTTACATAAACCACAGATAAGATAATTAGCAGAAGCATTCCTCTAGGAGGTAAAAGAAGCCAGCTGTATACTCAGACTTCAAATTCAGGATGGTTTCCTGTCAAATATGGTGGAAGAGTCCAGTTCAGTGGTGAACAGCAAGTTGTGTTGTGAAAAGGATGAAATTCAAATATAAATTATCCTGTCGAGACAGACTGTCACTAGTGGAAATTACTCACAGTGATCGGTGCTGGTCTTGAATGATACAGGCTGTCAGTTATTTTCCACTGCCCAATACAATCTAAAGGAATAGAGCTATTTACATGAAAGTACATAAATTACTTAATTTAGCTCTGGGAATGCTGACATTTTCCATCCAAACGACCACTTGGAAGGTTCTACAGATGTATCCACAGCCTCTGAAGTGCTAAAACTTCTTTGTGGTTGCATTTTAGCAGGGCACCCCTCAAGACGAGTCCTATAGACCCTGCTCCCTAGAAAGGCAGACTGCCCTGTTATCTTTATCCAAAAGCCTTTTAGAGTAGCTTCCTTGGCATCTCTCCACATTCACGCGACAGCCAGCACCCAGAGCACCAGTGACTGCAGCCCCCTCAGATCATCTGAAGGAATTTACAGCTGCCCCACCTCTATTTCCCAATGGCAGAAGTCACTATAATCTTGGGCGAGACTGCTCCTCTTGGCACCATGAACGCAACAATCAGATGAATGCAAAGTGAGTTGGAAGAGGTCTTCAGGGGCCAAACGTCTGACAAACTAAAGCGTGCATCTACTGATTGTCTTTGTCAGCTCTTAGTAAACAATGTTTTAACATTTACAGGTAACTGAACACTGCTATTTCCAATGCATTTAGAGTGAGCATCTCCCTCGTCATTAATTCTGCTGACATCTATAGATGTTAAAATGGTGTTGACATTTAAAGCATGCCAACTCTAATACTTGCAACCAACACAGATGCCTGCATATCTGAAAATAAAGTTCCACACTGCTGACAGTTGTTCTGGTTTCTAGCATTCAGCATTTGTCTTGGTAGGTAACATGTATGTGTGTATTAGCAAATGCATGGAAAACCAAAAAGGCCACTTTAAAGGCACTCCCCTGCAATTTCCAGATAGCAAAGGAGTGAGTTTTGAAAAAGAGTAGCTGTTTCAGAAGGCTGATGTGTAGCAAGCATGGACCATCCTGGAGAAGATCTATAGGGCTGACAAGACAGCAGGTGGACTCTAGCAGTTGCGTGCCCTTTTCTTTTTGAGGGGCAAAAACTCTGGCTCCATTTTCAGGCTTTTTGAGTTTGATTTTCTCAAGGAGGTGAACTTGTGCAAAGACTGGTGCTGTCAGGGCACTAAGGGCACTAACAGACCTTACTGTTCCTGCCCAGGCCTTCCCCAGGTCTCCCCCCTTCCCTGCTCACAGCTCAAGACCCCATTTCAAACCATCCAAGGGCCATCAGGCCCTGCCATACCAGTGCTCCTCACAGCCCTATCCTGGCACTTCACCGCACCGAGCCAGCCCAACCTGCTTGCTAATGGTCTTGTTATAAATAAATTAAGACAACTCCAGCCTAAGATGGAATTATCTGATATTTATTAAGGTAGGAAAGCAAAAGCAGCACTGGGCGGCCAGGGAGTCGCAGCTCCACCAAAGGCTTGCAACTTGAACAGGCTATCGGTCTTCCTTTTATTCATGGGACTCACTTCGGTGCTTCCCACCCTCCCTAAGCCTGCCCTGCTTACCTCTCTCAGGGGTGATGGGACCAGTTCCTGGCCAGCACAACCTACTGGTTTGATCACCCATCCAGCAGTCCCTTAAGGAGCTGCTGCTCTGGCTGCCCCCTGACAGGTACAATGCAATGTTCAGCTTGGCTTTGGGAGAGAGGCTCCCGTGGAGAGAAGTCTGCAGATGTTTCAACTGGGTCATCTTGGAGACTGGAGCCACCTGGACACTCAGAACTGCTTCTTCTGCAGCTTGACTAAGAAACCTTTGCTTCCCCAAGCTCATCCTGACTGTCTACATCAGAAATAGATGCTTCATTAGACCCAGAGCCAAGCAACAAGGCTTAATGAGGCACTACACTCTGGCAAACCAGTAACTGTGGAATATATATTCCCAGCCTATTGCAAACATAAAGTCAAACTCGTTAGCGTGAACCCACAGCAGAAACACTGCAGCAGCTTAAGGTCTTGATTGCCCATGAGCTGATTGAAACCACCTTTTTGCTTGCTTTCTCTTTTTTATTTCATCCCCTCCCTCAGCAAAAAAGGGTTTCAGCAATCGAGTTTCAAATAGCCTGTGACTGTGGGTTTAAGTGCATGGTGAGGCGAAACAGCTGAGTGCCTCTGAGAGCTTGTACGTTTCAACAGAGACTCACTCCTGCCTCTACTACGTTTTCCTGGCTGGTTAGTCCTTTGCTCTCTCTTCTAACAGCTCTACTGTAAGGTAAGACTAAAAGGTTCATTAATCCAGGAGAAAATGTGCTGGGTCAGGGGCTACCTGAGTTAGTTTTCCATTTAATTAGTAAATAGAATTTGATTTACTGTGCTATCCAGAGAAGTATCACAGCTGAGACAAAAGGCAGGGGGAATGGGACTACTTCCTTTTCATAGAACCAAACTGCTAGATAAGCTTCAGTATATTGTTTGTCTACACATAAAGATGCCAGACCTACCTCTGATACAACTGAGGTGTAAGTTCATATTTTACATTTGCAATAGCCTCCAACATAGAAGGAAAACAAGCAGCTTGGAGCAATCAACTATTAAAATGCCCCAATTAGCTTCACCTTTGTTGTACATCATGCTAGGATGAGGCTGGTCTTTTGCTACCAACTAAGCACCAGCCCCCAAGTCAGCAGCAAGACTTGGTACCTGGATTCCTGAGCCCATGGTTGTGGTATATTGAGTCATCAGAAACATAGTTTTTGCTCTGCAGACAGGAGTCCTCCCAACAAGGGGATGAGAATAAACTTGGTAAATAAAAGAATTAAATGTGAAGTACAAAGACAAGAGCCAGGGTTGGGGGAAGCTGTGGAGAAAGGGAAGGGAAAGGAAACATTTACAACTCTTTGGCAGCCATTTTTTTGAAACTGTTTTGCGTCCAATGTGAGGACTTAACTTACAGGTTTGTAATGATAATTACCAACCAGAGTTACTAATAAGATACTTTAAATTAGTAGTACCAGTACGAATTAGGTTAAATTGTAAAGTAATAGCAGACATTTACCAGGCCACACATTTACCTGAAGAGCCGTGACCACTTTACCTTTCCACACATATTTGCTTTGTGTAAATTAAGTCATCAATTATTCCATTGAGATTATTTCTTTCTAAATATGTGTCATCCCATCGCCAATCCTCTCACCTCACACACGTTTATTTGGCAATGCTGAAACACCCCACGGTGCAGTTCAGATTGCCTCTTTGTTTAAAGGAGATCATCCTGACCTAATCTGATTAAGCAGATATTCCTCTAATTAAACAAATTTGGTGTGGTACAAAGCAAGAAAAAAATTGATGGGGTATACGTACTAAAAAGCATACACTGTCTTTTGATCTTTTCTTTCCTTTAACCCCATATTGTATGGGATATGCCACATGGTGTCTACTATGCTTTGTCCATCCTTATGTATGGGTGATTGACTTCAGAGCTTAACTTCAGATGCTCTCTTTGATAAAATGTATTATTAATTTATTACCAAAATGCAGACCTCTAACTGTGGCTTCTTTCTGAAAAGTGGAAAACGCTTACACCTTCACCATTCTCTTCTACAGGAGCTGGTGAGGACTCAATATGCTTTTAAAGTTACTTGAAAGTAGGGATCCTAAATATGGTTTAATTTTTTTTAACAACATCTTGCTCCCCTTATCATAGAGACTGGTGCCAGTTGAAGATCCTGGATGCTGTGGGCAACACCTTGAATAAACATCTGCCTGCTTGAAGTCCAGGAAAATTTTACTACTGATGCTGATGTGACAGAATTTTGTCCAAAGCACCTGTACTCTGCACATAAATTTCTACTTTTAGATTTGAAAGATCCGTAAGAAATCTTTACGTAAGACCTCCTCCTGCCCACAGTGTAAAGTGCAGTGGCAGGGAGGCTAAGGAATTTACAGAGCCTGTGATTCTGTTGAAAAAGAAATATATTTTTCCTGTTAAGTTTGACTTTAAAGAGTGAGTGAAAATTTTGTTATGACTTTTTAAGCTATTGGTAGTTTGGATGACAAGGAATTATTATCACAGTACCACTGAGAATCAGGAGTCTTCAATTCTGTTATCGCCTCTGCCTGTGGCTGCAGCATCCCTTCTCTTTCTGGAACATATTGCCTTGTGTGGTAGCTTTCAGAGGTTGATGAAGCTCCTGAGCGTACGGGAAGGAGATTTCATCCACATGGAAGCATCATACACCATTAAGGCTGTAGCACAGCCCTAATGTGGAAGTTGTTATACCAGAGGCTGGTATACAACGTATTAGTCTGTGGGGACTCCAGGCACTATTGCCACCCTTGTCAGGCAGAGAAAGACAATAACTTGTGTATGCTGGTGCTATGTAGCTGGAGCCCTGACACAAGCCTCTAGGCAAATGGCAATACAGATAGTGGACAGGCCACTTCTGAAAAAGAAGGCTCACCATTTCAGGGACAAGAAGCCTGTAGAAATCAGGAGGTGAAGTCCTGTACAAATATTTAAAAGCCTATTAGTATTTTGACGGTTGGGGATGTGATTGATTTTTGCTTTTATTTGTCCCCTTTCCATTAGCTTTTTAATCAAAATGAAATCTAATCACAGTCAGTTATTAGAGCTCTGCTGACAGATGGTAACTTGTTAAGCCATGGCTGTGTGATCGTGTTTGTCATTTGCCTGTACTCCGTGCCAGAGCCAGTAGCCCTCATCTGGTCTCAAAAGCTGTATTAATGTAACTCAATCTGGTTCAGCAATCACTCCAGCCACTTTTTTACCCCAACTGTGAGACATTATCTTATTTCAGTTTAAATTAATAACTGACCGACTAAATATAAGACACTCCTTAAGCCATTTAAACTTTGCCTTGAAGGCTGGAAGATAAATGAGTTTACAAGTACTTTTGTTACACTGACACTAAGTAAATCACTATGCTTTGCTGCATATTTAAAGTTGAAGTACGCTTGAAGAAATGTCGAGTTACAGTGGTACAAAATCATATTGTCCTTCAATCAAGCCACAGCAACAGGGTGAATGCATGCTCCTGTAAAGTAAAACACAACAGCTTAAAATCTCCCTTTGCTGGTTAACCTACAGATTAAGCTGTTCTGTTCAAATGTAACCACTCTGTGTTACCTTGAAGTCAGTGACCTAAGAGAGTATCTGTGGTCAGTTGTCACATCTCAGCTGTTGGGGATAATGGGTTAAACTATTTCAAAGTGGCTTTCACATGCTAAGAGCATTAACATTTCCATATTTTAACCACTTGAAGGTTGAAAGGCATTTCAATTTGAAAATTTCTCAGAGTTCTAATAAGGTTGATTCTTTTGCAGTCTGCCTAAAAGCAGTGGAATTCACCTTTTGGAATAGACACACAAGTGGATGTGTCTTTGATGTGTTTAGAGCTACAAAAGTTTGATGTTTTCAATTAAAACGAGTGCTATTTACTTCTATACTTATGGGTAATAGAGCACTTTTGACTTTTACAAAGTGTGTGTTATTAAAGCACTTTGCTAATGTACAAAGGCACTTTCATAAAACAAGGAAGAAAAGAAGCAGTCCTCTTTCAAACTGTCTCTGGAAAATGAGATGAAAGTAGGAAAAAAAAACTTGTGGGAAAAGAGTTCTTTAACAATGAGAGAGCTGTCTTCAACTGTTCCCGTGTATGCTTTCAGTCATCATCTTTATGCCTAGAAGCACTTTTATAAACATTTGTAACAATTTAAACATATTCTATCACTTAAAACTTTTCACACAAGGGCTCTTCACCCTAACCTTTTTGATGAGGCCAGAAAACACTTATGTTGCGGTTTCCAAGGTATTCCTAAAATAGTACAATGGACAAATAACCTGGTATTGTTAGTGTTCTGCAGTAACTATTACTGATTTATTACTTAATATCATTATTGAATCTGTATGTGGACTTCTTACTTCTGTGTATCTCAGTTTGTTTATTTTCAGCAAAATATTTCCCATATTATGCCCTGGAATTGCAGTTTTCATGAATTTATGTCCTGATTCAGCCAGGCAGAGAATGTTTCATTCTTTTCTGAAGCCATTTCCTCTTCTACAATTCTCGTCTTCTCTTGAATTTAGTACTGACAATGATAGAGTTCCATCACTCACCAATTTGCACAGTCAGGCCTGCAACCCATCTGGTACAATATGCCTAAAAATGTAACTATTATGCTAGGTTTGTAGTGGCCAAGCTGAAGGAAGGACTGGTGTGTTTTTCTCCAAACTTCTTCCTGTTAGGCCAAGAAAGGGGGTTGTATTTCTTCTGTTCCAAGTAAAGCTGAAAGGCTGTTTTATAGAAGGGAAAAAAATTATTTCCAACAAAATACCTCTCAAATCATGAGTGCCTCTAAAATGGCAGAGGAAAAAAGATATTACTCTTCAGGTCATATAGCAATGTTTCCAGTAATGTGGCGTTTCTAATGGAGAAGTCATCAGCAGAGATGTTGTTATTTTTCTGCAAAGAAAGCAAAGAAAGACCTTTGTGCAAGATGCTTAAAACCTCTTCCATTTCAAGTTCAGAATAAGGCAAAAGGAAGGGCACCTTACCCACTATCTCTTAAATATATGTATTGCTTCTCATCTCTAAGAAAGGAGTTCTAACCTGGGAATGATGATTACACTGCATTATTTTGCTTCTGCAGTGGTACCTTCAAAAACAAAAATGTCCCATCTTAGTTTTCTATTAAAAACTAGCTTCTGATGGCTTCTATACACTTATTCCCATCAATCCTTCTGTCTCTACATTATTTCTATTTTTCATTTGCTTGTGTTTTATTGTTTCATAATGATAGATTTTTTCATCTCTTCTTTTTGGCGTAAGTAGTCAAATAAATAGAACAAGCAGCTAGAACAGATGTGTAGTACAGAATATGTAAAGAAGCAGATAAAAAGGAGTTTGTCTTGTAAGAGAATCCAAAAGCAAAGCATAGCTCTCAGTAGTCGGACTTCTGAGGCCAGAGTCAAAAACCACCTTTTTGGGAAAGGATGTGTTTTTATGCTTCTATGTGAGCAAGCATTTATTTATTTATTTATTGTAGCATAAAATGTCATCTGATAAAAGCATCAGCTGCAACCAGAGATGCTATTACAGGGTTTGTATTATTAGCATCCAAGAGTGCTGGGGGTGAGGAAAAGGTGCAGGAGCAGCAGGTTACTGTTGACATAAACAGGATTTCACAGAGTCGTGGGTCTTTCAGAGACATCTCCAGTTTACATTACTTCTAAAGTTAGCATTATTTCTCCATTCCAAATAATCAGAAATAAAACATCAGACAGTAAACGCTCCCCCAGTGACTAACTGTGTTGTTTCGGTCTTTTTTTCCCCCGACTTGCCACCCCCTCCCCCACACACACTACTTTGCAGAAAGAAAAGACACTAAAAGTTCCTTCTGTGAGTTGCCAAGGTGCTCCCAGCCCATTGTGCGGAATCATTGTCAGGTTAAATTAGGGAGTACAGACTCCATGAGTGTAAAAAAATCAATACTTGATGGAAGATTGCTCCCCGGAAAATCTGTTTTGATTCCAGGATTAATTCTCGACCAAAGGCTTCTGCAAAATGACATGCCATTAGTCAGAAAATGAACACATTCTACCCTTGAAATTGGATGGAAATATGTCAGGTGATTGACCTATTCATTCTCTTCGCTCTCTGGGCAGAGAGAGTAGGTGTGGTAGCTGTGAATTAGGCCCAAGAACCAGGTCCATTTTCCAAGCAGGAGAAAAAAAAAAGAAGAAAAAAAAAAAAAAGCTCAATGTGAAATGCAAGTATTCTCTAGGCCATTGTTGTAAAGCTATTGCAAATGCATTCCGTCAAGGTAAATGCATTTGTCTGGAAGGCCTGACTCTCTTGTGTTTTCTAAATCTCAGGATAAACCATACTGAAAATCTTAAAATAAAGCAGGGATTTTCCCCGCCTGCCCTGGCTCTGCAAAAAAAGCTTGCAATATTAATAACAATGTAATTTGTTTGCTGTATATAAAATAACATCACACACACACACACCCTTCCCTTTGCTCACCAGTTTCTTCCAGGAAAACTTTAAGGAGACAAACCCAGCGTCCTGAGCCACGCTCCAGGTAGGCTGCGTGTAGGCCTCTCTGAATACACCCTGTGGCAATCACAACAGCCACCCGTAGGCAAGGCTGTGCAAGCAGCCTCCAGGCTTGGCTTCCCAGCGCTGCCACTTCCCTGCCTCGGGAGGTACCAAAACTCTAGGACAAAAGGGCATTTTTAATCTTTGTGCCTATGCGTTCTGAGCCTGCTCTAGGTCTGCTTATACTGTTGAAACATGCTGAATATGAGGAACAGCAAGGTCACAACAGGAGGTATTTGTATTTCTTTATCTGGTGAGGAATTGCCAAGGTGAATCTAACCTCTTGGTAGACAGACTTTTCCAGTAAAGAGAGAATCATGGAATCACAGAATTGTCAGAGTTGGAAGAGGCCTCTAGATATCATCCAGTCCAACTTCCCTGCTAAAGCAGGATTGTCCAGAGCACATTAATCCAGGCAGGTCTTGAAGGTCTCCAGAGAAGGGGACTCCACACCCTCCCTGGGCAACCTCTTCCAGGGCTCTGCCACCCTCACCCCACAGAAGTTTTTCCTCATATTTGAATGGAACTTCCTACCTTCCAGCTTGTGCCCATTGCCCCTTGTCCTGTCACTGGGAACCACTGAGAAGAGTCTGGCTCCACCCTCCTTCAACCCACACTTCAGATACTTGGAAGCATTAATAAGGTCTCCCCTCAGCCTTCTCTTCCCCAGGCTAAAGAGTCCCAGCTCTCTCAGCCTTTCCTCATCAGGGAGATGTTCCAATCCCCTAATAGTCTTTGTTATGGGTGGCAGCGTTAGACCTATCTGGCAAGTAGGGAGGCTGTGTGGCACTCACCCTGACTGGAGTGCACTGAGATGGGAGAGGTTGCTCCCAAATATGTTAAAGAATGCAAAATTGCTATCTAGATGTAGTTTTTTCCGAAAGAAGTTACTATCAGAGTTTTGCTTTTGTAACCTCTCTGAAGAACGCTTGCAGTGGGTACATCATAGTAGAACTCGAGAGATCTGGAAAGAAAAAAGCGTGCACAGGTAGAACAGAAGCAACAAACAACATCACCAAAGGTTATGTTGGCACTGACTAAATACTCAATAGCAGCCTAAGCCATCAACTTACTAAGCACTGACATATCACAGGACTGATTCTAAATACTAGACCCTCCTTTTGCTGTAATGTTCCTCCAAAAAATGGCTCTAACATAACTTCGGAAAATTTTGGACTTGAAATTCTGCAGTTATTATCTTCCATTTTAATTGTCATACAGTACATGTTGGCTTTCTCAAAAGGATCCCACAATAGAGGCTGAACTTACAAAAAGGTATCATTTTTTAAATCCAGTTCTGGTGATTCTTTCAAATTTCAAAAGTAACATACTGTGTAAAGAGTAAGCCATTGAAGGTGATCGTCCATGTGTGATTACCCAGGTTGGAGTGTTAGTGTGTTGGTGGATTAATTCTTCTACATGAGGTCAAGTTGAGCTGTTCAACATGGCTGTCAATATCTGTGGGGAAGAAAAAGCTGTTTGTTAGCAGTACCACAGGAGTGCCTTGTGATACTGGAGTGCCCAACCAATCTTTGCTGCTTTGATGATTTCACAGACTAAGTGTCTTCCAAGAAAACCATTTAAAATTACACTGTGAATAGGATTTGTCTCTTCTGCCCTTTCCTCCTTTAAAAGGAAGGTGTCAAGTTTTTATGTCTTGGAGAGGGAGAAACCTCACAGAGAGGGAATCATCCTATGCCAAGACAGGAAGGGTGAACTGTCCTCCAAAGTTCCCTTCCTCTTCTTATTAACTTCAAGAGGAATGTTACAAGATTAACTTGGACTGGATGCCAAAGTGCTAACCTTAGATGAAATTAATCCCATTCTTCATGCCCACATCCACACACCTGCAGAAGAAATATAAAAATGAATATCTCTCAGAAGCACCAAGAGGGTTCCCTAATTAAAGTCAGCATGCTGTTCTCAGTGGCAAAACTCTCACTGATTTCAGTAGAAACAGGAGCAATCCATGAAGATTTTGAGCTCAGTAGATGCTAAATGCGATGCAGTTTAAAAACCCCTTGGAGGCAATTTGATTTTGATAGAAAAAGAAGCAACAGGGTTAACCAACAGCAAAACAGGTTAGATTAGATGTTAAGGGAAAAAAAAAAAATTCTCAGCCCAAGACAGGTGGACACCTGTCCTTAGGAACCTACCTAAGCAATCAGGAATTATTTAAATGTATATGACTGTTTCGAAAGAGAAACTTAATTTTTATCATTCTGTAGCAGTGTTGATATTCTCTCTTTCGTTTTTTGGGGAATTCATCTAGAAATTCACCATGGTAGGAAATGTGCAGGCATAGAAAGTATGTGAGGGGTTTCCAAGTTTCAGTAGCACAAGCTGTTTATGATGGTATAAAAAATTTTGGACTGCAACTACATTGCAAGTGCACATTTCCAGACATCTACTTATCGCTGAATTCATACTCCAGTCTCTTAATTACTTTGCTATCCTTTATTCTAAAGCCATTTCTTCTTTCTCACTCATTTCTATCTCTTAGTTCTCTCACCTATATTGCCTGAGCTTCTCTTCCAGTTTGTATTTTGGGCTGTTTGGGCATCTAGTTTCAACTCTAGGGACCACTGCTACAGGCTGATAACCAACTAGTCTTTGCGAGCTGTTATGTGAATAAAAGGTTGCAGGAATGAAGGCCTTTGCCAAAAATTTTTCAAGTTCTGTTGAACTATTTCTCAGTGAAAAAAATAATAATTTTAAACTAACGAGCTAGGTTTTTTTACATTTTTTTATGAGGTCAACCATGACTAGATTGTATAGGTATAAAAGTGGAAAAAAAAGACTGGCATAGGCAGTTCAGTGCACTTGTGTGCATCTCCTATGGTGATATGTCAGTAGAGCAGCTCCTCCTATTTTCAGTAGTTGTTAGTCAAGCTTCACTTTTAATGAATCTAGAACTTAAGATAAATTGGCAAATTATTCTAAGAATGTTGGTGGAGCTGGTCCTTCAAATTAAAAAAAAACTGCACCCAAGAGCATGGAAAAATGTGTTCAAATGATGAGAATAAAATGGTATCAATTGATTATTTAATTAACATAGTAAATGCTAGAAATAAAGCCTTTGACCATGGAGGTCTCCTAGACCTACAACATTGAAGTACATACTCTGAAGGACTCTGCACTCCTCATTTTCCTGTACATCCTAAATATTGTTAATGGTTTCTGGCCCATCATCATTCTACCATTTCTATGCATGGCCCTAGCTATGTACTCTTAAGTGTGGCCAGCAACCCAAATTTTGTGTATGAATTCAAAGAAACACTCCAGTGCTTCCAACACGAACATCTTTTCTTCCTGTTCTCATCTTGATCTCTCATCTCTTCCTTAACACATGAGTAACCTTCCCCTAGGACAATTCCTGTCTGTATCACAGATTCAGTAACCACATGCATTCAGTCAAGATCCAAATTCATCTCCACCAGGCCCTATGGGCAGCCCTTCCTTCTTTCTCCACCCATAACTGCAGGCTATGTGTCTTTTCACGCCTGATTATGAACTCTTGAGCTCAATGGACATCTACATCTGAATATGTGACATTTACAATGATGTGATAGACATTTGAAATTTAGGAGAAAAAAAAAATTAAACTTTCCTGATGAATATGCCTAAAAAGAGGAGGTAAAGTTGGAGTGAAATCTGACCTGAAATCTAGGTATCATTTTATTAAAATGCTATTAAAGATGCAGATGTTTCTTGCAAAAGACTGAAAATAGACCTTGAAACCAATGATTAGCAGAAGAGAAAAAATCCTTTCAAGCCAGAAAATTGACTGTATGGTACAATCAAATGTCTTTGTGAAGTTATAAATGCTTTCTTAGAAAAATCCCTATAAATTAGTGACTCTACAAGAAAAATCTAAAGGAAGGTGAACTCTTGGCATAGCTTCCAATCACAGTTTGCACATATAGTTCATAACTGTTAATGACATTTTTCTTCTCTTCAGTTTCACATAAAAAGATAAAAAAAACTGTGAGAATTTGTCTATAGCATGATGACTGTGGTCAATATCTTGCTATTTGCTCTGTCAATGCCATCAAAATATTGTTTAATAATTTAGAAGCAACCATGTAATTTTCTTCCCCAGTAGTAGCAAATTAGGCACTTACTAAATAATTGACAAAAATACTTAATTCTAAGGATGCCTCGAGGAGCATACTATTAGCTGACAGTTTTTAAAACTTCTCCTTGCATTAGTGATTATATTTTAAAATTATTTTCGTGCCAATTTCTTACCAGCATAGGAAACCACACAACTTCAACCTTCTCATTTCAAATAACTGGGTGACTGTGCATTCCGAGCAAACAGAGCCAGGGGAATTGTACACAATTGTCTGCTTGCACCAATGTGTTTCTTGGCATTACAGTGAAAATACTTGTGTAGAAGAGCTAGGTAGAGTTGCTCAGAGGTAGAAGACTCGGTAGTTATGTTAGAACAATGATATTTTGTCCACACTTATTTTTGAAAAAAAAAAACCCTAGGAACAGAACTGGAGTAGATTCTACGAGCTCTTTAACCAAGATATCTATAATTTAATTTATGAAGTCCACTAAGTCTACTATTTTTTCCTCCAGAGTAAAAGAGGTTGGTGAAGTATTTATTATATGGGCTCCTAGAATAAATATGAACTATAACCAAACTATTCACTTGCAGATTATTCATTTTCATTCTCATAATTTCATATCTTCTGTTTCACTTTGTTTTGCACAGGAAGAATCATTGTTTTTCCTGGTCAAATATCTATTTTACCAGTATCTGGTCAGTAGATGACAGGTTAATGCCATCTTGAATTCTTTAGCTTTAGCAAGATCCTTTAGGCTACATGCTCCCTAAAATTTGGTACCCAAGTGCTGCTGAGTATCTTGATTGTGTACACTATTTGCCCTAGTGATTATTTCTGAGAAATCTCTGAAAACAGCTGGTTGTCTACTCTGCTGTGATGCTAATAGGGAACTCAGAGAATTGCTCAGGGGATGGGAGAGAAGGGAATAGAGCAAGAACCCAGTTCCTTCCAGCTGTGAGTTTCACCAGATAATTTTTTTCCAGTGTAATGCAGTTGATTTTAACTCCACAGTAATGAAGTCATTTTTCTACCTATGCCGCAGAGCCCAGAGTCCTGCCCTAATACTGTATGAAACCCATGTAGCCTATGAAGTTCTGTTGTTGAAAGCTCAGATATTTGTATTTCTTCTGTTCATGGCTTTACTTGCTCTGGCCAAATGCCACAAAAGGGAAGGTGTGTGTTAGCTGTTGCTTTGGTTTTTAAAAAGAAAGAAATTCCATATGCTTAAAAACGTTAGTATCTAAGTGGTACAAATTACAAGCCTTTCCATTCACACCTTACTGAGGTAATGAAGTGGAACAGGGGTAAGTTGCCATCTGCTGCTGTTTGGCTGTAGACAGTTTTCTGCAAGACTAAGTTAACTGGTCAGCAGCACATCTGTTTTTCCTGTGATCTGTGATGCCTGTAATTGCCCACTGCAAAAATATAAAAGCATTATTTTAAGAAGAAAATTGAGAATTTGCAGGAGATTGCTGGAGGCAGTGAAAGCCGGCAGGGCGTCTCTGAGATGGCAATTTCCAGAGCCTTCTACGTTCCACCTCTGGCTGGTATCTTGGAGGAACTAAGTGTCTGCTTCAGTAAGACATGGCAGTCCCTACCTTATAGGCTGGAGAAGGAAATTTGTAGTGATTCTGCAGGTTCACAGGGACAGGGCAGAGTCAATATTTCTTTGTTTGTGTTTTGCAATTATACTAATAAAAGGGCTAACTTTTGTCACAGCAGAGTTCAGCTTTAGTAGATGGCTAATAGCAACTCATTCTCTTAAAACGCTTTTCAGAAAGTAGGCAGAAGTATTACTAAGATTTAGAAACCTAAGAAACAAAAGTCATTTTTCATCTGCTTTTAATGCTTAAAAACAAAAAAAAAAGCTCACCCTTATTAATAAGGCATGTTTTCATGTAATGGTTCAAGCACCATGCTTACTGCAGATCTGTGAAAAATCCCATGGTTATAATAGGGAATCCAATTTGATTTGAGATTGGGTTTAGGGAGGGAGTGCTTGCTTTCATTGGTTTGTTTTGCCAATATAGGTTCTGTGGAAAAAAAAAAAAAAGAAAAGAAAAAAAATATCTGAAAATAAGAGTTTTGAAGTAGTGAATTTGCAGGGTTTTACGAGATCCTCCTGGAGGAAGGAGGTATTACCTTTCAAACTTACAGAGTTCTTTGTTCCAAAGATAAGAAATGAGCTTTTTTTTTTAAAAGACAAAATAGACTTCTAATAATCTCATGCAATGGCCTGATTTGAGCAGCTAGAGCTGAATCCATGAGAAAATTAACCCACATTAACAACAGAACTTTGCCCTTGTCATCTACATATGTTATGCATGCACCTTTAGCCACAAAACTGCTGGCCAAAAACTGAGAATGATTCCAGCATGACTGTGTTCTTAAAGGAAACATCAAATGATTGGTCTTAGCCACTGGAAAAAGTATCTGCTATATTATACTGCTGTCTGCAACTAAGTTACCTATCTCAGACAAAGATATAGGCAATATTTGTCTTATTCACTGTAACAACTGAGAACCAAGTAAGTTTAAAACCAGAAATAACTATAACCATTCCTTTAGATGTTTTTCTGGGAGGAAAGAAACATGGGTGGCATATAGATCTCACTGTACATGCATGAAACTGCTGAAGGAAGTTAAACCAAAGCCATTTAAACCATAGTCATTTTTCTGTCTGCTTGAGAGAAGTTTTCACAAAATAGATCCAGCTGAGGTGGAAATCACAAGTGATAGATCATTGTCAATCTGGGAAGCAGTGGATCTCCAAGGAGGCCTTGCTTAGGGCAAGGAGCATGAGGAGGTAAAGCATGTGCTAAATAACAATTGTGTCAGTGAAATAAAAAATTTAAGAGGCTAGTAAAACCCTGTAAAGTGTTTTTTTAAATGAAAATGCCAGTGAAAAGGCAATTTTTAAAAATAGGGTTCTTTTGGCCTTCTAGAATAATAGCATAATTTTGGAAGGAGGTCATCTGGTTCAGCCAGAAACACTGGGCATCCTCAGAGCAGGGACAGCTTCAAACTGTAAGAAGCTGGTTGGTGAAATTTTTAAAAGCACATAGATTTTGGGGGATAATTTTTTGTCTTGTAATTTATTATTACAGTCTTGTACTCTTTTTGTCTCAATCCTCCTGTCTTCAGTAGTAAAAAAAGAATAAAGTGGAAAAGGAAAATCTGAGGCCGTTCTCATTACGGTAACTGTGAAATGACACTTTTATGATTCTAGCACATATTTTCAGTATCATAACCATGTCTAGTTTTGTTTGTTTTTCTCTGACTTTCTCTGTCCCAAGGTTTCCTAGATAACTGAACTGGTGGTGGTGGTGGTTTCAGCTGTTACAGTGCATGGGCTGTGGGTCCAATTATATTGACTATATTGTCACTCCTTGTTTCCCTCACCACATTCATTTTTCTCATCCCAGAAATAATGAAAATAAGCAAGTTAGAAAAATTAACCTTTTTGGAATATAAGTATGCAGTTTGTTAATTGCAATGAAGTTCTTTATTCTAGTTATTATGATTCTATGTTGTAAGTTGTTATGATTCTATTTCAGAACAGAAAGCTGGAAGATCTCAGAAGTTCTTCTTGTGAATGGATCTAGAGAGAGGTAAGACCAGTTGCAAAGCCTACAGGTACACTTGTGACCAATAAGAGAGGGATGTAGGAGACATTACAAATATGGCAGAAATAGCTACAGAAAAAAAAAAAACAAGAGAGGCCTTAAAGGAAACAGATTAGGAGTAGGGAGAGATCAGCAGTGCCAAAAGGAGTCAGAAGATTAAAGAGGAAGAAATAGATAAAAAATTCTGGTATTTGCCCACCCCTTGCTAAAGGGTGACCTTTAGCAAAAGCAAACTCCTGTAGGGTGCTGGGTTTGCAAAAATACAGAGTTCAGATGCAGAAAGCAGGAAAAGTATCACGGAGTTCAGTGACTGGATAAAGAGGAAGGGCTCTCAAAAGCATTGTATATACTTAGGAAGGTAAAAACATATATCCGTGAGATAGTCACTAGCCCAGGGTGCCTGTATTTTCCAGCTCTAGCTTCTATGGCTCAGTGGAAGTATAGCTAGCAAGACAGGAATTAAATAGGAACCACTGGTTAAGGCAGATGCTAGAGCATCATGTAAAACCTGTGTGTAGAACATACACTGTATTGTATATTTTGCTAATAAGTTGGCATGAACACCACAGCTGAATTTGTGTTTGGCCATTAAAAGGAGAAGTAACACACCTAATTTTCAAGCAGACACTAGAAGCTTTAGAAGTCATAGAGAATACATTGTCTTGTTACAATAGAAACCATTGCCCCACACCCACCAATGCTCCTTGTTCCAGTGACCATTTGTAGTGAAATTCCAGGGACAACAACTAATAGATTCACAGCAGCACCACCTGCATTGTAAGAGAAGGGGACTGTGATTACAATAAGAGAAATTAAATTCAGGAGTAAGTAATATCCCAGCTGTTCTAGTCCACACAAAGACCTCAAGGGACTCAGACAACTCTAGCTTCAAAATTACCTACTGTCCATAGAATTTTTTGCAGTTCTCTGTGTAGAACAACGCGCTATCAGCTCATGAAAAAAAGGAAAACTACTGGTACCATCCCATTTAGAGTTACTGTCAGTTTTGCCATCCACTGATACCCAGCATGACAAGAATATCAAGCCACCATGCAAGCCAAGACTATTTGGCAGCTCAGGATTGAACTGTATGTTTATGGTTTAACATGGAGGTTGAAAAATATATCCTGGAACTGACCCCTAGCCATTTTTGTACCCTTTCTCCTCTACAGTTTCTGTTTATAAAGTTACATGGTAGCACTGCACATCTCAAATATGCTTTAGTCTGCCACCAATGTGATGACAACTGTCAAAAAGATGTTGGAGTTGTATTAGAGAGCCTAGAAGTTGACTGCAGATGTTCACACAAGTAGACTGAGAGGTCTTCTCTGATTAGCAAGCTGGGTTGGGAGTATACTCACATGGCTGCTGTAAAAGTCATAATCTCATCTTGCAGGATCTATTTCTGAACTGCTACTGACTTTGTTTTTCTAAGCCCTTATTAGGGGTCTATGTGCAAATTAGAGGCAATTTTCCCTCCATAATTCAGCATTTCAAGGAATCTTTGTATCTTCTTATTTATCTGCCCAAGCTATGTTACTGACACCTTCAGCTTTACTGTGATCCACATGCATATATCTTCCAGGTATGTTACCTGCATCATACAGGATTTAAGTTTTCTTTAGTTCTGGTTGTCTCCATGGTTGCTCTGTGCCTCCAGCCATGCTCAGCTAGTGTTTTTTCCCAGATCAAAACGTCATTCCATTAAACCTTTATGCCTTCCATCCCATCAAAATATTGATGAATTTCCCCATAAAACACCCTGGGAGCTGAATACATGCCAGTTCCACTTGCTGTTTCGCTGGACTGAAACTTTGAGCTCCGCATGACTTTCTGCCTCAGGTGGCTCATAGTGATTTGGATTTTCAGATGTCTCAAAGTTCAGAGCACTGACCATCCTCTGTAGTATAACTGTGGACTGGTTCATCTTCTTTGCCTGGTGAACTCCAGGTGTTCCATGAGGGGTTAATTCTGCTTTTTTTTTCTGTAATAGCCCCCAGAATTTTTTTTATTCTGCTCACAGCCTCATCTCCTACTGGGAATATATTGCTCTTCAGCCTCAGCTCTGTCACAGGCTGCTCTCTGGTTTCACCTTCAGCTGGTATTTTTCGCTGTTTGTAGTGTTTTGGGGACATACTCTTCCAATTTCTTTGTAACAGTTGCAGCATTAGTTTCCATTTGTCTGAGTTACATGGAAATTATTAGGAACATAAAGCTCCTTAAAGACACCTACTATAGAAATAGGGCAATGTTCTAAATTATTTCCTCTGTTGCTGGCAGCCTAATACAGATGTTTGTAAACACAGCGTGATATGCTATTTAAAACTTCCTGTGAGTTTTCCAAATCTCCAGAGAGTTTTGGCTCCAATGGAGCTTTTAGCTGCTCCATTCTTTAACTCCAGCTCTTTCCTTGTTCCATTTTACGAAGACCAGGAGGTGATCAGCAATCACTTAGAGCCATTCCCACTGGAGTTCTGCTTTATTTGATTGTTTTTGCCAGCTGCTTTGTGCACAGTCAGAAGAAGCAAAGCAGCAAGGACTCTTGGCATATGCCAGGAAGGAATGCGCAACTGCTGGCATGAAGGAAGAGGTGACAAAATTCACTGGGAACTCTGAAAAGAAGCAAGCAGGGAATGGCACTTCCCAGGGGGTGGTGGAGAATGTAGGTAGAAAGGCCCCTGGTTCTGACACATGCTCTCCAATCAATAAAGCATACAGCCCTTGGCGCCTGTTGTCTCATTTACATCAGCTCATTTCTTAGCTGAAGAACATGCACTTTGCAGCTCACACTCTTGTCAATCACAAAAAAACCAGGCATCCAGCTGCTACCATCAGGGCCCTGAGGGCTCTAATAGACCTGGCCAGCCTCACCTGGAGCTTTCCACACACCCTGTACCCATTGTCTCAAGAGGTCTATTTCAGCTCAGCCCAGCACACCCACTTCTTGCTTAGGTTGAACCACAGGAGTGCTTGTCTTTGCCTTTGAGATTGGCCATGTTTCCTAGATGCAGCTAGGGTATATGTTTTAGGTAGCTGGTTTCCAGCCCTGACTCCTGGGTTGACCTGAGACCCACAGTGAAGTCTTATTTCCAGCCCTGTCTCTGGCTTATTTCCTCATCATGTTGATAGCCCCTGTTTCAACCCTTCAGCTCTGCTCTCCCAGCTTGGGCCCTGTTGAGATGATGCTCAAGACCAGGGGCTGGCCTGCTTCGGAGTCACCTGTGGCTCCTGGCCTGGCCCCTGTCATGATGTAGCCCTGCTCATGCTGCTCCCTGATGGCTATAAACTCCTCTCTCCCTGCAGAGAAGGGCAACCTTTATGACATGGTGGCCCCTGATAAAAGACTGACATAAGTTGTACAGGTAAGTCAACGTAAGGAGTTTGATCTCCTGTTATGTGAACTTTACTTACCCTGGATCTGTGTAGGGGCCATAAAATACAAACTTTCATCTGTGTTTTTTCAAAAAAGATTTCTACTTGCCATATTAGATGACCCAGAGTCAGATTGGCTGATCTGTACTTTCCCGCCCTCATATCAGAGGGGAATGTGACCTAAAGATGCTCAGCTCAAGCATTTCCCAGCTGACATGTGTTGATATGAGATACAAGAAGATTAAAACTAGCAGAAGGCATAGACGAGGGAATCAGGAAGGAAGGAGAAATTCTGTGACGGCTTTCTCAAATGCAAATCTTTAGTCTGAGGTTCCTTGGGAAGACTGTCAAATCTCACTCCACAAACGCAGAAAGGAAGGGAAGAAAGGAAGTCACTATCCTTAATGTAACAGCACCCGGAGAAGCCATACTAACAACTGAGACTGGTTGAGAAGAAAGACGCCTAGTATGCAACAGGTTTTTCTAAATGTACTTGGGAATGATGTTGTAGTGCACAGGCTTCACATATAACAGAGTCCTAAATGAGGCTCCTGCTGGGACAGGTGTTTGCCCAGCAGGGAGAAGTCACAAACAGTTAAAAACAGCCATCTGAGACAGGAAGAAAATCTCATTTCAGATATCACACCTGAACATCCAGTTACAGAGCTACCAAAAATTACAGCACACACAGTAGCAGCGGAACCCTGTATTTAAACACGTAATTTTCTGCTAATAGGGGTCTACAAGCAAGTTTCCTCTGACATGCAATTAAAGGCAGTCAGCCAGATAGGCTGCTATTCCAGTTAATAAGTTTTTACATGAGGTTTACTCTGAAGCCATGTGAAACACTTCAATAATGCCAAAGGAGTTCACAAAGATTTTCCAGTTTGTTTCTAATGTAGGAATGCATTTGACTGATTCACTGTAATATTGTTGCAGCAAAACATGGCACAACAATTTCCATCTGATACTGCAACCTGTTAGTATTTCTCTAAACCATTTGTTCATTCAGACAAATCAAAATTCAGGCATATTCAAAACAAAGCAAAATAAAACCCCAAAAACCCAACAACTTTTATCTTAAGTGATGAAACTTGTGAAGAAAGAGTGATATTGGTAGATTTTATTTATGGGATTTCCCTGTGTATCTGTTCTTACATTGAAAAGTCTATGAAGTTCAACCATTTTTGTTTCCTCTCTAAATTAGCTCTCATCTGGAATAAATTTTTAATTCTGAGTTTCTAAAACAGACATTTAAATTTCTTGAGAGATTTTGTTTAAGGACAGAATTTTAAACAGCTTTTTTCTTGAGCAAAAACAGGAAAAATGTCGCTGTACTTCTATGTACAAAAAATCTAAAAAACCAAAACAAAAACAAAAAACCCCCACAAATTCCTGTGAATTACTCTTCCTGAAGTCCACAGATATCAAAATAACTGTCATCTATCAACATTGGGTCTCTGTTTTATAGTTCTGTCCCTATAGGAAAATGAATTTAAGATAAAACAGTGTAACTATTGAGCTAAATGAAAGCATGAATGTTTATGAGTTATTGAAATTAATCCCAAGTTTTCATGTCTTTCCTTTTCTCTCCCTATGTTGAGGTTGCTGTGGAATCTATTGGGTATTAATAACCCAAAATAGAAAAACTAAATTGACTTTAATTTATTATCTTACTATGAAATGGCATTAGCGGATTTGGGATGTTTTCCCCCTCTTCAACTCCCACCTTTGGTCTTGGTAAAGACTCTCAACCTACTATTTTGAATGTGGATACAACAATTTTGGTATATAAAGATATTTTTATGCATGTCTACATAACAGTAGATCTTTGAGAGCAGTTACTGAAATCTACATCTTTTCTGACTGAGGTTTTTTTACAGTGTAGCCCACAGAAACACTCTGTGCAAAAGGCACAAGCTTCTTAAAATGTAGCACAGCATTATTCTACTCTGTGTAAAGGCTAAGGCCCAGCTTCATTCTGTGGGAACTTGGTGAGGAGCTGGTTAAAGCTTGATTTTTTTTTTAATGTGGTAGCACAAATTAAAACTTTCATTGTTTTGTGAAAGGGAGTGAAGGGTAAACCTCCATTTTGTATTATACTGGGGATCAGGTGCCTGAAGAAACAGCAAATAAGCACTGTCCTAATACTGATGAAACTGAAAATTTTTTGTTGATGGTTTTGCTATTCTCCTGTCTACCACAGATAAAAACAGAAATGGAATGTAAGACTTAGGGCAAGGGATAGGGAAATCAAAATTCCCCTTTATTTTCCACTGGAACTTAAGGCAGGAATCCTGTTTCCTGAACACTTCTTTATATTTGCATTTCTTCAGTAGAGTTCAGTGGTTTTTCATCAATTGGTTGATTTGGGTTTATTTGCAGGCAAAATTTCACCCTGAAACTGAGGTTCCTGACAGCCCCAGAATACCTCCCAGATGAAGTTTTAAGGGAAGCCCAAAAGCAGAGAACAAAGGGGCCTTCTCTCAATTGGGCTGACCCTGAAACCATCCTTTTCCAGGATATTAAGTAGCCACATACATTACCGGTTTTATAAAAGGGTTTAATATTTCTTGTTGTTTCTGTGTGCAACCATCTTAGTCCTGGTATCTGCATTATCTCTAATTACAGACCTCTCTTACGCGGATAAAACAAGCTGAGTGTGTTTTCCTTGCTCTCCATGGGCGATTATAGTAAACTGGAGTCAGAAGCGTCCTTAATCCCAAATCTTATAGCACCACCTGCTGTTCACTGCTCTGATGGTCGTTTATTTTAAAATCTGTCGGTACTGGCACTAGATAAAAAACTATCGGGATGAGAAAAATAAATTCGGGGCAGGGAGGGGAGAGGAAAGGCCTGTACCCAAGGCCTGTATGAATAGGGGCCTAAATTACTAGGTGGCTGGAGTGCAGAAAGTATTACACTTGTGGTAACCTAGGGGTTTGTTCTGCAGGCCAGACTTCCAACCATGGCTTTGGGAAGGATAAAGTACTGTGTAGACAGAAATTCTTCCCCATCCCCTCCCCCGAGCTCAAGGAACCACCTGCTAAGCTCTCTGCCTCTTCCATTGTGCTCTTGTGAGGTAAGTTCAGTCTGCGATCTTTCTGTCCACAACGGAGAAGTCTTCAGTGGCACAAGTGCTAGCCTAAGTAAAACTCTTGAGGTGGGTTCTTGTTGCTGTGGCTGACTGTCCTCATGACTTCTTTGTCTTAATTCCCTCCTCTGTGAAATATAAACTGAGCAGTGCCCAGTGGATGTTGCACTGGGTGAGGACTTGGACGATCTGCAGTTCCAAGCTATGCCACTCACCAGCTGTTTATTTTTGGGCACGTTGAGCTCCCCCAGCTTTCCTACCTGTAAGACCAGACCAACACTTGCTAAGAATAATGGAGAAGTAGGAGAATTTAAGAATTATTAAGAATTATATATTGCTGCTTTGCTAGCTCTCTGGAAGATATGAGAATATATATGAAAAATATTGAGATGCTCAGGTAGCCAGATTCTGGAGAAATCTACCTGCATTTGATAGAAGCATCTATACAGTTCGATACATTTCAGCTTTGTCACTACAGAGAGCCCTCCCTATACCTGAGGCACAGAAAAGGCCTCAGACCTCATTATGCTCAGTGGCAGACAAGGACAATAAACCACAAGATGGGTGAGAAAGTTCTCACCTAATGAACAAAGTCCCTACAGAGATTCTGTGAAAAATGTTAAATGTAATGGTTCTTATAATGTAATGAATTCATGTATGTACTTCAGTACAATTTTTGGCAGAGCAAAATGCTGCATTAGGGATTTGAGGAGATGGGACCAAGATACAATTGACTTGAGCAACAAAACTTCAGGCCTCTGTGGGGTGCTAGGAGAAAGAAGAGAAACCAGTGATGGAATCAAGCATCTTAGTTATCTCGACATTTTTCTGTATCTCTGAAGCTGTGTTCCGCTTCCCTAGCCACTGAAGGAATCAAACAAGACTATTTCTTTAGTCATGGCTGCTTTAGCTAAAGGGGATTCACCTGAAAAGCTTCCTCACATTGCTTTTGCAAAAAGGTTAATCCTTCTTGGGCTTTTTGCTGACCCTTTAAATTCTAACCTTAATACTGCCATCACAACCACCCATATACAGTTATGCAAATCTTTTCTTGGGTCTCTAGGTCTTGTACATTACACTTGCAATGTCAAATAGCTTAGTTCTCTGTCATTGTCCTGAGTCCTTATAGAAAAATAGACTCGTTAGAGTTGGAATGGACCTTAAAGATCATCTCATTCCAACCTCTCTGACATGGGCAAGACTAGTGTCCTTGTTTCTTGATTATCCTGAGTGGACTTGCATTATGTTGTGACAACACAGTGCTGTAGGTTACACAGATGAATCCCATTTAGAACCTGCAGGGTGGGGGAACTCCTGCCATTTTGGTGACCTGCAACCAGGAGGCAGCAATTGCCTCAATATTAATCCATTTTACTGAGATTTCACCTGAACCGTAAAAACACACTATTTCTTGCAGCTTCACAGGCTCCTCGGCAGGTTTCCATTTGCCTGATTACTATTTTGTAAGTCATTAAGATGCTCTTTGTTTCCTAAATGACAGCAGAGGACTTTTGCTTCTCTCCTTCTATCTGTGCATAAGAGAGGACACACAAAAGGCATGATTCTCCTCCGCTCAAAATCATTCTCTACAGAGAATCATTCTTCAGTCATTTCCCCACTCTTAATGCAGCACTGGTCTTTACACAATTCAGCACCTGATCCCCAGCAGCACAGGATGCAATTTCGCATTCACACCGCTCTCTTCCACCCTGCAAATACACGTGCAGCGCACACATATGGCTCACTCATGTTTTCATGTCGGCAACCTTCCCTCCTTTCAGCCGTAACGGGTCCAACCCAACCCCCAGATCCAAATAACTCAAGGTACTCCTTTTCTCTTCACGAACATCACCTAGTGCTGTGGTGCTTTGAGCGTCAATAAACCAGTAGGAAAAACAGAGCCCTGCACCAACCACTCTTAAAAACAGGCGTGTCCTTTTGCACCTAAAGCAACAGAACTTTATTAGGAAGCTGTCAGATACAGACCAACGGAGTCAGAAGATTAAAGCCACATAGGTCAGCAGGAGAGAGCAGCCGTAATAAAGAAGACAGATGATCTGCGGGACTCCCGATTGTTCCTGCTACACCAACAGCGGTACAACTGCTTCTACCACATCCAGAAGAGGCCTTTGTCCTGGAGTTATTGCCTGAACGTGGAGTTAATGCCACCCTAGAAGACGCACTGTGTAGGTGCATTTAGAGGGTAGGTGGGAACAAATATGCCCCTAAATCTCTCTGTCACACAGTGCTTCCTCATCCTTTGTGGTGCAGCAGGGACTCTTTTGCTGCTATAACCCTACAAGTAAAAAAAAGCATTACAGCAAACGTTATGCAGTCTCTTACTGCTAAGATCGACCTCTTTCATGCTCATTTAGAACATTTTTGCTATCTCAAGAGTTCTGAGAGACACACTGCAACCAAAGACTATTGCAGGAAACTTCTCCCTTAATAATGGTCGTCCTTCCTCTTTTTTCTGCTCTCCTAATATGAGAGAAGTGACATTTTTCCTTAGTAAGAAGCATTGGAAGGGCTGAAACAAACCAGTTCCCAGCACCATAGCATGCTGCTGTTTCAGTGGAAGCTTTGTCTCATTGGCAGTTTCTGTCACTAGCATCAATAATTTAAAGCCACAGACACTGTG
This sequence comes from Nycticryphes semicollaris, assembly GCA_013400055.1. Taxonomy (NCBI): domain Eukaryota; kingdom Metazoa; phylum Chordata; class Aves; order Charadriiformes; family Rostratulidae; genus Nycticryphes; species Nycticryphes semicollaris. The sequence goes on along the minus strand of VXBJ01006614.1, from coordinate 37,246 downwards.
AAGTTGTAAATAATTTAAAAAATATAATTCATGTCCGTTTCCATTGCTGCATCACAGTCAGGATTCAAACTTTTTTATACCTGCATTTATACTATGAAGCACATACAATAACCAGCTTGCAGCAGTTCCTTCAAAACAGCTCTTATTATTTTTATGTATTTAACATTTCAACACTATGTTCTTGAAAGCAGATGCCATAGCACATTGCAGTACATTGGAACATCAGGTTCTGAAATTCTCTCAGTTAAAAGGTTTCCCTAGAAGAACGAGAGCATCATTACGTCACAGAAAAACCTTAAAAAAATAATAATTTGACAAAAAAAAAGACAAAAAAAAAGTCCTCGCTGCTTGCCAGAATGTTATACAAAAATATATTGAGTCAAAGTATGATTGAGATGTGCTACACTGAACAATCCTTCCTCCAAGAAAATAAATAAAACAAAAAATACAAAAATCCCACCCCTCATTCTAAAGTTCCCTGGGAAAGTTCCCTGGGACTTAAAAGAGTTGTACAGAATTTTTTTCTCTCTTGATAGAAGAAGAAATACTGCTGGTTGCAAAGAAGTTTTGTAAAGTTTTCCTTAAGGACAACTTTTTGACAAGGACCCTTTCCAATAACTTCAGATTTCTTTCCTGATATGAAGCATTCCTAAATCAGATGCTAATTAGTTATCTGAATTTAAAAGATCTAGTAGGTATGTCTCCCAAGTGACATGTGCCTTTGAGCCACAGATTTTCTGATATTCTTGAGATATAATGAGGGATTACTTCCTGTTTTGTAAAAGGAAATGCTACAAATCAGTGTATGATTTTTCTCATTATATGCTCATGAGAATATTCCTGTCACCAACATAATTTACATGCATTAATATTTTCTGCCTGTATGAGTAAGTTTGCTTTACTGACTAAAGTTGTTCAACTCGGTTACTGATATGCTGGGTTTTCCGATTAAGATAACAAAAGTTTTCTGACGTGGGCCTTATATAGGTTTTGGGAAAGGTTTCTCTTGTTTACTTTTTTGTTTATTGTTTTCCTTTTATAGGAGGAAGAANCAGGAAGCTTTTGTTGCCTTTCTTTTCAGTTGCAACAGTAAGTTTCAAAGAAAATGTGGCTTAGGTGCTGACTAGCTACAAAAAAGCTAAGCTAAAATAGTTGCAAGGGCACAAGAAATCCCTAGATGCAGAAAGGAAAGAAAAAAACCTCAAGGTTTCTAAAGAAGATTCAGTCTCTATTTTCTATAAATTTTCCCCAAACTCTTTTCATTCCACTTGCTCTCCCAGCAACCTGTGCAGAAAGCTTTCCCTTTCTACCACTAACATCTCAATCCTAAAAAAGGGTTGCCCTAGACCCTTCTTAGTGGGATCACGTGAGATGATGGGGGATATTTTTATTCATCTTGATATAAATGATTTGGTTTGTTATTTTTTTTAAATTATCTGTGTTCTTGGTTGCTCTTACTGCAATTTAATCCATTGTGTAGCCTTAACGAGGCTGTTTTAACTCAGGCAGAATTCAGCTGTAGTCTTAGAGCCAATAAGATTCACATTATCCAACCTTCCAGCTTTTTTTTTTTCCATGCATTTGGACTTCCCTGAAGTAGCTGGAAATCTTCCTATTTATGTCACTGTATTGGATCAGGCTTTTTTGTTTGGTTTACGTGAGCAAATGCAGGTTTACCTCTGAGTTAATAGTCTTGAGCACCTCCAGAGTCAATGGAGGAAAAACAGACACTTCCAGGCAGCAATTAGCTGTGTAAAAAATCATGCCTTTGAATTCCTTTGAATTGTCTATTTCTACCCAATACCTGTAAGGGGAGTCAAGGATGACTTCTTCAAATGTGTGAATATCTATAAAGAAGGAACAACGGTTGTGTGAGGCAAGTCATATTTTGTGCCTGTCATTCTGAAAGACATGGAGATTTTCCTCGGGACAGAACAAAAGAAAAAAATGCTATAGGCTCAGCCTTCAAACACTGGTAGTGCACAGTAGGATTCCTAGTGTCACTCACATGCCTAGTTTAGCCAGAGCGAAACTTTGTGTGATGAAGTCAGACACACTTCTGCAGCAGGATGGACAGGCAGGACTTCTTCATTCAGCCAGTACTAGCCTGAATAGTATGAAAAATAAAAATCTCTCTACAAATCTCAGATTTCTTTGTACCAGAATGATTAGACAATTCCATGGGTGCACCAAGAACTGACCCCAGATCTTCAAAACTTAAACTAATATGCTTTCCATTGGAAATTGGGGGTAACATCCTCACATCTTACCCTTTTAGAAATAAAAAACTGATTCTGAGCACCTCTTTTTACTCCCTTTGTCTTCAACAGCAATTCAAGCACACAGAGCACACAGTAAGTTTCAGGCACCACTTTCTTACTAGACAGATCAAAATAAGGCAAACCCCACCCAGTTTCTCCTGGACAGACATATGCTAGTATTTGAGAAGGGGGAATTTTAGAAAAAGGACAAAACTATCAGCATCTCCTAGCATACGTCCTTCTGTGTGTTAACAGCGTACTAAGGGTGAACAGCTTAGGGTAAACACACGGTGAAAAGTTTTCCTATGCCATGTGATGGGCAGCGTGATAAATGACCAAGTCCCAGTTTTGATAAAGACACTTAGTTTATTGAGTGAATAGAGGCAAGCAAACAGCACTGGGTGTGCGAGGAGTCTCTGCTCCCCAACACGCACACCATGCAGTTCCCATTTTCAGTTTATATCTCTATGCTAATACATATTTTTAACTATTTCTGAGAAAAGGTTGGTCTTTGCAAATGAATTCCAGGATAGGCCTATCTTCTTCAGCACTTTACAGGCTTCTTTTCCATATCACTACATGCTTAGCAGCAAGACTGGTTTAAACTGATATACCAGGTGGCTTCTGCAAGATACAAGGGCTATATATATATTATCTCCAGCCATCCTGCCCCTCCTAGGCTTGTGGTTATACAAGAAAACCACAAGAGTGGTTAAAGATTACACACACAGAGAGTCACATTTCATCGTGCCGCCCTAGCATTATTTCACAATGACACAAATCAAATGAACATATTTCACAGGCAGTAAGATTATTATAGAGCATGACATTCAAAGCTTCATATAGACTACTTAAAGAAGGTTTTAAAATATTTGGATCAGAACAGAAATATCCAGGTATGGAAACAGGATTTGAAAATCCATTAGTGCTTCCAAATGCAGCCTTTAGCTCCTTACAGCTACAGAAATGCTAAATCTTTTATTCCATGTAGTGGGGATAAATAATAGTGTTAAGCTAAAGAAGCCATACAGCTTCAAGAAAAACTGAGTGTCCTCTCTAGTTGCATCCTACAATTCTTGCATAAGATTACATACTTATCTGGAAATACATGAGTAAAATAATATATAGATCCACGTGTCACAAAGACATCAAGGTCTAGGGTATATTTCTATATATATAGTATATATTTGATGGGCCCTTCATATTCAAAATTACTAAAGCCTGCATTCATGCTGCAATAATTAGAAATCCTTCATTTAGATCTTTCTATAAAAGAATGTCTACAGGTCTACAGCAATAAGCATAGAAATCTTTTACAGAGTTATCTAGTAAACCAGAATAAGGGTTCCCAGGAGTCTCAGGGGGTCCATAGGGGTCTGGGAAGGTCCACAGAAATCCACAGATGTCTGGGCGGGTGGAGTCCATAGGGCACCACAGGGGTCTGGGTGGGTCCACTGGGTACTGGGAGTGTCCAAAACTGTCTACAGGGATCTGTGGGGCTCCACAGGGCCCTGGGGGTGTTCGTAGGGCACTGCAGGTGTCTGGGTGGGTCCACAGAAGGCCAAAAGGGTCTGGGGGAGGGGGTCTCAAGGAGTCCACAGTGGTCTGGGAGGGTGCAAAGCAGTCTGGACGGTTCCACTGGAGTCTTGGGGAGTCCACAGAGGCCTTGGGCTTCGGTAGCAGTCTACAGGGGGCTAGGATGTTCACAGGGTTCTGCGAGGGTACATAGGGGTCCACAGGGGTCTGGGGGTGTCTATAGGGGCCCAGAGGTCCACATGGGTCAAGGAGGGTCCACAGGGGTTTGCAGGGGACTTTTGATGGGCAACAGTAGTTCTTGCCGTCCCATTGGGTGTGGGAGTCATCTCCAGGCATTTGCTATTTTTGAGCCTAGTCCTGTGACCCCAGTGGACCCCTGTGGACCCTCTCAGACCCCTGTGGATGCTCCCTAGACGTCTATGGACTTTCACGCTCGCCAGACCCCTGTGGATCCCCTATGAAACCCACAGAAACCTTTAGACACCCCTGGACCACTGTGGACCCCTATGGACTCCACCAGACCCTTGTGGACACCCCCAGACATCTGTGGACCCCTATGGACACACCCCCCAAGCACTTATGGAACCCCATGGACCTCTCCAAAAAGCCTGTGGGCCCCTATGGACACCACCCCCACTCCTGTGGAACCCACAGACCCCTGTGGATGTTTATGGACATCCCCAGACACTTGGTGACACCTGCTCCCAGATCCCTGTGGACCACAAAGGAGCACCCTAAACCCTGTGGAAATTCCCAGACATCTGTGGACCCCTATGGAAACCACAGAACCCTGAGGTTTCCCCCCAGAC
>VXBJ01006614.1:0-21302 GCA_013400055.1 Nycticryphes semicollaris | reverse complement strand
CAAAGAACACTCAGTCCCACAGGGTTTTAATGTTATTTCCAATATGACAAGCTAGTTCCAATAGTGCAATTTTATATAGATAAAGAAGTCACATTTCTGTGAGAGGGAACAGTGCATTTTGACATTAAATATCCATCAAAGAGAATCACAAATGGTAGCATTTTATTGGATATTGCTCTAATCTTCCTTTCCTTTGGAATAACCCAACTTGTACCTTCTATATTTGGGATCACTTAACAGTGTGGTTATTTACTTTAAAAACAGACAAGTTTGGTTGCATTTTCAGACACTGAGATATGCAAATTTGCTTTACCTCTCTTGGCGCAAAGCTTTTCAAATGTAAAAGATTTTTGATTTCGCTCTTCTTTTAAATTGTTGTTAAATCCAAATATGTTAACAAAAATATTGCTTATGACTTCAACATACCTCTAAGAATCAAAAAGGAAAAGTAGTAGGATGTGAAAATATTTGATGTTAGTTCATTTGGGAGTTTGAGGTGCTGATGTGCAACCCACCGAAAAGGCGTGTGTTACCTAGTGTTCGTAGTGTTAGCAGTTGCAAGAGACTGAGGACAAACATTGTCCAATCTTAATTTCATTAGCAGAGGTTCATTATGAGTTCAGTGGCTAGATCTGTTAATTTCTGGAGGATAGTGCAAAAGGAGTATTTGTGTATTAGCCACAAAAGTACAAAATAATGTATTTTAACACTAAGTGCTATGCAAAAAGCAGACTTTTTTTCTGTGCTATGCTGGAGACAGAGGATATGAGTGGAATCAGGAGACAACAGAGTTTGCTAATAACACTCACAGACGCTAGATGGGGATAGATGTCGAAACATAAATATTCTTCCAATATTTACTTTTGCCACTGAAAATCTAGGTGACATTATATCTAAGGAATGAACTGGGTCAAATTTCAAAGTTCCCTGTGATTTCCACTTTCTTTGTATCAGTATCTCGAAATACTTGTTAAAAATTATTACTTTCCTTTTTTTTTCCAATATATAGCCTGTGCTTCATGCATTCCACACACAAAGGAAGAGGTCAAACAAAACCTTTGCAGGCTTCCAACAGCAACTCACCACAAAACATTAAAAAGAGGATCTCCATTTGTCTTAGACCACATTGTCTAGTACTGATGCTTGAGGCTTTTTCCGCCTACAGTAATTTCTCAAGACAGTGTTTTTACACCTGAAACTTAAGGAAGAAAGCAGCTTTAAATAAAGCAATCTAGAAAGCTGTAATAATATCTGCGTAAGCAGAAGGAGGGGCTTGTCACATGGAGGTAGGTGTTCATCTACCTACTTTATTTGAGAGATTCAAAGGGTGTTTAAAGAGCTTTGAAGCACGGTAGCAGACCAGCTCCTTGTGGAAGGTCTGGAGGTTTCTTCATGGATGCTTTTTTTCCTTCATTTCTCCAAATATTTTGCATACAGGCTCAAACAAACAACTCACACTGCACAAGACCCCACTGTGGCCCCGTTGCCAATGTACTTCCAGGCACAGTGGGAGTCACAGACAGAGGTATGGCAAAGCTACATGGGGCAACTGGAATGAGAAGGTGGCTCTCCTTTGGGAAAGGTGAGAACGGAAAATTCAGGGGAAAACCACAGCTGAAACTTCCCTTAAGAAAAAAATCTGGACTCTGCCTGATCCTATGCTAAATGTGTTAAATCTAAGTTAAATCCTAAGTTAAACAGATGAGCCAAAACAAAGGTCTAGAACAACGACAAAGAGCATGTTGTCTTGCATCCCGAGTCTCAAAAACACTTTCCTCTCTGAAAATCAAGTCTATGTACAGTGGATCTGGGATTTCTCTACACACATAGTGCAGAAATAACATCAAGGACTGCTGACATGAAAAAAATAAGTGTGAAACTTCTCAGGATAATTTTAGCATACAAGAGGATACGTATGCATGTAGAATAGCTCTCATAACATAAATTGTTCGAAATTCAAAGATTTTTCCCTTATATTTATCATGAAGAAGAAACAGAATAGTATCTGGCATAAAATGGACTGAAACAAAAGCACTGCAGAAAACTGAGTTAATCATTTAGATAAATTAAATCCCTACTGAGATGTTCAGCACAACAGCAATGTTACCACAGCACATCCTATATTGAAAACACTTCCTATTTTCTGGAATGATAGAAGACAAGATTTGAGATGTGTCAATAATTGCCAGAGTGCTTACTGTAGTCCACGCAGAAGACATTTTTCAGGTCACTGTCTGATAGACAAATTCTTGGCAGCAGAAGCAGCTTGTGCTGCCCCTTCTCCTCCCAGCAGCCATCCATGCTTCTAAGGCATGCCAGACAGGTAGGGTCACACAGGCAACTACAGAAAAAGTGGTTTTGATTAAAAATCATGTCGAGAAGCACCCAGAGAAGTTGCGTTCTATAAACTAGCACTGCGACCAAAAAAAGTCAACGTTTATTAAAGTGTGTGGGAAAAACTCAGGCTATGCTGTTTTAACAGACATCAAATGTAAACAAAGCAAATCATAAAAATCATTCTAGCATAACCTCTTGGACTGAAAAAGCTTGAAAATTTTTGTTGTTGTTGCTAAGGAAAGTGAGAAGACAGAGAGATAATAAGCTGGCAGCTGCAGAAGCAACAAAGCAGTTTGCCACAGCAGTATGGATTAATTCTTTAAAGGGAAGTTTGCAAGGAAGTGTTGACAAATTGTTGTAAATAGAACCCATCTAAATCACACTGTGGCGAAACACCAAAAGGTGTTTCACGTAGAAACTGTTAGAATGATTACATTTACATAGGGACTATAAAAGCTATTAGTAAAACCCATTTCATTACAGTTTAAATGAAAGAGAAATTAGTTCTACCCTTGAACAGTCATGCTCTAGTCAGGATAACAAATAACTCTAAGCCCAGACAAAACTAAGAAATAATAAATACATGAGTGATTGTTATTATAAGGACAGCCAGGATAAACCCATGGTTGCTCTTCAGAAGCATTACCTCAGATTTATTGCCAGGTTAGGAACCTATGACAATAAACCACCATATGCAGCACTCTTCAAGGCTGGTAAAAGAACTAAATGAAAAAACACAGGGTGAAAGTACAGCACATCTACTCAAAAGAGCCACAGGAAAAAAGAGTTAAATTTACTCAGCTCTTTTGTTCTCCTACATCTTCTGATTCTAAATACTGGTTTGAATAAACGATCCTGCTTCTGGAAACAAGTTTTGATACTAGATATGCAGCCTCCATTAAAATTAATTTTTTATTTCCCAGGACTGTAGAAAAGCTTGATGAAGATTCAGACTATACATTTTGGAACACTGAGCTTCCTGTAATGAATTTAATATGCTCAACTGTGTAGGCTTTTTTCTTTAATTCCATTTTGCCAATCCTGTGGAGTCACGTCATTGTGGAAATCACATTCTAGCCTCCTTTCCAGTTGCATCAGTATTAGGAGTGGTCTAAAGGCAATCTTCATTACTTCTATAAAAGGGAGAAAATAGTATTATCACATTACTTTTAGTTAGGAAAAGCTGTAGATTTACCCACCCTTTCCAAAATATTTCTCTTTGGGAAGAGACCAAAGCTCATCTTTCCAGTTTTAGAACCTCTAAGAACACAATGGAAAACCTTAACTGCAGCATTTTAGTGGTAAGAGTCATGGTTGAGATTCGGAATATATAGCATAAAAACATAAGAAATGTGGTCAGAGGTCCTTCTCTGAATTATTAAATCTGAAGAAAACAACTTGAGTGAACTTCTCATTAGCAATAATCAGGAAACTGGACTGATCAGGTTAATAAATTGAGTTATAAATAATAAATTGAGTAGACAATGTTAGCACGTCAGACATTGTATTAGAACATGCAATATATTGCTTAATGCTCAAACATGTGTTATATGTCACTCCAAAACAAGTGAATATGATGTACAAACTTTTGTTAAATTATGTATTAAATGTATAACAGAGATAGGCATTTTCTTTTTTTTTTTTCGAATGTGCTTTTAAGAAACCTAGATGAAATGCAGAGTTCTGCATTTTTTTAGCGTCACTTAATATATGAAAAAAAACCACAACCACACACACGCCCCAAAGTCCCGGCTGCATATTTTTGCTTTTGCTACTCTAGACGCTTATATTTTAAGTATTATATTAAACAGACACTGAAAGGTACCTAGTTTTCTTGCCAAAAGAATAAATACAAATGCTGAGACATTAGGTGTGTGAATTTCTACTAAAAGATGACAGAATATAACAGCCACAAACAACAACCCATTTCTTTTAAACTCTTTAGAAAACATGAAGAAAACATTCAGATTAATTCAGATTAGCTGCCTTTAGATTAAGCTTCAGAAGGCTAAAGCATCTCAAGTTCCAAGAAAAGCAAAGATCTTTGCAAAGAATGAAGGCGTTTCAACAAGTGTAGTGCCTAGTGTTTCCATCTTGGAAAGAGTAGCCAGTCTTTCATTTTGCTCCTCCAGGAGGTCTCTACCAGAGATAACAGATATGACAGGGTGGTGTCTCTCCCCACAATCAAACTGACTGGTGTTTCTTACAAATCAGTTGTAACTGTGTATGACTATAAATTGCATTCATCATTAGGGATTGGGATTTTCTAAATTCTCATGAATGAACAAATGTTTTAAGGTATTCAAATAAAAATATGAGTTATGCCTCAAATTAAATTCGTTAAAACAATCAACATGTAAGATAGCCAGATATAAACACATAAGATAATCATATATACATGAGCCAGCAGTGTGCCCAGATGGCCAAGAAGGCCACCAGCATCCTGGCCTGCATCAGCAACAGCATAATGAGTGGGACTTGGGAGGGGATTGTCCCCCTGTCCTGGGCACTGGTGAGGCTCCACCTCGATTGCTGTGTCCAGTTTGGGGCCCCTTCCCACAAAAAAGACACTGAGGGGCTGGAGCAGGTCCAGAGAAGGGCAACGGAGCTGGTGCAGGGTCTGGAGAGTGAGTCTTAATGAGGAGAGGCTGAGGGATCTGGGGGTGTTCAGCCTGGCGGAGGCTGAGGGGAGTCCTGCCTCTCTACAACTCACTGAAAGGAGGGTGCAGCCAGGGGGGGCTGGTCTCTTCTCCCATTCACAAGTGATGGGACAAGAGGAAATGGCCTCAAGTTGTACCAGGGGAGATTCAGATTGGATATCAGGAACAATTTTGACACAGAAAGGGCTCTTAAGCCTTGGAATGGGCTGCCCAGGGAAAGGGTTGAGGCACCAGCCCTGGAGGTATTGAAAAGCCAGGTTGACAAAGTGTTTAGAGACATGGTTTAGTGATGGGTTTTTGTCAGAGTTACATTGATGGTTGGACTAGATGATCTTAAAGGTCCTTTCCAACCCAGATGATTCTATAAAAATTAAGATTAAAATATATTATTAAAATTAATTTCACAGTACTCGGGGACATCAGTAATAACAGAATCCAATAATCCTAATTCCAGTCTCTCAATCTAAATACTAGAACACACACTATGTTTCAATCCACAAAAAGTGCATGAAGAGAGATACTGCAAATGACAGTACTACTAGCATGCTTAGTCCTACAGTTTAGATGATGCTTTAAATGTCATCTAAAACTAACCCATTTGATTATGCTCAAGATAAAAGAAAAGTTTTGTCTATACAGAAAACCAGAGGCATAGTCATGCTGGTGATGCACACCAATTCCTGCAGCAAATACGCAATGTTAGCTCTCTAATGCTCATTACTATTTCCCTGTGCAGGAGCTGTTACTTTTCCTCAGGCAGGTGATACAGGCCAACTTGATATTTCAGGGTTGAAGTTCTAGGTCTGTGGGAAAGACACCGAGAAAGTACCTCCTTTTTTGAATGATGGTCCTGTATCCAGAGGGAACAGGATTTTACAGGAGGTCCCACAGCCAACTTTTGTGTTGCTTAGCTGTGTAGGTTCACATACATAGCTATCTACTACACATAAAAACTCATAGCAAAACTCAATTCACTCTTAATCACTAACAAATTCAGAAAGTGAGCTGTTTACAGACTGTACAAAACAAAATCTTTTAATTTTGTAAGTTACCCACAGCAAGTTTGTTTCCTGGCTTTATATAGGTCTGGAGTAAGTGCAAAAATAAGATGAGCAATACAATGTCCTGCTAGCTTGGACTGCTACAGCTTTGCTGTTTTTTGTATATATCAACTGGATATAGTTACTTGAGATATAACACTAGCCTTAGAGCTTCTAACACTATAATAATAGCAAGGTTTGGGCAGTAAAGGCCTTTTTATCCTACTACAAAATTCAAAGCGCTTCATAGACTGTAATTTTGGTCAACGAGAATTAAAAAAACAAGGACTTGCATTAAACAGAATTTGTAAAGAGCCTAAATGTGGTGGCCAGTCTCTCACCAGAACAGACCTGATTAGGTCAGTTGCCTCCATGAAACAAGAAGGTATTTCCATTTTGGGTTTTGGCAGCCAAGGATTAAAAGTTGCAAGAAGGATTTAATGGCAAACAATTTAAATCCTAATCTATCATCAGTCTCAAACAAAAGTTATCCAAACCAACACTTCTAAAAGAAGCCTTACATTACAGACTAGGCTTCCAGTTAACCCTCAAACATAGTCTCTAGTTTCACAAGGCATCACAAAGCCATGATCCAACACAGTTTCCTCTCCCAGTTTAAAGCCAGGCTGCATTAAGGAGGATGTGGGTTCTTACTCAATTCCCTCATTGCTGCATTATTCATTAGTCCATGTAATGCAGCCATTTGGAAACAAATTCTGTCTCGCATCTTGCCAGCTAGGATATAGCAAAGCAAGCTGTTTCTCCCAAAGATTTTAACTCCTGCAAAAATAAACAATATAACCACCTCTATTTGTGTTTTCCTTTGCTCTTAAAACCGTATTATAAATACTTTTAAAAGCAAGAAAAAACACACAGAGAAAAGACATTTCTGAATCTGACCAAATCATAGTCCATGTCTCAAACACTACATGGATGAAATAATGTTTCACCACTTTTGTGGTCTCACACAAAGTCCAGGAACCTCTTCATCCTCAAAATAAGATTTGTATTCCAGTCCTAAGAGATGCATAAATTTTTGCTCTAGAACCTCTGCACTACTGTGAAATTTTCCTCCAAAACAAAATAAAAAATATAGCCTAGCAAGTGAAATTTCCATTTTTGTAAAAGGGAGTATCCACAAATGCTGTATAGTCTGTCCATGCAGGTAAGAATGAAATCCCTCATTAGTTCATATTTTACTGAAACCACTATCAGCTGCTTAGCTCATGGTTTTAGCACTTCTATATTGAAATTCTGGGGATAGCATTGGCTACAGCTACATCACCAGCAGGAGAATCAATTAGTTGATTCTAATATCACAAGATACTGTGATATCAACTAAAACAAATATCACAAGAAACAGTATTTTGCATCTTCAAGGCTCATAACGCCTGCAAAAGCTAAATACACATTTTCAGGTCTTTGGCAGAAAAAGCTAAACACCTCTGCCTGGTTGTCAAATTGATCATCAAGCCTTAAGAAATAGGTGATCCTCAATGGTGCCATAAACAAGCTCTTTAAGGATGCTATGCTCGATGGAAACAACTGCAGTAGTCATATTTAAGTGTTTTGGAATTAGTGGCAAATGGCAACAGTACTCTCAAAAGTGTATGTGATATGTTAACAAATTTAACTGAGTACTCTCACATACTCACCAATGCAAGGAAACTGATTCTTTAATTTGATTGGTAGGACAGTCATACAGAAGAGGAGAAAAACGTTTTAAATTCTTTTTCTTTCTGAACTGTGGATGCAATTCTAGAGTTTCTACATCCCAAGTACATGTAATAATCCTTTTCTCAGCTGTACCAAAGGTTTTGGAAGGTCTTGTTTTCATTCTGCATTCCTGTTCAGTATTACAACATACATAACCATTCCATATTTTTCCTTATTTTCTTTTGCTTTTGTTTTAGGAGCCTTCCTGTTTTAGGCAGGAAATCTGGGGTATAGACAAAACACAGCATGCAATATTTCATTTGTTTGTTTTACAGATCTGCTCTTCATAAATAGCAAATTGTGCCACTTAAATGTATTTCATGGTATGTCTTCCACCAATAAAGAGTGGAAACTTAAAATGGTCTCTCCTGATGGATAAAATTATCCCACCATCTTTAAAACATCATTAGTTAACAGTATTGCCTACATGACAACATAGCAAAGATGCAGATATAAAACGGTAAGTGGTAAAGCAATATGCTAGGTCTCCTGGACTGCATCTTTGTATTTGCCCTGGATATATTACATACAAGACACCTCAAATTATCAAAGTAACTGTACAAAATGGCCCAGAAGCAAACAGCAAGTAAATCAAACTCCTCATTTACCATTTTAAATCAAAACTTCGATTCATATGGCAACAATATACTCAAGGTAAGGCTGCACCAGCACTGAATACAGTGGGATAATCACCTCTCCGAACCGGCTAGTTATGATGTGTGGGATCCACCCCAGGATGTGGTTTGCTCACTTGGCTGTCAGGGCACACTTCTGAATCCTGTTGAGCCTCCTGTCAACCAGCACCCCCAGTCAGTGTTCTGCAGGGCTGCTCTCCAGCCACCCCTCTCCCAAGTGAGGGTTTGTGCCCAGTGTTACTCCCTCCCAGGGGCAGAATGCAGGATACGGTCAATCTGTTCAGTTTCATGCTACTGATGACTACCCAATGCTCCCGATCCACCTGCAAGGTCTCTTGTCCCTCGAGAGAGCCACAGTACCTCCTAGTTCAGTACTGTCAGCAAACTTGCCGAGGGTGCAAGTTCAACTCCTGCATCCAGCTCATCAATACAAATATTGGACAGAACTGGCCCCAGAACTGAGCCTTTAGGAACAGCGCTGGTGACCGGTGGTGAGCCAGATGTAGATCTTTGAGACCCTTCTTCACCCAGCACACCATCTACCTGCTCATCTCACATCTGGACAACTTGTCCAGAAGGATGAGGGACAGTACCAAAAGCCTGACTGAAACCAAGAAAAACTGCATCCATCATTCATTAGGGGAGTCACCTTATTGCAGAAGAGCATCCAATTAGTTAATCAGGGGTTTCCCTTTGTGAACCTGTGTTGACTATGCCTGATAATTGCATTGTTCTTTAAAATTCTTTCAACAGAACCCACCATAGTCTTCTTCATAATTTTTCCAGGTACTGGATCAGTTTTACACACAGAGTTGCATATCAATTTTACACTTCCACAGTAAAGGAGCTGTTATAATGAGTTAGGTCAGATCTAATGATTCTACCAGATACCACAGATGACTGCACTGTAATTCCGGGCTTTGTGTTTTCAAATGAATTATTTACCATCTTTTGAAATGACTGACCTGAAACAAAAAAAAAAAAAAAAACCAAACAAAAAAAACCCACCAACACCNAAAAAAAAAAAACCCAAACCTCTGCAGATAAGTATTAGGTCTTTATATTTCAGAAAAGGCTATGTTGGTGAAATCATAGTTCAATAAAAGAAGCGTCTTTGCAAAACTAAGAAATAGTATTTTTTCTTAAGTAATTAGTTCTGGATTACATGACCAGAGTTGAAGTCTGTTAATCTCCATTTATTTGATTATATTAAATAAACAGACATATATCTGTACATACTGAACCTTTAAACTCAATACTCTGATAGTTGTACTAAGCCATAAATCCTGTTAAAGCAGTAAAATCAGACATTCAGCAGACAAAGAGCATCTCACCTTGTTGTCACAGACATTCTGCTATTGTGTGGGGGCATCACTGGCTTTTACTGAGCAGCATTTCTGATTATTCTGTATGATTCCATAAGAGACTGAAATCTGTTGTGTCTGACTAAAGTTTTGGATGTTATTGGTGAACTTCTGTTGATTTTGATAAGTCACATCATGGTTAATTTCTAGTAAGTGCACATCCCTGAATTCAGAATTTTGTATTTGGCAACCACCGCATTCCATAACCACAATGTAAAACCTGACAAAAAATAGGTCAATAAAACTGACCTATTTAAGGAAAAAGACATCGGAGATACACATGAAACATATGTAAAGGTGAATAAAGAGGATTTGCTTCCTTAAGTAATCAGGAATTACAGATTTTGATTTTTCAATACAATTCTTAGTGATATCTGTACTAATAGATGAAGTCACAAATTTCCAAGTATTCTGTACCTGATACTAAACAGTCGACCAAGATAAATACAGATACGGAGGCTACTAGAAAGGAACCGATATATATTTTCATAGAGGACCACAACAACCTGCCTATATTAATGAATTTTCTGAAATTGAAGATGTTCCTTCAAATATTCTTGCTTTAGATTTCCAAAGTTAATGCCGTTCATTTCTCAACTCAATTCCAGATGAACTGCAGAAGAAAAGCAAGACACTCTGGAAATTTAATGGAAAACCTGTCAGGCACATGGATAGGCTTTATTTCTAGTCAATGATGAGAAATAAGTCACCAAGGCCACAGTTCACTCATTCTCTATGTCTATCTTTGATTTAAACATCACTCAAATGGTGGGGTACTACTGATAAATGTATTTTTATTTATATCTAATTATATAAACTCATTATATACCAATTAACATTTTTAATTCTCACAGTCTACCCACCCTTCCAACACTCTGTTCTAACAAGATGGTATGATCTCCAGGTCTGAAGTTGATTTTGCACTGTGCTTTTAAAACTTTAGTGTATGAATAGTTTGATAGCACACAAAGTGAACTCACAATAGTCATCATTAGTATCTTGTACGTTCATTTGGGCTGTCTTGTAGAGCAGAGAGAAACTTCTTAATGCTTCTCAATACTTCCACAGTAAGTGAATGATAATGGCTCCATTTTTCATGTCTTTTCTGTCTTAAATATGATTTTAAAGTGAATAATGAAAGAACAAATTACATTCTAACAATAAATGGTAGGAAAATGGCGAAAATTATGGGAAGTTTCTAAGCTAAGTCAAATTGTTGCTCTAAGTGCTCCTCATTAATTCTCTGAAAGGTTATTGTCAAACAAAAGCAGTAGAAACTAGCTCTGAAGGCCGCTCAGGGATGTTTTGCTATTTAGATCTTTACAAATTTGAGTCATCCAAGGAGATTCTGGAATCATTTACCAGGTGTTGCAAAGACAATTATCCTTTCCAGCACTTAGAAATGTCCTGAACCTAACATTTCCAACTGACTAGAAATATGTACAAAACCACATCAAGCTCCCAGGATGATGTTACCATCAGGCACCTGGGGAAATCCCAGATGGGACTCAGTGATGGATGGGAACTGGATTCCAGCTCTGGAGTCAGGAACACTCAGGTCAGGATCAAAGGCAGACAAACAGACACGGTCCTCCTCAGATGTTGGCTGTTGCAGAAAGAGGGCTGGCCCCTTGCTCCCTCAGCTTTTATACTGAGCATGGGGCAGATGGGATGGAATACCCCAGTTGGTCAGGTTTGGGCCATCTGTCCTGTCCGCTCCTCACTGCAAATGGGACCCCTCTATGGTTTTCAGTTTCCAACCCTCCAGTGGGGCATATAACAAGGTTAGCTGACCTTGATTGTTAGAGCAGTAAGTATAAGTAAGAACCTGCACACCGTTCCTTGGCATTAACTACAAATGCAGGTCTCATTATCACTCTGAGAATGAACAGCTTTCTCCAAAATATGCTGTTAATTACAGAGTTAGAAGAGGCCTAGCTAAAATGCAAAATTATTGGAGAGAAAATTGGTTCTATTCTATTTCAAACAAGGACATTCTTTCACCTGATCACTGCAACAGCCCATCCCTGCAATTCACCTTTTTGATTCTTTCCTGTTTGGACCCCACTATATCCATATGACTATAGAGGCCCAAGAGTCACAGATATGCCATTAATATATAACCTGAACACATTGCACCACTATGTTTAGGTTGCATGCACCCACTTACGTGAAGACACATGAGGCTGAGGAAACAGAATTAATCATTTCCTTTCAAAAAAAAAAAAAAAAAAAGCTTTTTCTTCACAGACACTGAAGACAGAGAAAGGAAAACAATATGATTTCTCTTCCTGTTTCCATATGAGACTAATGCTAAAGTCCAACGTAACCACTGCTGAGGTGGGACATCCTCAGTTCAGTGTGGTACCACACAGAGCAGGGGACATCAAGGGTCAGATCTCAGTTTCATGTTCTCTAAAGGGCTCTTACCAATATATATCAGCTCACACTCAGGACTGCTTTTTGTTGCAATTTAAATGGCAGGGGTTTTGTTCTGATAGTGCAGTGAAGTTCAAACATGATCTCAGGGCCCCATCCAGGTCCATCCAAGGCACCAACTTATGCGGTAAGTATGAAGTTGTGTTATCCTACCTACTTACTTTCAAAAATCCACAAAGGTCCATAGGAGATGTTGAGTGTCTTCAACAAAGTCAAATTAGTCCCTATGTAGAAACATTTTTGACCTCATATTCCCTGCTGAAGTGACTACTGCTCAGTAACAACAAACATCTTGGCCTCAGACCACGACATTCCTGATTCTCTCTGCAACTAATCTTCGCTTCCTGATTAGCAAGCAAAAAAGCTAATTTTCAACCCAGAGAGCCAAGCCTGAGTCTAGTCTCTAGTCAGAGACCAGACCAGACAGTATTAGAAGTAGTTCTGGTGCAGAGGATATATCAGCCTGCACAAGACGGCTGTTTTCTGCCCTAAATTTCATATAGTTCCTAAAATTTGTCCCAGCACCAATTAGCCATACCATTGTGGGTCCTCGTAGTGAGGGGACCCCACCATAAGTTTCACAGGTACTCTAGCTGCAACCATCCCTTCCTCCTCCTCTCAACTCTCCCCATGCTTGAAGGCAAAGCCATAGCTGACCTGGTCTAATGGTGGCAAAAATCCTTTGTCAGGGAAGTTAGACTAGACAACCTTCAGAGCTCTCTTTCAACAAATATTTCTGTCATTAAATGAACCATTTTCCTCCCTGTTCACTATAGCGTTGCTGGGCCTCTGTGCTATAAGACCAATATGTTGTTCTGCAGCTTTTATTGGTGGTGTTTTTTCCAGCATGTCCAAACTCACGTCCAGAGCAGTCTACAGTGAGCTGTGAGAGGCCATCTGTTCGTCATACTATGCTTAGGATAAACATAGCCACAAAGTCTAGTTCTTTCAATAAATTTGTTCATGCTAAGTGTCAAATACACTTTCCTCCTCATCTTGTGGAATGGAGCTTACATAAGCATAAACAACGGTGTAGTTTAGGTATCTTCCACTGCGCTTCACTGGCCAAGTTTGTTTTCTGGCCAAGCCGAAGATATTGCTGAAAGGGGGGCATGGACGCAAACCTGGCTTTGCAGTTCTCCTCAGCATTTGTAAATTGCATCTGAAAAGCTCCCTTATTGCAGATCAGTATCTTGTTCCTTCTAGTTCCAAGGATGATTTATTGTTCAGGATGTGCGTTTTGTGTTTCTGAGTTGAGGAGCTGCGTGGTGCCTTTGCTCTCAGCACTTTCCTTTTCTGTTTAGCTCCACAGCAATGCCGTGTGCTAAACTTGCCTTGTGAAAGCTGAAACTGGGATGGTCTCTGTAAAGAGCTAAGGGAGAACAGAGACCTTTTGAAGAGGTGCCGGTTTCTTTAAATGGAGCACCTGGCTGTTAGCGCTGTGTGCTCTTGGCCGCCTCCTTAGTGCAGCTGGGCTTTTCAGCGTGAGAGAAGCTTTTGAGCAGAGCCAGCCCCAAATCTGGAGGAATTGGTTTATTGAAAATAAATGGGGGGTGGATAAAAGCAACCTACAGCCAAGTGAATTAAAGAATAAGTCGAAGTGTTGCTTGAAGGTTTGCTTGAAGCATGTCCGAAGCATGAGTTAGCAAAGATTGTGTGCTTTCGTCCCTTTAACTTGGCTGACCACAAACAGGGGCCTACCTCCCTGCAGAGCTATGGTAAGTAACAAGACAGGAAGGCATGATCGTGTAGGCCAGCACAGTGTTATGTTCTCTTTGAAGAATGGGGAGCTCCAAGAGGAGAAGGTAGCGTATGGTAATGAATTACTGGAAGCTAACGAATATGTTAACTAGTTCTTGGTATGCATAGATGTTGTTAAACTAGCTTTGTCTGGCAGGCATACTTGGAGGAGCTATCCCCTGTGTGTCCAGCACTGCAGGAAAAGGATACCTGCTTAATAGTCATCCTGATGACTGAGTCCTGATTTAGTCTTTCACGGACGGCATCACAGGCCTCAGAGCGCTGTGTGCTGAATTGCTGTGGACATAGGCAAAACGAGTCTTGCTTTTTATATTTTGGGGGCTATTTTGTGCGTGATCTTCCCTCCTACAAAGAAGCGTATGTCTATTTCCTTTAGGGAACTGTGGAAGAAGTCATTTTGGCAAAGCACATGGCAAGAAGTGTCCTTCTTGCTCAGTCACGATGCAGGCAAGGTAAGTGTGAGTTTATAATGTTCCTGAAGTGCAAGAAAGGAGGAGGTTTGTGAGGTGGTTCTGTTTTCTCTGAGGCCAGGGCAACTGGTGAACGGGAAGGGGCTGAGCTGAGCTTGGTCAGGAATTTTTCCACTGGCATTTTTTCCCTCCTGTCTCCTCAAAAGGGTCCTGCATCTCCCTCTCCTCGCTCTAAGAGCTGGTGAAGCATGAAGCCTTGGGAGATGCTCTCAGGGTTGGAAGGATGGGTGGAGGAAGAGGTCCCAGTGTGGAGTCTGGGACTGGGCGGGGACCTGCTCTGGGAAGGCTCTGCCTGGGGGAGAGGGACCGAGCGATGCAGGAGCAGGGGGAGTCTGGAGGGGGCTGGAGAATTGGCACTTGAAGGTACGGAAGGGCTTTCTCTGCCTCAGGCAGCCCCCTTCTGAATTGCCTGTTGGGGAGCCCTCGAGTGAGTGACTCCTCCCCAGAGAGTTCCCGACCTGGGCTGGGGCCTCTCCACAGGCTCCTGCCGGGGCTTCTCCTGGGCTTCAGCTCTTTGCTGCTGAAGCAGAGGAGAGCCTCTCTGGGCAGGGCTCAAAGGATAGCCCAGGGATAGCTGCAGGTTTGGGTGATTATCTTCGAAGGCTTTTCCGAACCTCATCAAGAGTGTTCTAAAGAGCTTCCGTTTGTCCCTGACTATCAGTAAGAATGTGTCGAACGCAGCTGGAGGGTTGGACTGCCGGACACGCTGCAATGAAGTTCCAGCCCTTTGGGTTGGAAATGGCCCTTCTGCCATTTTCCTGAAGGGATTCCACACATTTGGCCCCCAAATGGGAATGGACTGTGTTTGGGCAATAGATGGTGAGATCTGGCTTCCTTCCCCGAGCTGGTAGAAGATCCCCGGTTTGTCCTGGGACATGAGTGTTGCCTCTTGTCTTTGCAGATGTTGGAAACTGTGGCCACTTTGGGCCATGTGAGCCTGAGCAGGCGTTGAGCTGTTCTCCTGGGGGTATTTTGCCCCTTGCGGGAAGGGAATTTCAAGTTCCTGTTGGTGCCTGGCTGTGCTACCAGCAGGAATTCTTCAGTTGGCAGAGGCGGAATAGAGACTCCTGAAGTAACGGGCAGCTTTAATGCACCAGATGGGAGATGGCATGTGCATAAAGAGGGTGCAGCTTCTCCCAAGATCTAGGGCCCTGTGTCCACACCAGGGTCCCCGTCATGTCCCTGTCCCCCTCCATGTCCCCAACCCCACCATATCCCCATCTCTGCCCAGATGGAAGTGGAGGGGCAGGAGTGCAGGGAGAGTGAGGGGAGTTGGTGTTGGCGTATGGGGACAGTGAGGGGAGGGGGTGTCAGTGTGGGGAATGATAGTGAGGGATGCAAGGGACATTTTTGGTGAGGGAGGTTAGACTTGGGGGGGAGAGTGGGGAAAGGCCTGTTGTGGGAGAATTGGGGGAGTCTGACCCTATTTGAGGGGGCAGAACCAGTTGGGGGGATATCAGGGGAGAACAGGGCCCATTCAGGGCCCCCTCTAGCCCCGGTGCTCCCCTCTCCTCTCCCCCCACCCCCCAGCTCTCTCCCCACAAGTGGCAGCAGCCCCAGTGGCAGCGCAGGGTGCCCGGGTCCCGCCTGGCCGGGTGCTTGGCTTTGCTCTGAGCCCCCCATGGCAGGTCAACCCAGCTGTGCCCCCTTTGACAGCCTCCAGCCCACGGCTGAGCCCCCTGGGTACCCCCAGCTGGGGTGGGGGACACCCCTGGGGCTCCTCCCATCTCACCCAGCTCCTGTGGGTCGTTGCAGAAGTGGTATAAGGACTGGGAGCACGGGAGGAAGGCAGTGAGACCCAGGCTGAAGAAGAAGCAATGACTGTGGGAGAGACCCCCAGCTTCTGCCCCAGATCCTTACCCTGTGCCACGCCTCTGCCTTTGCTGGGCAGCCCGGCCCCTTAGTGGAGGAAGGGGTGCTGCCCGTGGGCCCTGCTGCAGGAGCCGGGGTGCAGCATGGTCTCCTCTCTCTTCTCCAGGGCAAGTGTGGAGGTGTTGAAGTGGGAATGCCTGCCCCCGCAGGCCCCGCAGGGCTCTTGGCCTTCCCAACATCCCTGGGACCCCCAGATGCCTCAGTCCATCCTGCGCAATAGGGTGGGGGAGCCAGCCATGCAGTTGCCCCCCAGCAGCACTCCAGTCACACGCACACCCAAGAGGGTGGAGTTCCTGGACTGGCTCTGCAGCCACCTGGGTACAAAGATAAAGGTGGAGCATCACTGTGGGATGTGATGGCCGGTCCAGGCCCAGTGGTGGGGAGGAGGCGTGGGGGTGCCAGGGGCTTGCCGTGGGACCCAGCCCCTGGCAGCATAGAGGAGCCAGGAGCAGCTGGGGCTGCTGGGGACCAAGCATGGTCCCAGTGCCTTGGAGTGGAGTTGCCAGGGCTGGACAGGGAGAAGGCTGTGGGTTGGGACAAGGACTCTAGGGGTGAGAGAGGAGCCTCCCCGCTGCTGTGGGCAGGAGCTCCCCAGCAGAGCCCAGACCCTGATGGTGGGTGCCCGTGGGCAGGGTGCGTGGCTGGGCAGCCTTGTGGCTGTGCAGGCAGGATGGTGCCTGTGACAGGACTGCACCCAGCTGTGAGGTGGTGTGGGGGCTGCAGTGTGGGGCCAGGAGCTGCTCCTGTCTCAGCTGGCTCCTTTGGGTCCTTGCAGAACAGCTATAAGAAGATGAAGCTCTTCATGCAGAGGAGGGCAGAAAGAGCCCGGCCAGAGGAGCAGAAGAGCAGTGAGCGGCCCCAGCACCGAGCACCCCGCAAACAGCTGACACCCCATGGAGCCTCGAGCCGGTGCTGTGCCGCGGGCTGCCGGCCACTCACTCCCTCTCCTCCCTCCACAGCTTCTGAGTTGGCAGATGGAAGAGAAAGTCTCAAGTGGTCACTAGAGAAGTGGTGAGTCTGCAGCTCCTGCCCCAGACCCTTCCCCTGTGTCCTGCCCCTGCATGCACTGGGCAGCCCTCCCCTGCTGGCCCAGGAGGGGGTGTTGCCCACAGGCCCCACCGTATGGGCTAGGGTGCAGTAGGGTCTCTTCTCTCTCCTCTGCAGGCTGAGTAGGGAGGTGTTGAAGCAGGAATGCCTGTCCACATGGTCCCTCATCAACCTTTGTTACTTGGGCAGTGATGGCTCCCTGTCCCCCCGGAACCCAACAGCTCCCTGCCCTTCCTGCCATCACTGCCCCACTACAACAGCGGTGGCCCCCTTTGCTTTCCACCCCTGATGGACTCTCAGCACCCTCAGGAGAAGAGAAGCAGCCTTTGCCCCGTCTGCACTTTGACCACCAATGAGCTCCCAAAAAACCCGGGGGATTGCATATCCTCTTCCCAGACCCTCCTCGACTCCATCTCTGAGCCTCAGCCCAGAGTAGCCGCACATCCCCTCAGCCAGGACCCCCCACAGGAGCTGCCAGCACGGAGCGAGGGAGAGCGGGTCCCTGGGGATGCGAGGGACAGGGCACAGAACCCCATGTCTGTGCCGCTGCCCCCCGCAACTCCCCCAGCTGCGGAGACACACAAGAAGCAGCACTTCCAGGGGCTTGTCTGTGCTTTCAAGAGCTGGCAGAAGAAAATGGCCCACCCAGCGCTGCAAACCTGAGGGCAGGGAGCATGGCCAGATGTCCCCGGAACCGTGCCCAGCAGGATGGTGCCTGCAGCGGGGCTGTGCCTGGCTGAGGGGCTGCCTGGTGGAGATACCGCACCAGCCCTGCAAGTGGTGGCAGCGCTAGGCCCAGAGGAGAGAGAGAGAGGGTCACCCTAAGGGGGCAGTGGAACTGGGGCTGCCAACCCCCTAGGGCTGCCCTCCATCTGAAATGTTAAAAAGAAATGAAGGGTTTTGTCTGTCTACTGGGACAGACCAGACAGTGGCGAGGGGGTGGGGCTTTGTTTGGAAACATCCAAAAAAAAAAAAAGCTTTGTGCTTTGACAGTGAGAATAACTGTATTAAAAAGCAGTAGTTAATATCTCTGTCTGTCAGGTGACTTTTCTTGATGTCCCAGAGGGTCCCCAACCTGTATTTGTGCTTTGGCAGTAGTAACCTGGCATTTGTTATATTCAGCACTATCTCAGTTGAAACCTAGTGAGGCTGTTGTAACTAAAAATGCTGAAGGCAAAAATGTTTGTGAGGATGTTGAGACTTCCTCAAATGATCAGATTCTTGATGATCCTTTCGATCCTGGTCCAGTCGAACCAGGAACCGAACCAAATTATATTCACTATTGCCCCCCCTCCACCTCTCCGCCCAGGGTCCCTCTCCTGCCCTCCCTCTTCTCCCAACAACTGAATATGCCTTTGCCAATCACCCCTGTGGCACCTGCAAACCCTTTTTTGCAAATGGAACCTAAAAAGCTTCCAGCAATGCAAAGGTGCAAGGAAGAAGCTTTGAAAAAATGGCGATTTTTCTTTTGCGTTTCCAGTGCTATATAACGCTGATTGCCCTCCTGCTCAGGAAGGACTGTCTTTTCAAGCTTTCACAGAACGTAGAAAATCTACACATGAAAACGGGCTACAGAGTACACTTACAACAGGCATTTGAGAAGTACTAGGAAGTGCTTCTCTTATGTTACTGTGGGATTGGAAAGTACAAATGCAAACTGTTCTTACTGTTGCTGTGTGGCAAATGGAACACAATGATTTAGTGCTTGAACAGGACTTATCCATTGATAATTTCAATAGTGACATACCTATTAATCAAGATATGTTGACAGGGACTGGGAATTATGTGACTCAACAAGCCCAGGTAGACTTAGATAGACGTGTCTTTGAGCAAGCATCACGACTAGAAGTTCCTCCATGGCGGAGAGTCCCTGAGGCTGGTCAAAAATACAGCCCTTTGCATCTCTAAGACGAGGGCCCCAAGAACCCTGTTACCATTGTAGTTAGGGTACAGGGAGCTCTTTCTAGAGAAGTGGAGAACTCAGAAGCTGCAAAAGCTTTTCTTTTCTGATCAGCCTATGAGAGTGCAAAGAGCAACTGTCAAACGGCATTATTGCCAATGAAGGGAAAGACATCAGATATTGGACAAGACATAAAAATTTGTCAGAACATCAGGACTGAGACACATCGAGCCTCAGTTTTAGCTGCAGCTCTGTCTCAAATCCACATAAACTAATTGGGTCGGACCAATGCTAGGCATAAATAATTACGATTTACAAAATTCAGTTGTGCCTTTAAAGGGTGACAATGATCTTGACTCTAGGCAAGAATTATCTGAAGAAGCGCTGAAAGAATTAGAAGTAGTAGCACAAAAGATTTCTGTACTTCAGGCAATCTGTGTATGTACAGAATTACCAGTGTCTCTTCTCATACTTAATACACTTCACCAAACTGGCGGATTAATGAGACACATTGACAATATTGCTAAGGTTTTAATCTTGAACAGCTTTTCTTACCTAATACCTTGAGAAAAGCTGTTTCACCTTTTTTAGATCTCCTTCTCTGGCTAATAACGAAGGGTAAAACTCGTAGCCAGGAACTAACAGGATACGACCCTGTTGATCTTTCCCTCCCTGTTACAGCACAAGAATATACCTTCCTACTTCAAAATTTTCTGTCTTTTCAAATAGCATTGGCTGATTTTGTGGGCAATCTTTGTTTTTCTCTACCTTCTTGTAAGTTACTACAGCTACTGCAGACATTGCCCCTTTCTCCCAAGAAAATTCTATCTTCCATGCCTATTTCTGGGGCTCGCACTGTATTTGGGGATGGCTCAGGGAAAATGGGGAAAGCTGCCATTGCCTGGAGGACAGGCATGCAGTGGGAACATGCTGTAATGACCTTCTCTGGCTCAACACAGCCAGCAGAGCTTGGGGCACTGTAGGCTTTACAGATTTTCCCAAAGGAACCTCTGAACATTGTTTGTCCTGAATAGGTGGTAAACTTAGTGCTGAGAATACCTTTTTCCTTTCCCAAGGAAGTGGATAATAGTGTTCTTTTTCAGATGTTTTTAGCACTAAAGCAAGTATTGGAAGGCAGACAACATCCTTTGTTTATTACACCAATTCATTCGCATACCTCCCAGACAGGTCCTCTGACAGAGGGTGAGGAAGTTGCCAATCCTCTCGCTGCTGCAGCACTTACATTGGATTTTGCCCATGCATCGCATTCCCTTTTTCATCAGAATGCACAAGGCCTGAGTAAACACTTTCAAATTCCATTAAGGCAGGCAAAAGACATAATCTGTGCCTGTCCAACTGCCAGCACCTCACACCCTCGCCTGCTCCAACAGGGTTAATCCTCGGGGCTTGCGATCTAATGATACGTGGCAGTGGGATATAACTCATGATTCTCTGTGTGGGCGCTTGCATTATGTTCATGTTCCCCTCGGTACCTTCTCAGGCGCACTATGTGCCTCCGCACCCCGAGAAGAAAGGGTGTGATATTCACAGATTTTGGAGTCATTTCACTATTTTGGGACTGCCTCAGGTCGTTAAGACTGATCACGGCCCCGGGGTACACTTCTCAAACTACAATTTTGGCATTCCACGTAATCTTACAGGACAGGCCATTGTTGAATATAGTCATGCTCTGTTAAAATGTATGCTTCAAAAACAACAAAATAAGGGTGAATATGTCACCCCAGGAACAACTGGATAATGCTGTTTTCACATGTAATTTTCTGAATATGTCATCATCTATGGGGCATCTGTCAAGCGCCATGGAAAGCGGTACTTTGCAACACCAGAAGGTTTCACAAAACACCCCAAAGTTCTATATAGAGACCCTTTGTCTGCTATCTCCTGGTATGGGCCAGTGGAATTGGTAATGTGGGGGAGAGGGTCTGCATGTGTTCTTCCAACAGGGCCACATTGGCTTCCTTGAGGAGGGCAATTCCTCAGGGTCTGGTCCTGTCTTGGTCTGCTGCTGTCAAATGAAGAATAATATCAATAAAGAATGGG
>VXBJ01006613.1:328664-456031 GCA_013400055.1 Nycticryphes semicollaris | reverse complement strand
TTGTTGGTGGCCAGTCACCAGCAATGTCCCTCAGAGCTCAGTTTTAGGGCGAGTCTANGTCCCTCAGAGCTCAGTTTTAGGGCGAGTCTAGTTTAATATCTTTATTGATGATATGGATGAAGGGATCGAGTGCACTCTCAGTAAGTTTGAAGATGACACCAAACTAGGTGGGAGTGTTGATCTGTTTGAGGGAGGAAGACTCTACAGAGGGACCTGCACAGGTTGGATCAATGGACCAAGGCCAATAAGATGAGGTTCAATAAGGTCAAGTGCTGGGTCCTGCATTTCGATCAACCCCAAGAAATACTACAGGCTTGGGGAAGAGTGCTGGAGAGTTGCCCAGCAGAAAAGGACCTGGGGGTGTTGGCAGTCAGCTGGCTTAACATGAGCCAGCAGTGTGCCCAGGAGAACAAGAAGGCCAACGGCATCCTGGCTTGTATCAGGATACTGTGTCCAGCAAGAGTAGGGAAGTGACCGTACCTCTATACTTGGAACTGGTGAGGCATCACCTTGAGTATTGTGTCCAGTTCTGGGCCTCTTACTACAAGAAGGACATTGAAATGCTGGAGCATGTCCAGAGGAGAGCTACCAAGCTGGTGAGGGATCTAGAGAACAAGTCATATGAGGAGACGCTGAGGGTACTGGGTGCATTTAGTCTGGAGAAGGGAGGGGAGGCTGAGGGGAGACCTCATTGCCCTCTACAACTACTTGAAAGGAGATTGTAGAGAGGTGGACGCTGGCCTCTTCTCCCAAGTGAATAATAACAGGACCAGAGGATACGGTATGAAGTCGCAACAGGGGAGGTTTAGACTGGATATCATGAAGAATTACATTACTGAAAGAGTGGTCAGGCACTGGAACAGCCTGCCCAGGAAGGTGGTTGAGTTACCATCCCTGGAGGTATTTAAGAAACATGTAGATGTGGCTCTTCAGGGCATGCTCTAGTGACCAAGATTGTAGGGTGTGGGTTGTGGTGTGTGGAGGGTTTTTTTGTTTGTTTTTTTTTGGTATGGTTGGACTTGGTGATCTCAGTGGTCCTTTCCAACCATGACAATTCTGTGATTCTGTGAATAAATTATAACAGCTGAGCTCATTTCCTCTTGTTTCATTTGATCTTCAAGAAGTATTCTGTAATCCTTCTTGTTTTGACAAACAAACACAAGGCAATATATTCTAAACATTAGGGTGTTTACTACCAGCCTTTGTTCTGGATTAATATTTACACTGAACTACTGAAATTCTGCAGCAATCTGTCAGAATCTTTGCCAACAATCCCTTTATTGGTACACTTTATTTCCTGTCTCTTAACTAGTTTTAAGTTCAGAAAGAGGCTCTTTACTCCCTTAGAGTTAGACAATTACTTTTCTTTTCCTTGTTTATGTTACTCCTACTTGGGTTAGTCATTCAGGTCAGCTTCAGCTCTTTTTTCTCAGTAAGATAGTTCTTGACCAAAGCTCTTAATGTGAACTCGTTGTACTGATGGCCACTCAACCAGAATACCCAAAGGAAATTAGTCTTACTTCCCATGTGTTTTTATCAATGTATTACTAACCTTAAAAAAAAATAGTTCTATTTTCAGTTCTAGGGATTGATAATTAATAAGATTGATTAATTAATAGTTTGCAATTAGTGTCTCTTTCTTCTCCGGGGACTGAAAGGGTGATATGTGCAAACGGTAACTGAACATAACCATCCTGATCAAAGTGGCAACCTTACAATGTAAGGAATATGGTCTCAATTTAGTTTTCTTGCTAGTTCTCCAAGAGAAAGCTTCCAGAAAGCAAGTGAGAGTTCTGGACCTCCCTGATCACTGTACCAGTTGCAGAGGGACTGAAAGGAAGTTTCCTGCAGTCATCTGAGTTAATTATCACATTATTAATTATAAGATTTATGTCTTGTTCCCATTTTTCCACCTACAAATGTTCTCTTTGTCTTTGTTGTTTTCCTTAATCCAAAACTAGAAGAATTTTGGAACAGAACGTACAAGAATAGCCCTCCTTGGACTGAAAATATAAATCAGAAAAGCTGCTCTAATTGACTTTTTCATTGAAAATTTTATTAGAGGGATCCAAGAAGGAAGCAGAGCAAACAGAATTCTCAAGAGAAATCTCTGTACTTCGGAGCTAAGATACACTGAAAGACATAAAACGTAGCTGAATGGCTAGTCCAGAACTGAGATAGGCAGGCCTGAGATACCAGCAGTCTGGTGATACTCGCTGCAGTGCATACATTCCATCAGTCTGGCAGCACTGAATTCATTTAAGGGGGGGGACACTCGTGATATGTGCCTGATTTCTGTAGCATGCATATGTAATTTGTTTGCTCTTGGCTAACAACTTTTTTTTTTTTTCATTTTTTGTTTTCATTCTTTCCACCTTATTCTTAGTCTTTCTTGAAACAGATGAATCTCAAAAAATAAACAAAAAAATACTGGCAGCTTTCAGACTACCTTTCCATCTTGAACTTAACAGGCAAATGGTATGAAACTTGTAAGCACAGTAGTCAAAGCTGCCTTTGCAATCTGTTGTTTGGCAATTTGCAATTAGTGGGTGGAAAGATTTAAATGTTTTAAGAGATGTAATTTTCCTATCACAGCTCTTAGCACTTCAGTTATGATTTTCTTCTTCACAGAAAGAAGTGGGAGAAGAAAAGGAGTAGAGTTTTTGAGGTGGCCAAATAATCTTAGCGCTTCTTTCAAATTTTGGCAGCTTTCATGCCCTGATTTTTACAGATAGACCTCTCAGCCCAATCCAAGGTTTCTGAGTGCAAAATGTGGAAGGATCCTCTGGCAGGAATCGTAGCAAAATTGACGTCTTAGTTACAAATGAATTACACATCAGGTCTTGGCTCGGTGGAAATTTCACAGCACCTCTCTTTTACAGCCTTAATTCTATGAGATGATAGAATATTGGATAATGGCATGAAAACAACCTAAACCAAATATCTGTATTTAAAAGGTGGGAAAATGTTGAGTCTGAAGCCATATTTGCATATATTATGTATTGAAAGTTACTAAAGTTATATTCAGGGTATGTTATTCAAAAAGAATTGGAAAAAAATAGCTCTCCAGATGGTCTTGTTAGGTCCAGCAGACTTCATGCCCAGAATGACAGCTACTGGAGGAACCAGCATGAGTAGATTTGGAGGCACCAATTGGAGTCTGAGTGGAGACAGAGAGAACTTTGGCCTGTGGTGTCAGCAACTTGTAGGAATGGGTGGTCTCAATGACAGCTATTGGAATGGATAAAGGTCTCTGCTGGGATGGGAATGTTATGTGCTCTGAAAACCAGCTACTGGGGGGACTGGTGTGAGGTGAGGGAGGGTCTCAATGCCTGTGGCTGGAGTAGAACTGTGTGTCACAGCACCTGTGCTTGGTGTCTGCTGCTGGAGGGCTTCAAGCGTCTGTACCTGCCCCAAAATAGTGTGGGCATTACTTGATTCACTAGCAAGCTTCAAGCTGGACCAACCAATGGGTAGAAGGGCCTTGGTCCAGCAATGAGTATCTGGGCAGAGGGTATGTATTGGTATTTGAGAGAACCTGTGAGTGTGGGATGTCTGTGAAACAAGTGTGTGTATCTGTTCACTGGTGAGCATCAATCCAAATTTGTGAAAGAGTGTGAGACCTGGGTGGATAGACAGAGGGACCATGCTGTGTCAGTGCTCAGGATGATCCATGAATGTCCTTGTGAATCTGGAGCATGACATGTGTGTGCTTTTCACTCATGAAGTTCATTCTCTACCAGACAAAGAGAAGGAAGGCGATTTGTCTGTCTGTACTTAACATTTTATACAAGTCATATACAGGTGTTGAAAGCATCACCTTGTCTGTAGTAGTCCATGTAGCTGGTCATTCATGTATGTGATATATATGATGAGCTCTGCTACTGGCTGAACCTGCAAAAAAGCAGCAGTTGTGTCCCTCAGTCTGACACAGAGATCTTCTGATCTCTGGGTGTCCAGGGCTGGGCTCCAGCAGCCGGGGAAGACAAGTTCTTGAACATGTAGTTGCTGGAAGCAGTGGCTGCTCCTAACATCCTTTAATGACTGAGATGCATTTTCAGTCAGTCTGTAGAATAAATAATAATAGATTATAAGAACTTAAAAAAGTAAACTAGTTAAAAATTTTAAGCATACAGAGACTAAAAAAAAAAAAAAGGGTGCTTCCCTTGATGCATAGCAGCAACTCTCAGTGACAATAGCTATAGAAAAAATCCTGAAAACATGGAAACATATTAATACCACTTTTCAAAAGCATTTTTTATTCAAAATACTAGAAAGACTAGAATTTTAATTGAAAGTATAAAATCCAGAAGATGAATCTGAAATGTTCAGCTTAGTCTGAAGTGTTCAGTCCATACAGTTCAGAATAAAGCTGGATAAGATTTATTGTTTTAATTTTTCAGTGGCAGAAAATGACTTTAAAATTATTAAAAGAAAAAGCTTATTTTTATTCCAGAGTGAACCTTTGGTCCAAGAAATTGTAAGGTGAAACAGCATATACAGCAATATAGACAGTTTCTAATGTGCTGTCCTGATTTTGCCTTATTTAATCTCCTGTGATGTCTGCCTCTGGGGAACTACTCAGTTTTGAGTATCCAAGTGTATACACTAGGTCATGACTGAGAGTACGTATGAGAGTGTGGCTTATTGGTCTCAGTGTATACCAACTCACTGAATATGAACCACCACTTACAATTTTTCTTCAAAGTTCAACCTCAAGATAATCACATGAAGAGGCAAGGGGTGGAGCCAGTCCTTTGTCAACAGAAAAACCCACAGAATGGATGTGGCTGCAGATGGTAATAAATCTACTAGAAATCTCACAAGGAATAAAGCAGAAGTGAAGTAAAAGCATTATAAACTTTCACAGAGTATATTTTATATTTTTTCTTTTAACATTTTGGTGTGCAGAATCCTATTTCACAGTGGACAGGACCTAGCATGTGAAAAATATAAAATTAAGCCTGTTTTCACTCTGTAATCACTATGAGCATACACAATGTGGCTTCAGAAAAGTAGTTAGCACTAGAGATTTTCTATGACATATTATAAAGTTATTTCCATAGTTATAAAAACCAACAAAAGCAGGCAGAAAAAACCCATAATTTGCAGTTACAAAATTCTGGCTTATCATTGTCTTTACAGCTAACATTTCCAGATTTTTTATTTTATTAACAACAAAACTGTTTACTTTTCTGTACTTGAATTTAAAGAAATAATTTATTTAACAAGTTAGACAATTATCATACTTTAATCACCAATTTCTTCTGTGTCAGTTACAATAGCTAATAATTTCAGATTCTGTGTCTCCTGTGCTACAAGCACTTTTCAGAAGACATCAAAAATACTGAAAAGAGAGTATAAAATAATAAATTATTTACAAAGAAGTATTCTGTCTTCCACATAATTCTGTATTTTTATGTTAAAACCTCTGAACAAATAATAATAGATATAGCAAATGAACAAATGAAACAGATGAACAAATAAAATAGATATCTGTAAACAACTTCCCTCAGACCTTAGGGTACTTAATATTAGCCTGGTCTGGTCTGATCTGCACTAAAACAAGCGGTTAATTTCCTTACAAATATTTTTGGAAGCACTTCACTAATTGTTTGGTGAAGCCCTTTGGACTCCTTTTTCATTGCATCAGTGTGCCCTAGAATTTTCTAAGGAAAGGGCATTTCACGTTACAGAAATATTCATATATGGAAAATTATATGCTATTTCTCCCATGTGAAATTCAGCCAAACTTACTTTCATGTAAACATTTCAGAACCGCAGAAATATTTTTTCTGTTTTGTTCCTCAGCAAGATTCTTTTTGGTTCCAACTGATCAAGGGGCACTCTGCCCATGGAGTATACAAAGCAATGCCTATTTCAGAAAAAAAAAGACAAAAAGAAAAAGGAAAAAAGAAAAAGACTTTCATCATAACCCTCTGTAATAGTCTCTTTACACCCTTACCATGCTTACTACTTTCTTGTAACTGTCATTTCTAAGTATTTCACATTTTGGCTTACATAATTGTATTCTGTTTCTGGAGGGAGACTGTGTTTTGCTGAGTTTAAAAATATGTAGGTGCCAAATACCACCACCATTAATCGGTGTAAATGGGAAAAGACCGCACCCTACAAATGGTTCACATGATGATGTGAGGCAGAAGGAATAACTGGAACAGACCCTTCCCAAGATTCATTTCTTAAAAAAACAAATCAACTTTCTCTGAATCACCTCAAATCCTGAATGTTATTACCAATTAAACTAAAATTACTGCTAAAACCACGGTTAGGTATTGAGACAATAGTTTAAATCTACTCTGTATGAGAATATTCCATATAGGTTCTCACCATGCTCAAGAAATAATGAGCATAACTTTTGACATCAAAAGAATGACCAGATTTAAAAAAAGAACAAATCAGGCATTACAAGATGCTGTAATAAATATTGCCCAAGCATGGAAAATGTAAGTGATTCTTTTGGTGCCACGCTATATCTTTCTCTGTGAAGAAAATAGAAACCCTGAAGAATATAATCTGTTGCCCAAGGCAGGTCTGTAGCATTAAGGTATATTTCCTCCCTCCTGGAGAAATAAAAGAGGATAAAAACTTAGAACAAAACAACAAAATCATTGTCAAAAAAAATGCAGTTAGATGATGATTATTATTATTGTATTTTGTATTTTGTTTTCAACCATAAAGATAGTTTAAACAATTGTTGCTTGAAACCTGTCTAAAAAGACAAATAAATTAAACTTATTGTACCTCCCCAGTAATTGCCTCTTGGAATTTGCTTTTATGAGTATGAATTTTGTTTTGGTAAAATAAATCTGTCTCTGTAATTGAGATTTTAAAACCATTCTGTAGAAACATATATATCTTTCCGGAGTGACTTTGACTTTATTTATTTCACCTTTCTCAGTCTTTCATCATTCTTGATGAAAATTTCATCATCTTCATCATTTCTCACTATTTCATCACTCTATTTTATCCAATTTCGCCAACATAAGTGAACTGGACTGCATTGCCCATAATGCACATCATTTTATTCCCAGAAATTGAACAGAGTTTAAGACAAGAATCCTTTCTCAGCAGCAAACTACTTCCACAGAAATAATGAATTATAGAAAAAAAACTGTAATTCAAATTATAGAATCATAGAATCATTCAGGTTGGAAGACACCCTTGGGATCATCAAGTCCAACCATCTTCTCTACCCTACAAAGTTCTCCCCTACACCATATCCCCCAAATCCACATCTAAATGACTTTGAAACTCATTCAGAGAAGGGGACTCAACCACCTCCCCTGGGCAGCCTATTCCAGTGTCTGACCACTGTTTCTGTGAAAACTTCTTTCCTAATGTTCAGCCTAAGCCTACCTTGTTGCAGCAGAAATAATGCAAATATATGTATATACAAATCAGTGTTGTAACGAGTCAAAATTTCTTTGGGACCGTAATGAAAAATCAAAGTATCAGGATTATCAAAATCAAAGAATTTTCATTTTAACCAGGACTTTCTCAATGAAACTTTTAACTGGAAAATTCCAAGTGATGTTATGGGATAGATATTTTTGTAGAAGTCTATTTGACATGAAATTTAAAACTGAAATATATGCATTTTCTACAAGATTTTTAGATACCAAATCATATTAAATTAATATACATGCTGGAATAGTTCACATTTATTAGTGAAGATATTGTCTTGCATAATGGAAGAAAAGGAAGTACACATATCTTTTCAGACTGTGGGCCTAAAATTAACCAGTTTTTAGTTAAAAACTTTTTGACTTGTAGGGCGTTCCCATAAATAACTTTTTAACATTCCTTAAGTGTTATGAAATTTCCAGCATTTGCTGGTTGCCTTGGTTGCAGGCAGTAACAGATGTTTCAAAACATAAGCCAGGTCATGAGCCACAGAACCGAATAAACAGCTTTAAAAAAAAAAAAAAAAAAAGATATGAAATACTATCTTAGTTTATTATGCTAGCTAAGTTGCAAACTTTCCGCTGCCTTGGTTCTTCCTTTGTCTCCTGCTTTAAACAGAACCAGAAACTTAGTCTGAGTCAGACACACCCGAGTTTACATTATTCTGCCAAGTTTCTGATATCATTTATTCTCTGTCATTAAATCATAAACAGACTTTTCATTTACTGAAAATTTAGAAGAGAGGAAGTATGATCCAAAACATTTGTTTTGGAGCAAGGGGTTCTACAAAATGTTGTGATTTCTAGTAACCTCAGACATCTAGAGGAGAGGGAAAAATAGAGTTTCCAAATTGCATTTAGATGTCAAATTCTCATACCTTTTTTTTGTCCCTCAAAAAAAAAAAAAATTGTTGCCACACCTTGAGTCATTCTTACTGGTTACTGGTTTGGGTTCCTGATTCACTCTTTTTCCTTGCTTGCGTACATCTGTTTGTAAGTGGTAATGGAAACCTGGGCATATTTGCATAATACCAGCATTACGTCAAGACAGGATATTTCTTTATTTTCTCTGCTTTTGCAGGCACCTTTTCAGTTCACAGAAAAGCTGCTGTTGCTGTTTGTGAGTCTGTCTAGAGATGATGGTGTTAATTATTGGTCTCATATTGTATTCAAAACTGCCTGTGTTTCTACTGGAAAAGCAGAAATATTTATCAGATGAAGTGAGACATTCAAGGTATTGTGTGTTAATACAGTATTTTTCACCAAATGATTTTCATACTAAACCTTCTTTGGGATTTATATTCGGTAAAGGACAAAGGAAGGAAACAGGAAACTATTTTATATCTTTTTCAGTGACATGTGTCTAAATTTGCCAGAGTAGTGTTTTAGAAGATGACCTCTTGGTCAAAACATTTGGAGTACTTCCCTCCTAATTCCTTTTTTTATTATTATTTTTCCATTGATCTTGTTGAAATTTGGAGGAGAGCTGTGCATACTGCAGTTCTGCAGACGTTTGAATAGAACCTGAAGCTGTGTAAGAGAGACTCTTTGAATCCAGTTAAAACAGTTTTATCTGACTGTTCACTGATTCCTCTTCACTGGTCATGATCTGCCTTTGGCAAAGCGCTTCGTGTGATTGTGAAGATTACTCTCCACGATGCTCCTTCTAACAGTGTGAATATTGACTTGCACTTATAAAGGTCAGACAGCTCCTACAGTTATTAGGAGCGAGAACACTAACTCCAGCAAGGCACTCTGAGAAGAATTTAACCTTCAAATTACAAAACAGAGTGCTCAGCAGAGCCAGGAGTTCAGCCAACTTGAAAGTTAACCTTACTTCTTTGCAAACATAAATGTAGACTTCAGTGTTGCCCCAGCAAAAGAAAAAAAAAAATCAAACAATGAAGTGGACAAAGGATCCAAGAGATATACATCTAGCAGACATTTTATTTTAGGTTTTAAAATATTGGTAGACTGCATAGAAAGAGTTACTTTTGGATTTCTTACGTTCCAGAACAAAGAATGGCTCATTCAGCTTTTAAGAGCCATGTGCAGAAAGATAAACCATCCCATACATTCCTTTCCTCTATTGTTCTGACATTAGATGAAAGAAGTTTATTCCCAGTGAAGCACAGCAACCAGCTTAGCTCACCTTTGAAAATTCTTCTGTATTTGCTATCATGTGGATTCAAACTCAGAGCACAGTTGAGCTAATTTAAGGTCTGTAGGAATTTGGCTGTCTATTCGTGATCGTTTCTTGTAGTACAATACAAGAAGGATGACAGTGTAGAAGCAGAACTGCAAATGAGAGTGAAGGCTCACTTTTCATCTTGATGGAGTGCAAAAAATAATATTTTTAATTTTTAATGCAATACATTTATATTGTGGCAGTAGGCTCATATTGCATATAAATGAATATAATTCTTTGGATTTTAGGAGAATAAAGAAGACATTCTAATAAAGATTATACCGGGCAAGTAATAAAAAGGAAGACATATATGTAAGTCTTAGTTGCCTAGGAAAGTCATTGCTTTCTGAGTTTGGGCATCTTTATTATTTTATTTGTTATTTCAATGCACTGTAACTTTCCCAGTTTTAAGTTTGACATCGGGCAAATTTTAGATAGTGTACAAATCATCCTTAATGGCCTTCTCCCTCATCAGTGGGGCCACTATTCAAGTAACAAAGTGACAATCAATTGCTCTTGTTCTTCTCTGGCTTTGAGATATTACTGGAGAGCTTTTTGCAGAGATCATGATCTCCGTGCTTGATATGCCATTTATAATAACTAGAGTTAAAGGTCTTTAGGCTTATCCATTATAACCCCCTAATTTTCCTGACTGACTTTTTTTTTGTCCAGGTCAAGACGTAACATGTTAAGTTTAATTCCCCCTTGACCATCCCCACCTGCCCTCAAAGAGCAGATTATATTTGAAAGACAAAAGAAAGAAAAAGCAAACTAACATTAAATGTGCTGTTTTATTTGAAGTATGAAAATGAAAGATTACAAAACAGAATTGTTTAAGGTGTTTCTTTGTACTGCTACAGATCTAATTAAATTGATTTTTTTAAATGAAAATGAAATTTCATGGGCAATTAGTGTTTAAAATAAATCACTTCTTATGGAAAAAGAAAACAGTATGAAATCAGAAAATAGATGTGTATTGTATGCAGTGGTTAAGCTCAGTGAAGAAAATAACCAAGGGTGTTCCTCTTCTCTGGACATTAGTTAAACCACTCTGCCTCAGGTATCTTTCATTTTTTGCTTATCAAGTTAATTCTCATTCATTCAGTCTTACACGGCACTAGATAATACAAATATTTACTCTCAAAATATGTGCCAAATGGTATACACTTGTTTCTGAAAATTAACCAGAGCAAACTTACAATATTCTCCTGTTGTGCGTGGGGTTGTGGGTATGGGGTTTAGTTGGTGGGTGGCTTTTTTGTTTGTTTGTTTTTGTGTGGGGGTTTTTTGTTGTGTTTTGTTTTGTTTTGTTTTGTTTTTTCATGTGGTTGGACTCGATGATCTCAAAGGTCCCTTCCAACCACTAAGATTCTGTGATTCTGTAAAATTAACTGGATAGCCATTACAATATGGCAATAAGATTTCTGGGCTGAAAACTATTGGAATCCTGTAGGCAGATATTAACATCTAGACCAGTTTTTGCATTTTATTTTAAAACTTGCTATATGGTTTATAAGACAGAAGTATGTGCCTTTTAGATACTGTCCTGAGTAAAACTATCATAGTTTAACTTTTATTTATTTGGGTTTGTACAATCGAAAACTAAGCCAAACTCTCAGAATAAACAATGGCATTTCTGAGTTACTGTATAAAGAAAATAAACACCCTTCTTTAAAGTACTGTGCAATGTAGGAGACTTCACTTTCAAAATTAAAAATAACAGAAAAAATATCTTCTTTCTTCTCTTATTTTAACTTCAGAGCTGTTCATTTCTGAATATATTCATTGTCAAGGAGATTACACTGCAGATTAATATAAAAACGTTTTATCAGTCCTCATTCAAACTCACTCCCTGAATCACGTGCCATGTGTTTTACTCATTTTGATATCTGAGTTGCTTCCAGGCTTCTTCACCTGGAAGTGAAAATGAGAGTTGGTTTGTAGAAGCTCTAGGACATACACCAAGAAGAGATGATGTGAAGTACAGGAACTAGATTTCTTAATCGCTAAAGATTTCTCAAGCTAAAGGGTCGGCTCAGGTTTTAAGAATCTTAAAAAAGTAAAATCTAACTGAGAACAAAGTTGCACTTGTTGAATCGAAATTTGAGCTAACTTGGAAATTAATTAAAAATTAATTAAAACCTCCTTAATTATTATTCCTCACAACTGTGAAGAGGAATGGGCAAGCACAAAGTGGTCAACTTTCCAAAATGAGGAATTAAAACAGGCCTTTCCTTGCCTGAATGTCATTAAAAAAAAAATCAGGTAGCTTTAACTGGTGTTAACGCGATGTTGTTTTGCCATTTCTTAGATTGACATCATCGCTTCAAAAGGTGGTGAATAAAACTTTGTAGTCTATAGTATCAGGTGTACCTGGGTTGATCAGGTAAACCAGGGTGACTGAGCAATTATCTTCCATCAGCCAAATGAATCACACGAAGGTTTCAGAATTGGCTTTATCCTAGTAGGCTGAAATAATTCAGGAGAAAATATATTTATAACACAACATTTCCTATTATTTTATGATTTTAGAGCACTTCCTTTATGTTTAGTGGCATTTTCACATTATTAATTAATAGTACATTGAATATATGTGATTTGGGAAAAATATATCTTTAAATTGTGATTGAAAACTTGTGACCTCCCTCACTTTGGAATTAATTTTTAACTGATGAAAAAAGGAGCAGTGATCTTGAGTAGCAGCAGTTGAATTGATATACTAGGAAGTCATACTACTAAAGTTTCTGGCATAAGGCACCACTGTATAACAGAAACTCTTGTTTTGGAGGGATTAAATTGCAACAAAGTTACTTAAGATGTGGCTTTTAGATTCCCTAATAGTAATATTATTAGAAAATAAATTATTGCTAACTTTTATAAATAATTTTCCTAAAGAAATATGTAGCTTTTTATAAAGAATAAATCAAGAGCTTTCCTCAGATAGAAGGTTTTGGTGTAAATTGGCAGTTGCTGTTTAAATAGAACAGATGGGGAGCAGCATTACTCAGCGTTACAAGGATATCCTTCACAGGACAGACCAAAAGTCTTTCATGCCCAACAGCCTCAATCTGACAGGGACCAGGAGCAAATACTTACAGAAAGACTATAAGAACAAGTAAGTGTATGATAATAGTACTTCAGAGGGATAACTTTCCAGCTTTTATCAACCTGCAATTGGGACACTTCCTGCACGACTGATAGTAGTGGTGTGCTTACTAGTGCTGGATGGATTCTTTTTTTATTGATTTGATGTAATTGATTGAATTCATGTTTTAGTGTCCATAATACCTTACACTACTTTGCTCCAGCTTACACATTTAATGAAAAAAAAAATTAAAAAAAAATCTCATTTTGATTGTTTTGACTGTACCACCTGACTTCATGTTTTATTATAAGAAATAATTAATAATTATTTCCTATACATTGTCTCTTTGTGCCTCACAACTTTTTAGACTTTTCGAATAAAGCTGATTCATTAGACTAACATTTCTTTTTCCTTTTTATGTTCTTACAATTGTAAAACTTCTATTTTTGTAAATATCTGGCCAATACCAATATTTTGAACAGTTTATGCTATAGTTAACAAAAGCATATTGTCTTCCAATATTTTAAACAATCTGGTTTTACCTTTCCAAAAGGCCCTTCAGTATGACACCATGGAATTTTTTATGATACAAATACAAACTAAAACCCCCATTTTTTTAGACAGAAGATATCTCATTTCATATATGTATTTTCAGATATCTGAAATATGATATCTGGGTACGAAAAAATGGGGATTAATCTTGTGAATTTAAGTATTAGATATTAAAGTATATAAAATATTAGTTTAATTATTAGATAGTTTCTCATCTACTTTTGAAGATTGTTAAAGCAGTAATTAAAATTTGAAGCTTCTGATTACAAATATTCTCTACTCTGTTTTTAACTTCTGCTACCAACAATAGCAGATTGTCAGAAGAAGTAAGAGAAAAAAGGCATGTGGGAGAGTAAAGCCTTATGAAAGAGTCATAAATTTTTTGCAAGAATCAACGGGCATAAATTTATTTTCATTCCCTCTGTTTACTTTTCCCAAGTGGTAGTGACTAAGTGACTCACTAATAGCTACATTATGCCTTTCAACAGTATGTTGATTTATTTAATGCACAATGACATATTCTTCATGTTTTTTGGACTAGCCCATCCAAATTTTGGTTTCTGCCAGTTCAGCAAAACTTAAATTTTCCAACAGGTATTCTAGACATTTTACTTTGTGCAACATATGAGAACTTTTGTTGTACTGATGAAACGAGTTTATATGACGATACAGATAAAAACTACCCAGCACAATATGTAATTATTTTAATTGACCCAAACATAAGATCTTAAAATAGTATCCACTATGTTTCATTATATTTGGTTGAAAAAGGACAAGTGTTGGGTGTTGCACCTGGGGAGGAAGAATTCCGAGCACCGATATAAGTTTGGGGGCAGACCTGCTGGAGAGCAGCTCTGAGGAGAAGGATCTGGAGGTCCTGGTGGATAGTAAACTACCCATGAGCCAGCAATGTACCCTTGTGGCCAAGAAGACCAATGGCATCCTGGTGTGCCTCAAGAAGAGTGTGACCAGCAGGTTGAGGGAGGTTATCCTGCACCTTTACTCTGCCCTGGTGAGGCCTCATCTGGAGGAGTACTGTGTCCAGTTCTGGGCTCCCCAGTTCAGGAAGGACAGGCAACTGCTGAAGAGGGTACAGCAGAAGGCTACAAAGATGAGTAGGGGCCTGGAAGCCTTATGAGGAAAGGCTGAGGGACTTGGGTCTTTTTAGTCTGGGGAAGGCTCAGGGGGAATCTGATCAACACCTATAAATACTTAAAGGGTGTGTGTCAAGAGGATGGAGCCAGTCATTTTCCAGTGGTGCCTGGTGAGAGGACAAGAGGAAATAGGCACAAACTTGAACATAAGAAGTTCCATCTAAACATGAAGGGGAACTTCTTCACTTTGAGGGTGGCAGAGCACTGGAACAGGCTGCCCGGAGAGGTCGTAGAGTCTCTATCTCTGGACCCTCCTGGGCAAGTTCCTGTGTAACTTGCTTTGGCAAGGGGGTTAGACTAGATGATCTCCAGAGGTCCCTTCCCATCCTATATCATTCTGTGATTCTGTGATCTCTAGCAGTCCCTTCCAGCTCTGACAATTCCGTGATATCAGTTTCTCTTTTGCCCAAATCATAGAATCATAGAGTGGTTAGAGTTGGAAGGGACCTTGAAGATCATCAGTTTCAACCCCCCTGCCATGGGCAGGGACATCTCCCAGTAGAGCAGGTTGCTCAAAGCCCCATGCAGCCTGGCCCTGAACACTTCCAGAGATGGGGCATCCATAACTTCCCTGGGAAACCTGTTCCAGTGCCTCAACACACTCACAGCAAAGAATTTCTTTCTGGTATTTAATCTAAATCTCCCTTCTTACAATTTAAAGCCATTACCCCTTGTCCTGTCACTAGACTTCCAGACAAAGAATACCTCTCCAGCTCTCCTGTAGGCTCCCTTCAAATACTGGAAAGCTGAAATTAAGAAATCAATGAAGATACTGTAGTTCAAATGTTTCATTGCCCCTCTTCTCACCGATGGATTAGATTCCCTTCTCAGACAATATTAACTGTATGTCATGATGATGTCCTGTTTTGTGAATCAGTCATTTCATATTATGGGAATCTCTGACCATAATGCCACACTAGATTTGAAGTCCAGATGGGAAACTGGTCCACATAGGCTGGGGATAGTAAGACACAAAGCCTGCAACTGTTCCAAAGATATTATTTTCCAATATGTAATCTACTAGTCTATGCTTATCAGATTTTCAGTATTCATTTAGTTTATTTTGATGGAAAGAGGTCCTTTCCCAAAAAAACAGGTAGTTTTCAAAAGAAAATGAATTTTATTGAAAATAAACTTTTAAATAAATGCAATTTAACTTTTAAAATAAAAGAAGGCCACCAGCAATTCTTATTTGTCCTTTCCTTTCAAGGAAACAAATTTTTTCTTCTTATTGCAGCAAAACATATTGGGGAGAAGGGCAGGGTACAGAAACAAAAAAAACCCCAATCTCCTAGACTTGTTTTTTAGATTGTTTAGTAGGGATATTGGCTTGAAATCCATTACTAGTTTTGTTATCCTACAAATCCTGTACTCTCAGAAGAGAGCGAGGATCATGTTGTGACAGTACTAGCTGGAAGCAATGTCATGTACAGGGCGTAAGCAGCTATCTAACACCCCAGATCATGAGCTGGAGGAGAGAAGATTTTTATCTGTAGGAATTCTCAAAGAACACTATTACTAAATGTTCAAACTTTCTTTGTGCTCCCTTAGGCCTGCACTGTAATACTGTAACACAGGCCCAGCTGCTGAAGTTGAGAGAAAGCAAAGTGCAAGAAAGACGTAACTGGCAGGAGCAGAATAATAACTAAGCAGCAGTTAGGAGGGACTGTGGGGTTATTAAACTGTGTTGCCTGCTGACGTCAGATGGAGCAATCTGCCTCCTGTAGCATCCTATAAATATACGTGAGTATAGACATTTTCTGTGGATACTCAGGGAATTTGATAGTTATCTTCAAAAAAATGCAGCATGCTTTAGTGAAAGAACTAACTAACTCCTCGCTACAACAGAAAATATTAAAACCTTATGTTACTCATATGCCTGACTGTACATGACTCTGCTTATTCTACAAAAAGAATAAATAGCTAGATTTCCAGTACTTTTGGCTTACTTGTGGAACAATGTTCAATAACTAGAGAACATTCTCAATTGCTAGACACTTTCTGCATCTTGCTAATGCTGCCTTCTTGAGGGGTACAATTCTGCTTAAATGCAAATAATGCAACTTTTGCCCTCATGTTACTCATTGAATCTTGAATTTGTTTTTCAGTTAACTTCATATTTTTTCTGTGCTCTGAGCTATGCTATGGCTTCATAGATCCATACCACAACTATTGTTAACAATAATATTGCAGTGTCACATAGAATATGTTTGTACACTAACCACTGGCTGTTGTATGGCTCTTTCTATTCTGTTTATAAATTAACACTA
Organism: Nycticryphes semicollaris; assembly: GCA_013400055.1. NCBI lineage: Eukaryota > Metazoa > Chordata > Aves > Charadriiformes > Rostratulidae > Nycticryphes > Nycticryphes semicollaris. Next base: position 439,358 of record VXBJ01006613.1, on the reverse strand, counting down.
ACACACAAGCTTTCCCTATCTGGAGGATAACCAGCAGCCCAGAGGACACAGGAGTGAACAGTGTGTTTGTTCCTTTGCTGTGGGAATTTGAGGTGTGACCTTGTGCAACTCAGTTAACTACTCTCTGCATCAGTAGTCACCATTTGTGAAACAGAGATAATAAGTCCATTGTTGGATGAGGAACTGTGAGATCCTAACTTTCTTTTGAGAACATTTTTGAAATACTTTCATTGCTGTCTTTGTTTTACAAGGTCTTAACTGTGGCTTGAATAACAGGTAGATTTACATACTGAAAAAAAAATAGGAAAATCTGCACCTTGTAGCCTGGCTGATGTCTGATTCAGCTTCCATTCTTCTGATGTCAGGTATTACTAACTGGCCAGTGGATGCCTCATAAACTTCCTAAGTCCCGCTGAGAAAGATTTCTCAGCTGCCTTCAGAAATCTAAATCCTGTGGGTGGCTTGGTGTGCAACTTCAACATGTGCTTATGAATAAATATTTTATATTCAGAAATTTGTGGTTTCTTTTTCTGTTTCTATTTGTCTTATATGAGGAGCTTCTATTTTAAAATAACAGAGTAAAAGAGCTCTCGTACAGAATTTAATACAAATTATTACAGTGAATACCAGTGTCAGTTTGTTCAGAATACTCATCGTTCCAAATAAATCTAAGACCTCTCTCAGGCCAGCAGAAGAATCAAAAGCCCTACCAGACATCTCCACAGGGGATACAAGACCCTTGTTCACTCCCATAGAGAGGGTATCTGCATCACATTCAGTGGGGCTGCGGGAACGAGGGAAAAATGGTCTCTTGGAATTACAGGGAGAAATTGTCTCTCATCTCCCACTACAATTGCGTGTTCCCAAGAAGACACACTTGCACTGGGGCCAAAGGACTGAAATCAGTGGCACAGAAGGTAGAATTATAACAGGAAACCAGAATGTCAGAAGAGGGTTGTTTCATCCCTGCAAAAATAGAAAGCGTAGAGATGTGGAATTGTTTTTTCTACCCATAAAGACCCTCCAGAAGCTGTGAGGTGTAATTCAGGAATAAATAAGAAAAAGGCTAGCAGGGTCTTTCACTAGACTGGAAATCACACAGAGACTGATAATTTTGAGATATGGTTATCAAATCCTTGCAGAAACAAAAGCTTCAAGAAGGACTTAAACGAATTTCCATTGCAGCAATATTTTTTGTGAAAATTGCGGTTAGATCTTCTCTTGGGCAGCCACTAGAGGACAACCTGATCACATATTTTTAAGTTAGTCTGATGTTTCTACCCACAGCTCTACGTAGGCACCAATAACCCTTAATCTACAACCCCTTCCCTCTGACAAAGCTAATCTCTAAATGGGATGAAAAGTCAAAAGTTTTAAATATATGAAATAACAAGCACATCACAGCTCTCTGAGAGAATCTATAAGAACCTGCCCCATAACTTTTGTTCTGTAAAAATATACTGAGATAAAAAAATGTAGATTTTTGCACAGCTGGTAGGAAACAAAGCACAGAAAGTTTCATAAAACTAAATAAACAGGAAATGGAATAGTGCAACCTCTGATTTGTTGGGCCTGAATTGATGCAAGTATTTTGAAGTACCTTCTTCTTATGTTTTTAACAGTATTTCACATGAATTTGTAGTAGCTGGTCTATTGAAAATTTTTATTACAGAAGTGCCAAAAGGCCTCAATGGGCCATATGTAGTAATGACATACAGTGAGTTTCTTCTCAAGAAACCTCACTGTCTGAACAGTTAAGGCAGAAAGGGTGATAAAAAGAAAAGGGGGAAAAAAAAGGGGTTCAGTCCAATGCACCAGAAGAAACCTGGGGATAAAAGGAGAGGCATTAATGGGATTTGTTCCACACTCCCTCAGAGGTATCAATGCTAGGAATAGCAAACATTTTCACCCTGCTGAGATTTCTCTTAACTTTGAGATGGCAGTATTTGATAGCTCCTGCCTCTGAGAAAAGGAAGAACATTTTTTTCTGGAAATCACTCATATTGTTCTAAGTGTGAAAGGACTGTTATTCTCATTCTCATTAGAGAGGCTGACAGAAAGAAAATTACCTATTGTTCTAGCATCCCTTTCTCCTGTGTACCGTGTCCAAGAGTGAATTTTTCTCTGACTGCAGGTTTCTATAAACTTATTTTCTAAGCTGGGACAGTCTTACTTCCTCCTATTTATCCATATAAAGCACATTGTGCAGTCTGGAAACTTCCCTCTCTCAAATATCTTCCTTCTTCCCTTTTTTGACAGACTCTCCCCTGGAGTAACTCTCATTACATCCAATCTCCATCTGTCCACGGTTTGCACAATGTGAGGCACCCCCTGAAGACCTCTTTATCACCGGGATCTAAAAAGGGTTTGTGTTTTACTTTGTTTTACATTGTAGTAGATTTTGCAACAACAAAACAGGGCTTCTGGCCCTTAAAGGGTTAGTAACTAAACGTGCACTGAAAGCTCACTGGGGTGGGAGCAGCAAAAGCACAAAGCATTAAGTCAGAACAGTAACAGAGAAACAATGTCAGCACAAGGACAATAAGTGCTGTTATTCTTAGTGCTCCAGGAATAACAGTGATTATTGTTCTTGTTTTAACATCACGTTGTTTTCATAATTTTTCTGGACAACAGCATAGCATAAGAGGAAGTGCTGTGGTGACCTATATGGAGATTTTAAAATTATGAAATGGAGAGGGATAGAAATGCATTTTTACTCATGTTAATTTTGCATTGATGGAACTTTAAGAATGCTGAAACCAAAACACCTAGGCAGATGTGCATACATATTTATTTATTTGTTCTTGACAATAACAGCTTCTGAATTATCAAGGCACACAAACAGCCATATAGTATGTCCTTATAAAGGATCCCTTTCCTCTCCCTCATTTGCTCCCTCAGCCACGCATCACTCTCTTACACTTTGCCTTTTAAGATGATGATAAGATTTTGAAAGGGCAGTCCTCTTCATAAGTGATTCGCCAGGCAAGTTGAAAGCCATTGAATAATGAACAACTCATTTTGATAATGTATCACTATTCCCCACATGAACATTGATACTGAACAGGTACCAGTGAGAAAGCTGCCTTTTATGCATATCATTGTGTTTACATTCACTGGGACTAAATGGACACTGTGAATCTCTATAAACTTTGTCTATACTGATTCTAGCTGGTGTCATAGAACACTTTTATTACATTCACAGTTACACCATACCAAATAGAATCTGCAGTGTTGCTCAAAGACCATCTCACTGTACTGAGGGAATTTGCCCAAAGCAAATTTCAGTACCGTGACACTGAGGTGTCCACTGTGAACCGGTGTATTGTCACTACAGACCTAGCAACACGGTATAGTAGCTGTAAAGGTACAGTTTGGTTTTTTCAGTGCTATTCCACAATGTTCTAACTCATATTTCAGTGATAATTTGGACAGATGAGAGCCAAGTATCAGCTGCTGAAAACACTAGTTTTATGCCTGAGAGCATAGATAAGCACAACTCAGGCTTCTAATTTTCTTTTACGCTCATTTTGAAACACTTTTATTAGCACCTGGTTTAACCAAACACCCTTCCACAGGATTTATTCCTAGGATAGTAGTATGTCAGGACTGACCTCCGGGGTAACATATCAAAACACTTTTAAAAATTAATAAATAAAATAACTTTTACTTTGTTTCATGCTTTTCTTCTATTTTGTAAAGTTACTTGACAAAACCAATGCAGTGAAACAGTGTAATTAGCTTAATCATCGAGCAGTTATTTGGTACACAGACTCCATCTATTATGTCATATTCAGTATGTCTGTTCTTTTTATTTTCCTGAAAACTCTCAAAAAGAAAAAGCATAGGAATTAAGTCATCATGTATTCCAGACAAAGGCTACTCTGCTGCTTCTTTCTCTCCAGAAAGCACAAATTATTTCTACTTTCTCATAGTGTTGTATAAATGCTTTGTCTTTGTCCCTTTTGATTTCAACTGCTGTGGAAGCAAAGGAGAGACATAACATAGACTGAATTATTTTGAGGGAACTTTCACCTCCAGAGATCTTTTACCTTCACAACTCAAATCTTCCATTTCAAGTCCCTGTCAGTAAACACATTAAAGAACAGCATAACTGCTAAGATCATCAACATGAAACAGAAAAGGAATCGAGAAAAACACGAACAGCGTAAACTAAACTGATCTGATCAGAAAGAGCAAAATGAGATATCTAACAAAAATAACTCAAACAAACAGGAGCTTACTTCAAAATCTTGAGCGCTGAGCTTAATCACAAGGTGTTTGTGAATCTAACGGTGAAAAAGCACCCAGCAAAAGAAACTCTGCAGAACAAGCTCCTGTCTGCTTCAAGGTGGCTAAACAGCTGTAGATGTAATTTCTTGTGTAAGACAAATTTTTGCAGGATGGTCAAGCTCAGAAGTTTTCTAGTGTTTTCATGACTGGAGAGGAGACTATATTGCCAGCAAGGTACAACTTCACAGCTCATATAAACCAATCTAAATTGGCATTAGACTGTCAGATTCCAATACTATTTTAATCACTGGATTAAAATCCACACAGTGGATCCAGCAAAACAAATATTTACATCAGGGTCTGATGCTAGCATTTCAGCTGTCCATATAGTATTCTAGACACTAACTCAGATATGTTTTCATAATCGCATGCCTGACAACCATCAAGACCTACCAGCAATATCTGTATAGACTCCCAAAAAGCTAGCACATTTCGATTCAGCCAAAATCAAGCATTACAGAGTCTGCCCATGTTCCCCAGCTTTTACAGTCAATAACCTTTAAGTTATTTCTGAAAACTGACAGAAGTTAGGTTAGCAAAGGCTGACTTTTCATTAGCATTTCCATTAGGTTGTGCCCAGCTCTTGTGATTGACTTTGGTAAGGTTGGCTAGACCATGCTGGAAATCACATGAATGAGATAATTATAGACACAAAGGGATTTTACCGTGTTGACTCTGCTAGCCAAATTAGCTGCTGGTGATGAGGACTGCAAGACATCTGTTATACTTTCACTTCTTTAAAACCATTAGTCAAAATCAGCAGGTTTTATGGCTTTAAAATTAAACACTGGAATAAATCCTTGATTTCAAACAGTCCAGGCATATTAAATTACTCTGCAGCTACTTAACCTTATCTATGGAGAAGTGAAGAAATGGGAGTCAAAAATCGTTCTTTTAATACCTGAAACAATGTTTTTGTCAAAGAAAATTAAAAAGTACCTATTTTGGGTCTATAGTCTTCTAGCTAAACCTGAGTGGAAAACAGGAAAAACAGAATGGAAGCAGAAAAGTAAACAAGAAATGAAAGCAAGAGTAATTAATTGATTTTAAAACCAAATAAAGTATGGAAAGATTCCAAATGAAACTGCTTCATAGAAACACAAGTGTGTGTTAAAATATAATGTAAATTCTTCAAGAGTGGTTGAGATCCCCTCACTGGATTTTCTGTTTCAGATATCATGAAGTTATCTAATTAAATTGGGATTATTTCTCTGATTTTTTCATTGCTCATTTGCTTTGCTGCTTTTTTTTTCATCCCAATCTTAAAGCAGTCACTTGGGACAACTATCAGAGTAGGACTTGATTAGTATCAGCTAACATTTTAATTCAGAACTGTTATGGAATCTATCAGCAGGAGCTCTGATTTTAATTATATTTTTTTTTTTCCTAAATCCTCTACCTTTCAGTAGATTTCTCTCTGAATGGTGGGTGCAGAGGCCAGAGTTTGCTTTTTGGCTAGATTACCCTTACTCAGTTAACTGTAACTGAGAACACACTAATGCAGTCAAACATAGATAGATTTCCAATATTTTTTCCTCTTAAATTGTTTTTTTTTCATTTTGTTTTGGTTTTTTTGGTTTTGGTTTTTTTTTTTTTGGTGGCAAATAATTACTGTTCTTTATATTATTTTTTTTCACTTTAATACAGCAAGTTAAAAAAAGTCACTTCTGACTCTGAACAATTCTGCAGATGACTTTTGAAACACTTTTTGTCAGTGTCACTTAGCATTTCCAACCAAGGACTAAACTACATGCTGAGTTTGATGGGTTTTTATTACTACTGATTTTAGCCTAGCTACCCTGATGGGTATCAAGATCATGTATCTAACTTCCCTTCATATGGCAGTTTTCCTCTTAACTAAGCATAAGTCTGTTTGTCCCTACAGACTCCTGTTAGACATATAATGCTTTCATGGTTTCTCATAGAATGAAAAACTATGCCTTGGAGGCATCCTAATTTATATGTTTTATCTGAAAATGTCCCTCCAGCAGAAGACACTTTGAAAAAAGGTACGATGGCATCATATAAATGTACTCCCAATATAATTTTTCTGTTCCAATATTCATTTACTCATCAAAACAATTTTTTTCTCCTCTCTGTAATTCATATTCAAGTACTAGTATGGCAAAGGTAAAATCAACATGCATCTGATTTATTTTAGTGATGAGCTAAATCCTTTCAAGTAACTTTGATACCGAATGAAAAATTGTTTCCCAGTTGTACATGGAGTTATGTTTATAGTCTGGGTACCTCAAGGGCTTTCTGTGCTGCAATGAGTTTCATCTGATTGTGTCAGATTTAGTGAAACAGGTAATTATTTTCCTGAAGGCATAAATAAGTTTTTTAAAGACTTAATAAATGTTTACAGTTTTAAAGTGAAAAAAGTATTTAGAGTAGGCATGGAGAGTTAGCAAATATTTTTAAACATGAAACACTCAAGGCCTATGTCTGGCCCTGTGAGCCTTGAATAAATCAAAGAATGATGCTGAGTGAGAAGAGTTTACCCTGTAAATTAGTCATGGGGACTCTTCCAAAGAAGGTCCTTTTATTTGAATGAACTAATACAGTGATTGCCAAAGGTGTTTATTCACATCATGACTGTAAAAGACATTTTTGGATCTTTCAACTAACCGACACCCACATTTCACTTACAGTGTATCTAACTCTGGTGATGCACTATCTCTTATGTGTGACAGGCATAGAAACGTATTGCTAATTTCTTGGAAAGTGGCAAGGCATAGTTTGTACCACCCTCTACACTTATTAATGAACTTCAGTCTATGTCACAGCTAAATGAGGAAGATTTATTGAGGGGGTGGGATATGGAGTCCAGATGATTGATTTCTTTATATTGTTTTTTGTAGTAAGTTACTTCAGAGAGAGTAATATATACATTCATTTTGTGCTCCTTTTTTCCTATTTCTTGGATAAATTCATACAATAAGGACAAAACCTCATTTACCTTGTTTTGGTTTTTATTTTTTAGTCAAACTATGGAAATTAATATTATAGGAAAACCCAGTCACTTACACAAAATGACTCTGTGGCCAAATAATTATTTATCAGCATGAATTTGCCCCCAAAGCTTATGTAAATGAAAATGGATTGAACATTCAGTGTTGATTGCAGAGACAGTATTATGTACTTCTCCCAAACCATTGACAAATACAGATGGGAAAGGGTCAGTGCATTTTCATTCCTAGCTGTTATTTGGACAGATGGCCAGCCACTGCAGTGGTTGAAACTTTTTTTTCCCCCCTAATTTAAATTTAATGAAGTGCAAGAAATCCACCAAAACAATTTTATTTTTTTTAATATTTCCTAGGGGAAATAAATGCTATTGCTCTCTTTTGCCTCCCTCCTCTTACAAGCAACATTTCTCTCTCACTGTGCAGCTGCTGCTTAGAAAATTAACAAATGCAGCTCTTACCTACATGAAGCTCTTGATTCTAAGAAAAACATGAAATAGAATGTAAAATTTTATCAACATCTCTACAGTGAAACAAAGACCTTTCTAATTGGGAAGGGTTTGGAGGTCAGGGTTTTTTTTCTTTGTTTGCTTTTGGATTTTTTTTGTTGGTTGGTTTTGGGTTTTTTTTTTCATGTGTGTGTGTCTATGCATATTAGAATCAATTTTGACCCAAGTGAAATTGGGAAGAAAATATCTTCCATATTTTTTAATGAACTTATAGTTTTCTGGATCCATTACTCTTTGATTGAGAACAATTTAACCTTTAATAAATAACATATTCTCTAGCACTTCTAATTTGTGTATTGAGATGTAGTCTTCCATCCAGAACTGTTAACTAAGAAAATCTATTCCCAGAACTATACTGACATCACTGATGATGTAATCACAGATGCTTTTTACAAATAAAATTATAAACAAATAAGTCTCATTGGCTGGGAATCAGGAAGAAATAGGGGTTTGTTGGAATAGAAATAACTAATCTGGAAAAGAAAGAGATGTTTCTAAGAAGATGGTAAAAACAGTGAATAAAAAGAATATACACCAAAACCAAATTATTGACACAAACAAAATCCCTGTATTTCAACACTCCTGAATTTCAGAAAAAATGTGCATACAAACATATCAGATCTGTCCCAATTAAGCCATGTTTTACATAAAATATAGTACTAACTCATAAGTGCAGTCATTATCAGTCATCAGTATTACTTATATAATGACACTGTTTTATCAGCTACAAGTGAAAGTCATTTAGCTTGAAATCAAAACATTCTTTTCTCTGCTAATACCACATTTGGTTTGCTTTCCATTTTAATTCCATTTTAACTGTGTAGAACTGTCGTCTCTAACAAATAGTGGAACTATGGTTTCGATATTCACGTTATAAGGCTTTGTGGTAGGTGTGGCAAGCGTGGAGCATATTTTTCTAGATAGGCAACTGCAAGAGAACATGTAGGACTCCTTTTAAGGGAGAGATATGTGTAGTACCACTTTCTCTGAGTGTATTAAACAAAGCACCGACATTCTGGAGATGGCAGTGTACCAGTTCTGAGGAAGCTTTTCTTTTTTTGCAAAGTAAAACTGCTCTCCATTTCTTCTTTTGCTGGCACAGAAGTAAGCAAAAAGAGTGGAGGAAGAACAATTTTTTTTTGAGTGTAAGGCCTCTCTGCCTATTAATTTGCTGAAGTGATTGAAACAACTGTTCTCAGAGCCACAGGCTGTGCTGGGTAATGCTTGAGGGAAAATCCCGATTATATCTTCAGAATAGATTCAACCTATTAGACTAAAAATAATAACAGATGAAGAGTATGGAGCAATTGTCAGTCAGTCTAAATAGTATGCCCTTGCCCACAAAACACACACAGTTGGTAGAGAAACAGTTAATACAATCTAGAGAGCTCTGTTTGAGCTCAGTGGGTTGACACAGTCACAGACTTTGAGAATATAATCAAACTAAGTAAGGGTGGCTTTTGTCCATGGTAACTTTGGGGTGGAGGCAGGCTTTGTGAGGTACATCCGTGCATCACTGTCAGATGAGTAAGTCACTGGGAGATGTTTTCAGAAAGTTCATGTAGTGCAGTGAGCAGAAACTTACTTTCATTTGTCTTGTGTTTTTAACCAGAAATAAGAGTCCATGTCAGGGACACATGCTATACTAGGACAAAATTTTTTTGGGACCTCATATATATTGATGTGAAATTGTGTAGGTGGCTGACAATCAAGAAGGGCTCATTAGTTGTTACTCGGATGAAAGGTTGCACAGTGGAAGATGCAGACCTTTGAAAAGACTAGAGCAGTAGCAAAGGGTGAAAATAATGATATATTTAAAGGTGTTACAATGTTTACAGAATAGTTTCTCCCAAGTAATAATACCTTGTGCCTCATGTGGTTCTAGGGACACTGGATCAATAAGTTGTTGGAAACCAGAAACCATGTACAGCCTTTCTTCTTCTTCTTCTTCTTCTTCTTCTTCTTCTTCTTCTTCTTCTTCTTCTTCTTCTTCTTCTTCTTCTTCTTCACCTTTCTTCTTTTTCTTCTTCTTTCTTCTTCTTCTTCTTTCTTCTTCTTCTTCTTCTTCAGGGGAATTTTTGCGGAATTCCTCCATATAAAACCAGTAGTAATCAAAAGCCCATTTCAAATCATTGTTCACTGGAATATGTAGATTATTATGGTGATAATATTTTCCTGGAATGGAGGAAGCTCTGTGGAAACTGAGAACTTCAGTCTGTGTTTCAACTATTCGTCCAACTGTAGTACCAATCTTCTACAGAAATTAACATTTGGAGGTTACAGTAAAAACTTTCCCCTAGCTCTTCCCAAAAGCATCCCTGACTACTATAGATGTGAACAAGACATTTTGCTGCTCAACTTGGAGCAGGATGCACAAACAAAACACTAATGACTGAGGCTGCCACTATACTGTTCTCTTAAAGAGACTTTGGAAGTAAATTTACTGTTATTTTCATTTGATTTGCTCTTTGAGGACAGTTGGAAATATAACTAGATAAGCTAACTCAAATGAAAAGAGTCTGTAGGACCATTTAGCCTTATACATTTCTGAGGTCCTCTGGTTATGAGTAATATTTAAGGATATCCCTACTGAAAAGAGGGAACATGTTTCCAGTAGAACATTAAGGTAGAGAGCATATCATCACATTAGGCTCCATTATTTTTCTTTAAAAGTTCCAATCCTGTACTTTATTGATTTACCTTTTCTGACTTGCTAGAAACAAATTGGTCTGCAAGAAAGATACTTCCTGCATCACAGAGGACTATGATACATTACCTCTTCTGGGATTCAGCTCCCAGTTGTCTCAGCCTGCATGTCTCTCATCATCACTCTAATTTATCCCTGTCTTTTCATAGTCCTAAGAAGCAATGTTAACAGAAGAGCAAGAGGTATTTGACCTTGGCAATGGATAAAGGTATAAAATGGCTTCAGGACTTATCTATACTCACTTTTTTTCAGACAGTTATCTCCTTTAAAACTGTGTCCTGAGGTCCCAGAAAGCTGTTAAGTGATTCAAATCTGCACAGGTTCCTGTCAGGATAGCCTTGGACATCATTGGCGAGTTACAATCTTTTTGCTGTTGCTGTCCACCTGAGCATCCTTGAAACTACTTCAATAGCCATTGAATATAGAGAAGATTGATGTCTGTTCAACAGCATGTCTTTTCCTTCTCTCATTTATGATGACTTTTCCAACAATATTATTTTGAATAGGGAAATAAAGTGTTCATCATTATAGGTAGCCATGTAGCCAAAAGATCCAGAGGCCTGAGCTTTGATCTGTATTAGGAATAAAACACTCACTGTGTTATATGGATTTTGCTTTTCCTATCAGTTTGTTTCTTCCTCTCCTCCACTCTCTTGTCACATGCAGCAGAGGTGACGATGGCATACAAAGTTCTGTGTTGTAGGGACCGATGAGCCCAGCTTCAGACAGATGGTCTTTTCACTACAACTATCACCACCTTTCCATTCTTGTTATGTGTCTTCATCTCTTGATGAAAAACATCTCAGAAGAGGGAAATATGCCGTTGATTTGGAAAATAAGACCAGCACAGGAAGCAGTACGTAATATTTCCATCATGACCGTTCCACCCATGTCTCAAGTATTAACACAATCTTTCCATCACCACACCCTTCTCTTGGGCATTAATAGCTTTGTTCTGTTTCATTCATGTGCTGTGTTCCCTAGCAGAGAGCCATTCACAGCTATTTACACAGTCTGCCTATTCGTCTGTAAATCAAGGTTCATCCATTGGATTAGTTTATTCTTCCGGCCTGGGAAGAGTATATTTTGTTAGTTAGAGTGTATCCCTGCTGTTGTTTCACTGACTCTTATTGTATGGCTTTACCTATTGTATACTTGTCCCCAGCAACCTCTTTTGTTTATTTCAGTGCTCTGAGGAGAAAACAAAGAATCAAAGGAATACATTGAAATACTACTACAGATATATGGGGTGGGGGGAGAGGGAGCAGGGCAGGAAGCAAGCGATGCTATGTCTCCTTTTCCACCACTATTTTGCAAAATTGTCCAAAGAGACACAGTGTCTTCTTATTGAGAGTGCCAATACTAAGTAACATCTATGACCTGAGATTAAAGTTATAAGTATAAAATATTTCTATGATATTCTGTGGTAGATGAAATGTTAATTTTGTATTTAGAAACAATGGAGAAGCAATGGATTGAAGCCAATCACATGGTAAAAGCTGAAGTTTTCTGTTTCTTTCCAAGAAATGCTTCTGAAGCAACTCTACCATTAGTATAAGAGATATTTGAAAATTAAATTCCTGCAAGTAAATATGTTACTGGATTATATGTCTTGTAGGGTTAATATTATATCTGGATAGATTACTTATTTTATTTACTATTTTTAATTGCTACCATGCTGCTTTTTCGTCTTGTACTTTAATACATTTTGTGCTGATGGCTTAAGACCCAACACAAAAAGCATCTTAGTCAAATCTCATCCAAAAATATGCCATAGACATAAAAATAAGGTCAAGTCAAAAGTAGAAAAATCTATCTCCAGAGAAAAAACAGTCATTTAATTGAATGATAAAAAGAAAAGCAAAATAAATTTCCTCTGTGGAAGATAAAGAATTGCAGGAAAAACAAGAAATTACATACTACATCAGAATACCTTACTGCTCAAAGAAGATGCAAGCAATCTATAACAGAAGAAAAAGATTACCAAACTTGGAGGACAGTCAAAGAAAGAAAATAATAATAATATAAAAAAGAGCTTTAGCAGATTTCATGATATGAACTTGAGACAGAGATGAAATAAAATAAATTTTATCAGATACTGTTTGAAATGTCAAATAACACTGAAAAAGTTTGAAAATCACTAATGCATTTGTGTGTATACCTGTCCATGCACTCATTTTTCTGTCACACATATTCATAGTATAATGAATAGCAACAAAAGGTACACCAGTTTTGGTTTGGGGGTTTTTTGGTGTTTTATATTTTTTTTGTTTTGTTCGTGGAAGTAGTAGATGTAAAACGAAAAATTAATATGTCACAGTCCTTTGGGATTCCTTTTGTTCCTGGACTGTAGAATAAAAAATTCATTTTACACTAATTAGCCTAACCAGTTAGTATGTTATAGGGAAATCTCTGATTATTTTCCTTTTCACTGATTGTGATGGATACTTTTCCTGTAGTAATTTTTTTTTCCTTTTCACTGGCTGTGTTTGATATATCTTCTTACAGTCAATTTTTTTCTCAACATTTATTGTTGGGAAAGTCTATTTACTTAGTTGAAGTAAATAGTCTATTTACTCTTGTTGAAGCTCAAAATGGTTTTGAATGTTAAGTTGATCTCTTTGACATATAAAAGATTACATAGAAGAAAGCAACTCCCAAATCACAGCTAAGTACAGTTAAAAACCATAGCATTGGTTGCCTAGAGTTTTTGCGAAACTGAACTGCCAAACTGCCTTAAGAGAGCTAGGAAACGTATCTTGATTCCTGTGGTGGTACAAGAAAAATCCGAAGTTTCCCAATATAAATTAATGTATAGGTACAGTAAAGGCAATAAAGCTGATTACACATCACTATTCATTTGTGAAAGAACAGAGATAAAGGAACTGGTCAAAAGTATCCTGATTCCATGATAGTAAGTCATCCTTTAACTTTTCTGAACTAATATTAACAGTAGCGGTGAAAAGTCTGAGAGACTGTAGGTACTTCAGGCACAAACATCTTCACTACTTTCTACTGTATGCCTAGAATATCATCAGTACTTGTAGAGACACTGTCAATAGTCATCATGGTGATATGGCATTGAGCCCAAAGGAAAAAATCAAAAGCAATTGTTTTGATATACAGAGTAAGAGCATCATTTAACTAGTCTTATAAATAAACTGATTAATACAAATGATACAGCCCTTCCCTGCCTGGTCATGGGCCCTGCTGAACTGGCCCACCATCAGGCCCAAGTCCCAGCCTGGCCTCAGCTCATCCCCATCCTCAGGGAGGTGTCAGATGACTGATGCTGGGGCTGCCCCAGTGTCCCTCTACCCACTGCTCTGCTCCTGGCTGGGGGCTTGGACAGGCCCTGGCTACCAGGCTGTGCCCTGCTGCCAGCCCAGGGAAGCTCCGCCACTCTTGTCCCCAGGCCCATGTGGAGCTGCACCCCACACAGCACCTTGAAAATATTTAGTGAAGGAAGCTTCTCTCCTTTATGGCAGCACTTGATACCATACAATAAATAAATTGTGTTGCAAAAAGAAAAACAATAAATTGCCTTAGGATTAAGGATACTGAATGACATATTAGAGAATTCCTTTTTTATTATTTTTATTATGCCACTGAATTCCTTGAGGTGCTGGAGAACAGAAGAGAAATGCTGAATGCTTTTCTCAAAGTGCAATGTGCCCTTGTGGCCAAGAAGGCCAATGGTATTTTGGGTGCATTAAAAAGTGTGGCCAGCACGTTAAGGGACATCATCCTTCCATTCTGCTCTGCCCTGGTGAGGCCTCATCTCGGGGAGGGGCAGTTCTGGTCCCACCAGTTCAAGAAAGACAGAGAACTACTGAAGAGAGTCCAGTGGAGGGATACAAAGATGATCAGGGGACTGGAGCACCTCTCTTATGAGGAAAGACTGAGTCATCTGGGTCTCTTAAACCTCAAGAAGACCGAGAGGGGAAATCCTCAGTGCTTATAAATATCTAAAGGGCAGGTGTCAGGAAGATGGAGCCAGACTCTTTTCAGTGGTGCTCAGTGACAGGACTTGGGACAATAGGCACAAACTGAAACACAGGAAGTTCCATCTGAACATAAGGAAAATATTCTTTACTTTGAGGTTTGACAGAAAGGACAGGCTGCCAGAGAGGTTGTGGCGTTTTCTTCTCTGGAGATATTCCAAACCTGCCTGAATGGATTAATCTCCAACCTGCTCCAAGTCAACTTGCTTTGGCAGGGGGGTTGAACAAGATGATCTCCAAAGGTCCCTTCCAACTCCTGCTATTCTGTGAATCTAAGATTAGGTGAAGTGGATAAATTGTTCTTTATTCTAAAGTTATACTTAGAACAAAGATCTAACTCCACCCAGCAGAACGTGTGCTTTGTTTTGAGACTGTAACTGCAGGGAAGAGTGCTGCTGTGTGTTAACCTGTCTTTATTTATACAGTCCTTGCATGCTTTTATCATACATCATCTAGAAACCTCCTAAATAATCATTTGGACTGGAAGGGTGACTGCTCCAGGGACCTTTCCTGTAGGCAGTATGTGTACAGATGTCTGTACTGGAGACATGCACAAGCACTCTATTCCGGTTGGCCTCAGAGCCTGGGAATGCTCCTGGAATATATAATTTGCTCCTAGAGATGTAATCTTGGGACTCCTGCAATAAAGGGACCGATTCCCCAAGGAAAGCTAGGCTGAGCTATCTATTAGTCAATGATAGACAATGATGCGTGATGTAATCTTTATTAAGCATACATTTGGTTAAATGTGGGTCTTGCCTGTGTTTGAAATTCAAAACAATCAGATGTGTGTGTGGAACTAAGTGCATAAACCAGATTTCTTTTGCTTTATCACGGCCAAAAAATCCCCACAATCTTTAGAGGCAAAAGGTGCTCTGCTTCCAAGCAATGACTGAAAGCACCAAGACAAATTGGAAATCCTAGGTTTGAATTGTTTCTCTGCTTAATTTAGGGCACAAAGCTGAGTTGCATAAAACTATTGTTCAGTTAGTGTATTACAAATTAGAAAAATGTAAAATAAAATATGAAATCTGTAAACATGAGGATAAATTACAAAGTGGAGAAAGTTTAAGCACAAATTTGTAGGCGGGGGAGGCCAGATCTCAGAAATCTATCGCGATCTTTGTAGACATCACCAAATGTACAGGGAAAAGAAACTCAGAAGACATATTGTACCTAAAAACCTAATGAAGTTTTTTATGTCCTCATCTTAAAAAGACTACTATTTTTCTTGGAATAAGAGAGAAAGTTCTCTTGTAGATTGATACATGGTTAACAGAAAGTAAAAAGTAGGAACAAATTATTAGATCTCTTAACTGATGTTGTTATCTGCTGAAATACCTGTTCAGTACCTGTTCAGTATAAACCACTTGGAAAAGGTGATGTGACAAGGTCTGCTGATCATTTTTACTGCTCTGACTAACTGATAATAAAATGATGTGCGAGTATTTCAAGAGCCGAATAACTGAATGATAAAATGACAGATGAAATTCAATGTCAATAAATGCTAACTAATGCATAAGAGAAAAACAGCCCTAACTAAAAATACACACTGATGAACTCTGATTTGGTTATTACTGCCAGGAAAAAAAAATTGTTTTCACTGTAAGTGTCTCTTTTACAATGTTATCTCAATGCTCAGCAGCATTCAAAACAGCCAATAGAATGACTGAAATTTTAAGAAAGGATTAGAGAAAAAAAAGAACAACTATTCTAAAAAGCAGTGATGTATACACGTCTTAAATACTACACAAAATACTGGTTCTACCTCTATTGAGATACAATATTGTCATACCAGGTAAGAACAGTGCCTTCTGTTTTGGAAAACCATAAGATTATTCCCCAAATTCATAAAATAATAACACGATGTCATTACATGAATTTACTGAGCAGAAATTCTCAAAACATTAGAATGAATTAATTTTGTACCAAACATAAGACTGTAAAATTCAATACTACAGGATACTCTTGATGTCTAACATATAAATATACTTAAAATGTGATCAAATAAATTAATGAAAAAAAGTCCACCAAAGCCAATTAAGCATATATATAGTGATATATAGTATATAGCTCAGAAATTCCCTAAGTATAAAAGTCATTCTAAGAATCTCCTGTGACAATTCCACCTTTATACTAAACACTAATTATAGGGGGATTATACTAAAATGTATGTTATTTAATAAATAAATAGTTTAATAAATAATTTATAAATTAAAATATTTTAAATAACTAAAACATAGGCTTTGCTTTATATTAACCTTTAATGCAAGAGTTAGAGAATGCCTTTCCCATGTCTCTGATGGTATGTAGTCATCTTCGGGTTACAGAAGCAAGTCTTCACTTTTTCTTACTTTCTCTAGTTAGGGAATATTAGTATCTTACAGAAACTTCATTAATGGGGATGGTATTTTCTAGGATACTGCATTTCAGATCTGGGAAGAGAGAATTCTGACAAGCCAGATGAAGTGTTCAAAGTAGTGGGACTTTCTGAGAGTATTCTTAATCACTTGTCCTGATGATATTTCACTTTGTATAGAGCCTTTAAATATTTATTTAGACAATAATTCTATAATGTGGTGGGATGTGTCTTCGATGTGCCTTCACACAGGGTATATGTAATCACTAGAGGTTCCCTCATCTATTATACTATCTATGGGCCTCAGGCTGTCACAGACTGTTTCATATTAAGGGCTGTTTTAGCATGTATCTGCTGTAAAATATTTGTGGCCTTTAGAACCAGAATGAAATAAGTGTTCTTTATAGCCTTGTTATTAGGATTCAAAGTTTCTGCAACAATGAAAAATGCTATTGAGAGAGAATTAAATTTAATAATCAGACTATTAACCAAGGATATTTGTTGCACATTACACTGAGACAAATCAAAAAGATTACAATAGTTTCCAGAAAACATCTGTTAAACAATATAAAATTGATGATAAATAAAATTGACTTCCCTTTGCAGTTAAGTTTAATCCAGCTGTACCCAGCTATAAAAGAGCTATCAAAGGCAACTATTAATTTCTTGTTAATTCAGAATTAATATCACTAAGAATCCTTAACACTGAAGTCGTGACTTTCTGACAAGCTTTTATTTTTCTGAATTGATGTAACATTGGACAGAGAAGTTGACTTAAGCTTCTCCTTCTAGAGGATAGAGGTACCCTTTATTGTCTGTCACAAGAAGAAAAAGATGTGGAACCAGATTTCATTTTCCTTTAAGTAAAGGAAAAAGGATACCTTTTGTTAAAAACAGCAGCTTGTGAAGAAAGCAGAGATGGTTTGTTTTACCTGGCCTTCTAAAATATTGATGATTCAAAAGGTAAGTATAAGATGTCATACTGATGAACTGTTTTCTGTTTTTCAATCTAATCCATTTTCCTGTGAAGTCAATAGAAGAATTGCAGTTGATATTACTGAATTTTTATCTATTAGAATATCCTTTAGATAAGATTATTTTTAAAGAGGTATAAGAAGTGCTTTTATTCCTGAAAGGAACTGCTATGTCCGTATTAGTAAATAGTGCAGACCAGTGAGATCGATAGAGTGACAGCTGGTACTGAGACCTATGTCCATGCTATATGCATTTCAAAAGGTTCTACTTTGGACTGATTCTAGTCTGGACTTGTGGACTGAGTGCCCGTTAGCAGTTAAATGCAGTTTCTTGGTTTAGTTTTGTCCAAAAAGAAGTACAATTGTTAAGTTCTAAGATCTGTCTGCAACTCGAAGCAAAATGCAGTGAGGGAATGATCAGGAGGCTGTCCTCTGAAGTCCATATGTTCCTCAAACTAAATTACCAATACAACAGGAGCACAGTATGACCAATTTATGATAAATTTGATGCTATTAGATCATACTGATTCACACCTTTCACTACAATTAGAAGCATTAATTTCAAGGGCGGTATCAGGATGGCAAAATGAACTTCAATTGCATCCCCCTACCCTGCTCCTGCCTCCTCCCCCTGTATCCCCTGCCCCCCCCTCCGCCCAAGGACCTTACTGTCTAGTTCTATGCTTCCTAATAGTTCAATTTGAAGACTTTTTGAATCCCTTATAGTTCCTTTTATTCACTGACTTGTGGTAGTATTTCTTTTTTTGATATCTTTGATGGGGAGAGCTTATTCCTGACATATGTATCTATTTAACCTATTCCATTGAGTAACAATTATCTAAAATTCTGGCAGTTTCATGTGAAAGAATTGTATTTGGTTTAAGTTGTTCTTTGAAGAAAGTATTTTTTAGTAACAGGCTCCTGCATTTACTTGCCAGTGATCAGGATAAGCAAATTTTAATTAACTTCTGAAGATCTATTTTAGATCTCCATTAGAAATCATTGCTTCTTTTTTATCTTGAAATAATTTTCTTTTTCCTTTCCTCTTTACCCTTTTCCCCTCTCAAAACTGATATTGATTAATGTAACACTAATAAAAAAATAAAATTTAGAAACTGAAATAAATAAGTGAGAGTTGAAATAATGAAGACATGAGATGCTGTAGAACCCTAGCATGGTAAGACAGGTCAAAATGGAAGGGACCTCAGAGGGTCTCTCAAAACGGGTCAGATTTAAGGTACTGCTTAGGGCTTCATCTATTATGGTCTTGAAAACCTCTGAGAGTAGAGAGCCTCTCTTGGTAACCTGTTTCACTGCTTGACTCATGTTGCCTTGATTCTACTCCAGTCCTAAATCACTAACTTGCTTTCTGGATTGATTCTGGACATGTCTCATTATAATGGACTTGCACAGAACTTAGGCTGACTCTAATCACTATCTCCACTCGTATCCTGACCCTGACTTACTATCTTCACTCTCTGACTCCTTGTCACTGAGGTAGTTACCCTTTCCCACAGAACCCTCTGCTACCCTCAGCTCCCAGCTTGACCTTTGTCATGGAGCAGTCTGCCACTGTGACTCCCTCACAATCTCTTCTGTTGAGCTACTGGCTGCACTTCTGGTGTGTCAGAGTACATTGTGGGCTCATGTTCACTTACTGAGAACCCCAGGGTCCTTTTCAGCAGAGGTGCTCCCCAGTGAGTCCCCAGCTTGCACTGTTGCAAAGGGATCTTCCTTTCCAGTTGCAGGAGTTTACATTCATCCTAAATATATTGGCTTAATGTAATAACAACACAAATTATTTGGATTATTTCTTAAGTAAATAAACATGTGTAAACTGTCTTAAAACCTAATATTGTGCAAACAAACAATTGCCAAAAAAAGTGTTCATTAAAATGAAAACGCCAAGAAATGAATTATACTCACATATAAGGAAAAAAAAGCCCAGTTTAATGGAATTCTTTTCTGTAATACAAATTGTCTTATGGAAAGTAAACAAATCAAAATGGAAACAGCAGCTGTGGCTCAAAATTACCATTGAACACCGAAAAAAAAATCACTGAAAATAGCAATTAAGGCTGAGAGTCCATTGGCAGAGCTGACAAAGCTTCTTGCAATGCTAATATCATTATCAAATGCAAGAAGAATCAGCCACCACAAAGATTATCATTGCTGTAAATTTTTTACAACTCTTTTTTCTTGTATTTTTTTTCTTTTCTGTCTTTAGTAAACAGAAATAACCTAAAAAATGCATCCAGTTACACTAAAATATATGTTCTTTTTTTGACAGATTGTTATGATACGAATGTTGTGAGTGTTAGAAACAGCTACAGGGTTGGTAGGTTCTAATTCAGCCTAGCTGTGGCAGAAATTTGGCTCTTCTACTCATCTGAGTGAGCTGTAGTGCGAACTTGATCTTCAAAAGTAATTTTGTCACTGGTAGACTGATTCAACATGAAAAAGAATGTGGAATTTTGACCCATAATAGAAAGCCTTAACCCTTCATAATCACTGAACAGTACTTTATTTAATTTGTGCTCATCAGAACAGGAGTCAATTTCTTTACTTCAAAGCTCAGGGCAACTTACTTTCTTTAGGTTTCACCCTTCATAATCTATCCCTCCCTTTCATCAATTCATTTATATGCCCACCATAGTGTAATTTCCAAAAATAGAACTGAACTCCAAACAGTCAACATAAAAGACTGCACTGCAAACACTGAGGTGAAATTCAAATATACATAAACTAAGCTTTTGAAAGTTACATTTTATTTTTGTTTCTATTCACTCTTTAGAATGGAGAAGAAAGTTTATTTTCAGTTCAAGTCTTCTAGCTATAAGACACAGATTTTTTTTCAATGTTAACAAAATCAAAATAACTGATATTTGTATGGACAGAAATATTTTTAAAAAGATACAGTGCAATTTCAACTCACATGTTTTTTGATACCAAGGAAATATCAAAGCAGATGGGATTATTTGGTCACTAGATGTCAGCAGTATGTGGAATTAATGAAGCAAAATCATGACAAAAGTAGAGCTCCCTGTTACAAAAAGACAGAAGAATTGCAAAAGAAACAAGATTTTATTTTAATTACCTATTTAGAAAATTGTATCACACTCATCATAATGATAATACAATTTGTCAGTGAATATAAACCTCAGTGACCTGAAAAATAAGACAATTCTCAGGTTATCTCCATAAATGTTTAAATATAATTCAAATATAATATTATTTTAATTATTTCATTTACACTCTAGCATGCCATCATTATATCCACTAATATGTAGCTCCTGGCAAGAAAGACTTGCCACCCCCAGTAAATTTTACTGCTATAGTTACTGAATAAAAAAGCTGTTTTCAATCTTTTTAATGAATTTGCAAAGTTTTGTGCCTTATTTTATTTTTTTATTCTTCAAGATGGACAATTAAAAAAAGCAACTCCTATTTGTCCTTCTTATCATATACTAAGTATACAACTCTGACGTTCTGTATTTCACTGCCTAACTGTTAAAAGATGCTTTTCTACATCCAAGAAGGTCTGTGTTGTTAATTTTCTTCTCTTTACACTGAAATCTGTAGATTTATGTATTATTACACACTGATGCACATCATTAGTCCTCCTGTTTCTTACTGTAAGACAAGTTTTTGTGACATGTTCTTGTTTCATCAACCTCTATTAATTCAGGATCTTGATCAAGATAAAGCAAGATCAGGAGGACTATATTATAGTACACTATTTCCAAATAGAGTATACTATTTCCAAATAGACACGACTCAGCATTTTTTGTATCATTAAGGTGAGGCACAAATACTACATCTGATATGTACTGTGTGTACTTTGAGGTGACTGCATGACCCTATATCTGCAAGACTGCTTTAGTGAGACCCACCCTTTAGGCCACACTTAGAGTGAGTTTGGATTCGGTGCGAATATAACAGAAAGAATTCTGGGTTATTTTCGTGTAGTAGTAAAATCTAAAGGTAAAAAACCTTTCAGTTAATATCCTGCTCAATGCAGCAATGTCAAATCTAAAATTGCAATCATGCAGAAAGAATCCCCCACTGATATGAACCTATTTTATTGTATTCCCATAACAATAGCATACAATATTAATTATTTTGTTCAATTTCTGACATAACCTAGGTAAGCATAGATCACTTCAGCAGCACATATGTTAAAATTAGAGCGATACAGAGAAGATTAGCATGGCCCCTGTGCAAGGATGGCATGAAAATTCATGAAATGTTACTTTTTTTTTTCCTGCCCCTCTAATCTGTCCTGGTGAGGCCCCATCTGGAGTACTGTGTCCAGTTCTGGGCCCCCAGGTTCAGGAAGGACAGACAACTGCTGGAGAGAGTATAGCAGAGGGCTACAAGGATGATTAGGGGACTGGAGCATCTCTCTTAAGAGGAAAGGCTGAGGGACTTGCGTCTTTTTAATCTAGAGAAGAGAAGACTGAGAGGGGAATTTGATCAACACCTATAAATACTTACAAAGTGGGTGTCAGGAGGAAGAGGTCAGTCTTTTTTCAGTGATGCCCAGTGAGAGGACAGGAAGAAATGGGCACAAACTTGAACATAAGAAGTTCCATCTAAACATGAGGAGGAACTTCTTCACTTTGAGGGTGTCAGAGCACTGGAACAGGCTGCCCAGAGAGGTAGTGGAGTCTCTATCTCTGGAGATGTTCAAAACCCACCTGGACAAGTTCCTGTGTAACTTGCTCTAGGAGAACCTGCTTTGTCAGGGGGGTTGGACTAGATGATTTCCAGAGGTCCCTTCCAACCCCGTATTATTCTGTGATTCTATGATCTACTTAAAAATTAAATAACTCAGCTTTCCTCATTTTCATCCTTGCAAATACACGTGAAAATGTTCAGCCAATGTATTTATAATCAAGCTTAGGCCGGTGAATAGGAGGCCAGAGGGCAAACGAGTAAAGTCTCACCATAAGTAGCATGGTACTCTTCCTGCAAAAATGAAACTTAATCTGTGTAATAATATATTACTCTATACCAGTGAAAGTGAAAATTAAACAATGTCAACCTGCATGTTACTTTGCAAACTGGGAAACAGTGCTGTATTCATGGCACTTGCTCAAAAAAACCATTTTATTTGAGTCAATTCTACCACCAGGAAACATCTACCACCTTCTGACTACTTGTGTGACATTTTTGTAATAAGGTTGGTTTTTTTTACAGTTCAACCAGTCTGAATAAAGATAATACTAAAAACCAATTGTATATAATGCAGTGTTATCAGACATTTTATAATTTCTTGGACTTTTTTTTTCTCTGTTGTCGTTACCCTTCGGGTGGTATTTCAAACTTTGAAGCAAAGGTTTATATAGTATTTAAAAACAGACCTCATTGTATGCTGAATAAAATGATGATTCCATGGCCTGTAGAAACATTAAATTTTGTTTTATATTTACGTATGTGAAGAGAATAAAAGGAGTAATTTCCGGATATATCTCAAGGAAATGTTTTTTAACCTGTCCAGTTAATCTATATATTTACATTTTGAGAAATGCAATATTTGGTAAGGGGAATTTTATTTTATTATTTATTGAAATAGACAGGAACTTTTTTCAGGCACTGAGATATGAAGAAAATAATAAAAAATGGGAACAATAATATGTATGAACAATGTTTTATAAAGCAGAAAGAGCTAGAAAGGGTTTGGATTTTATCTTCAGTGACTGTTGCATTAGAACCAATGTAACCTTGTTAAATCTCATTTCTTTTTTCCTTTTGTCTAATGCTGATAAAACTTCTTCTTGACCACCATTGATTTTAACTACAACAGCAAAATGTATAAAATAACAGAATGAAATGTGCACATAGAAGTTAATGCCATCACTGACAAGAATCTAGCTTTTTTAGCAGACTTCCAACAGGAAGCTGAAATTATAATGCAATGGGAAGAAAAAAATATTGAGAGATATCTTTATTTCAGATATAAAAAGACAGGCATAAACCATGATATACAGAGGAAAGATTTTAAAAATATTAAATAACACTTTCTTGTGTATGTCTTCAACGATTAAGGTAACATTAATGATAAAAAGAAAATTTTTTTTTGCAATGCTCTGTATTTTAACATAACATAATTATAACATACTAAGTAAATTAAACTCCTTAATAATTTTCAATATTTTCCCATTTTATCTGAAGTTTGCACTGTTGTTCATCTATAATATTCATCCCATCATTAATCACCTTATCATTAAGTAAAAGGAGTTACATTTCATTTCTTGTGATCTCTAGGGTACAAAACAAGAGAAATATATTAGTTTATAATAATTCTGATTCTCTGATCTGGATTCACCATGTTGAATATACAGGTACTCCATTAAATTTCATGTAATGTAAACAAAGACATTCACAATTCAGTGCTGTTTTAAATATAATACGTCATAGGGTACATTTTCCTCCAATAGGATTAATACTAAGTAAAAAGTGAAAGGTGTTCAAACTGACAAATTTTAAATTTTAATTACATATGTTATGAAATAGATTCCATAGGCTCCTTCTGCAGTTTGTGAAGAAAGGGAAACTCCTTCAGAAAACAAGTCGGTTTTAGATACATTAGATTTCTGATCTGAAACATTCTATAGAGAAGCTACCAATTCTACACATAAAAGGGATATTGGGAGACTGGCCAGTTAAATTATGTCCCTAATGTTATGTATTATGAAAAGCTCCCCAAATTTTTGTCATAGCAAACTATGTCTTTAAGATGCTTTGCTCTTTAATTTATTAGGTCTTGTTGATTGTATAAAATTCACATTGGTGGGTAATATTTCCAGACCCTCTCTTCCCACAGAACCCTGGAAGACTTCCATGACACAACTGAGGGAGAACTGAAGCTATGTTAATTTCAGTAGCCTTTATCTCGGTATTTCAGGCAGTCAAAAATCAAAGGAACACAGATTTTTGCTGAGTTACTTTTATTTCAGAACTCAGGATGCCAAAGTTTCTGTGGAATGTTGAAAGAGCATCTGTAAAATGCAAAAGATCTTCCATACATTTAGATTCTTTTCTAGATGAAGATACAGAGATGATCAGAAAGCTTTTAGCTTTCAAGAGGGAACTACAATTTCTAATGCCAATTCATTTTGCTGTTAACAGCAATAGACTGAGTAGAGCTAACATACAGAATAGTCATATCATAAATCAGTAATAGATTAATCTGCATCAGTGAGTTTTACTTTCTTTATTAAAACACAAAGAACCCATTGAACAGGATGCTTCTTTGTAAATTGATACTATTTACTGTATTCAAAGACATACAGAATTAGAAAGTGAGGGCTATTGTATGTAACTAATAATGTAACTAATCATGGTAGGTTGGCCTTGTCTAGCAGCCAAACTCCCACGCAGCCACTCACTTACCTCCCTCCTCGATGGGATAGGAGAAGAAAATAGGAAGAACAAGAAGGAGCAAGCTTGAGGGTTGATATAAAGACAAGGAGATTGCTTACCAGTTTGTTCCATAGGCAAAACTCAGCCTGAGAAAAAGTAGGTGAATTTATTGCCAATTAAAGTAAAATCATAATTAGCAGTCAGTTAGTGGCAACAAAAAGACGGACATTAATCTAACACATTTTCTTCACCCTTCCCAGGTTGAAAGTCAGTCATTTACTCCAGACTTCTCTACCTCCAAAACAATGCAGTGATCTGGGGAGTGTTACAGTCAGTACGTAGTAGTTTCTTTCTGCTCCTGCTTTCTTCTTGGCTCCAGTGTAGCTCTCCTCAGGTGATAGTTCCTTTGGGAATACCAGTCTGCATGGTCCTTTCCATGAGCTGTGGGGAATATCTGCTCCAGCATCATGGAGCACCTCCTCCTCCTGCTCTGACCTTGGTGCTCTGTTTGTTACTTCTCACTCTTTTTGTTCTCTCCCCCTCTCCCCATAGAGCACTTTTTTCACTTTCTTAAGTATGTTTTGACAGAGGTACCACGCATTAGATCCTGCATTGGGTCTGTTTTCGAGCCAGATAGAACCAACTCTGTCCAGTACAGGGCAGCGCCATGTCTCTACTCTCAGAGACCCCCCTGCATTCACCATGCTACCAAAACCTTGCCATGTACAGTCGATACACTAAGAAAGAAGTAACTGCAGCAGAAAAGCAAAATAAGTAGGTTTCTTAAGTGTCCTAGGTGTGGTGTTTAAAGCAAAGAAAAGCAAAAGCCACCTGAATGCTCTGTCCGTCTTGATTTTGCAATTTGCGTGTAGTGAAAAAAAAAATATAAATTCATTCTGTATTGTCAGAATTCCCTCCTGGATCTGATGTATCTGTTGCCTCCAAATTACAAACAATTTTCAGTGGCCTCTCTACTTGTTAAAGACTGCTCATTCAGATTTATTGCACTTCCAACAACTCCAGGGATAAGCACAACTACAGAAAATATGCCATAAGTTTCAGACTGTTTTATCATTATTATTCCTGTGCAGACTTCCAATATGTCTTTATTTTTTTTAAAGTAAGTTAAAGTCAGCTTAAAAAATATGTTTGCCCAACTTCAGCAGATAGAGAAATCACTCTGCTCACTTCTGACACCAGTGCTACAATTTTAAGTACGTTATATCATACTGCAATCTGAAAATTATTACCAGTTGAAGTGGAAATACAACAAAACCCCAAACCAGTTAAAAAATCTGTCTTGAACAGTGCAGACACAGCTGTCAGTAGTATTATGGCATCAAACCAGTCTAATAAAATAAAAGCTGTACCTACAGAACAAAATGGAAGAATGTTCATAGTTCCAGGAAATTTAAAAGCCATGCTATCATGTTTAAGACTATGGACCTTTGGGAAAGGAATTTTTATGTACACTCTCAGCTAGTACTTTATGATTTTTATCCTACATAAGTACTTTCCAACATTTTCTTTAAGCCTCATTAAAATGTACCACCTAGGCACAATGCTCAGCGTGTGTAGTTTTTTGAAAATTGTGACAAACTTTTCCATGGCAACATTATCTGTTAGGAAAAAAATCAATCTCGATACTAGGTGCTGTACTGATTATATGGAAGATTTTCCCTTAAGTAAGGAAGAGTAAAAAAGACATTAATTTCACAGTCTGACATTTGATTCTCCCATTGTCTTGCACTGGAGATTAGCTGCTAACACCTGTATGGAGTGGGTATCAAGTCCTGCCATGTTCACCTAGTAGATTTTTATATTCCCTTTGCCAGGTGTAAATGACTACAGTACTTTTAGATTAGTATCTTTAGATTCTACTTTTCATTATTGGACAAAAAAAAATCACTGATTCCTATTATCTAACAATTAGGTATCACTGCAATCCATAGTTTGGTTGCCATAGCTACCAGCTACCTGCTAAGGACTGTTATTCTTTTCCTAAGATTTTCTTAGAAAATAAACATAGCTTGTAAAATATTTGGGGTTTTGAGGCCATTTATACAAATGTGTTGACTTTATTTCTTTTTTCTTTTTTTCCTGCTTTATCTTCTCAATATCTCTTATTCCTTGACTACCTAATCAGGAAAAATCTTAGTTCCCACAACTACGCAATAATATAGTATGTGTGAATTAGTGTATATATATATATGTATATCTATACACAATTGCACAGGTAAGCAGAGGTCGTGAGCTAGATCTTTGTGTTACATACTGATTTTCTGACACCATTTCACCTAGGTTAACAACTTGCCAGTTAGCTATTAAATCTATAAGCCAGATAATTATTCTGATATATTTGTATTTAGAAAAATAATCAAAACCCCAACAAAAACCCTAACAAAACCCACTACCGGCTCCCCTCAAAATAAATAAGTAAATAAACAATAATTACAAAAAGTCCTCCAAAACCCAAGAAATCTTCAAACCATTGATGCAATTCTGGGAATTCTGAAAGAAGAAATATAAAAACAAAATATAGAAAAAGCCGTTTCTAATGAGGGAATAGGGTATATCAGGGGAACCTTTCAGGTTCTGCACAGCAGTAAGAAGACATGATCATTCCATCTAATTAATTATGTGCTAAAGATGAAAGACATTGCATATAATAAAATATGGTAGATCCAGCTAGGGTAGTGAATCAAAATAAATTTATAGGCAGGCTCTCCTGGAAACCAAGAATATAAGAGTTTCAATGCATAATACTTTAACAAAAGTTTTTTCCTCTAATTCTTACACAAGTAGTTAACAATTGTAGGATCTGTTGACTTCTTTACTGAGGTATCTGGCTAGAGTCCTAATTAAAAGACCAACTTTCAAGAGCTGAGTTTCAAATTAAGATGTCATCAGGAGCATCAGGATGGAGAGGGTCAGTTCCTGTATTTTATTTTGGTGTTTGTACTACAAATGTAAGATTTTATATTCCTCTTTGTCTGCAATAGAGTATTCTCTGATAACTCTTAAAGATTTGAAGAAACAATATGCATAAAATATGTCAGTCTGCATAATTTTGTTGATGAATTAATGTTCATTTTTCATACATAACATTATACTTATAAATATTTTTTTAAAATTCAAGTTTTTCCTACTATGACCATGATATGAAAATAGGCTCACAGAATTTCATATGGATAATTCTACCTTTTGTAGTGTTTATTAGTTATCTGTTACATTTAATGACTCAGTTGATTAATTACAACTATTCCTGTCTTTGGATTAGTAATGTACTGTTTACACATCAAGAAATTTGTACTTGTATTTATCTAAATCATGTTTCTTTTTAATATTGTTTGAGGAATGACTGATATCTATTTCAGAAAACCTTACCCATTGAAAAAATGTTACAGAAACAAAATAATTCTGATCTTACTTTTTACAATAATGGAGGTTCTTTAGTTTACTTCAGGTCACTTCTTATCTAACAAAGGCAAGAGAAATCAGAATTTGATTTGGTAAATACTAATACCTTCACCTCTTTATCATTCTCTGTATTTCTATATATACACATGTATGTAAAACATAAAAACCAGTTCTGCTAATTGTTGTCATAGTATTTGTGTAAATTATAATTTATACCCTCAACTCATTTAAACAATGACATATGAAAATAGTCAACATATTCATGTAACTGTGAACTATTTTTATAAGTAAATGGCTGCTTCTTATAAAGTGCTCTGATAGTCAGGATCATTTTTCAGGAGCAATTTTATTTTTTTATATCTCTGTGTCTCTGAAAGTTTAACTACTATTTGTAATAGCAGAAATGTTAGCCGGTGGTTTCAGTAAGTAGTATGCAGGGTATTAATTCATCTCCACAGATCAATATCTCTTTTATGACATTCCTATTGTCTTAAAAGGTGGACAATGACATAGACTATGAGTTGATTAAATGTTGGGAAAGTGATATTTGTTTTCACTTGTATTGATTTCTCAGTAAGAAAGATGCAATGCCACAACATGCAATAGCATGTAAAGAGACGCTTAAACAGCTCCCATCCAAAAGCTATTTTCCTTAATTTATCTTTCATATTGTAGTACAATTACACTGATATTTGTGTCCATTGTATCCATTTCTGTCCAAGATAACACAGTTGTTATCTTAAATGCATTTTTTTTATTTATATATGAAGACAGAAAACACAACCATTAACTAGTTTCTTTGATTCTTTTTCCCTCTGAACCAAGATTTGATTAAATCTAGACTTTGCAGCTCAATGACCAGTTAAAAAGTCAGTTTCTGGTATTACAGCTCTTCAATAGTTTGATTCTTCCATTCTGATACCTCAGGAATGAATAAAGGAAAAAAACCTGCATTTAAAAGATAATAATAATAAATTGTCTTGCTTTCTTTTCTTTGGAAATCAAGGAGAGTTTGAAGGTAATAAATTTAAATGAATGTAATAAATTTAAATGACATTTGAATAATTTTTATTAATAGAAATGAGAGTACTTATATGATAAATACAGAGGGCCATACTTACTGCAGGTTTGAGTACATATACGCTATTTAAATCAGGTAAGTTTCCCCTTTTTAGATCTAAAATTAATTTGGCCCAGAAAGCATTAGCACGCATTAATATAATTCAGATGAGCAACCATTCCTGTTCAGCAAATATTTTCTCTCAGTGGCACTTCAATTTAATCATATTTCTTCTTTCCCCCTTAGTTTAGCACCACACTATGACATGAGTACTAGATTTGGATGACTTATGTAAGATGAATTTTTTTTGGAAAAAATGTGTAACATACACTGTGTCAGATACTTGGGCTTTTAAAAGTATCCTGCTGCACCTTCAAAAAAAGAAACGTGACAAAGAAATCCTACCCTTTTTTTTTTTTTTCAAAATAAGAAATTTACATTTACCTAACTTTTTTTTTAACGAAGCCATTTCAAGCTTTTGATCACCTCTGTTGCCTTTCCTTGCACATCTTCAAGCATTATCGTATAATTCTGAGAACAGAGGACAAGAACTATATTAATTCTTTATGATGTGTGTGTACATCGAATTAAAATAGTGGTATAAAGTTTCTCTTTGTGCTTTCCTAGTAATTGCTTATATCCTATTTACTGTTTTGACAGATACTGAATCTTGACTAATTTACAATCCTGAAGTTTTCTAAAAAACTGTCCTCGCTAATTCCAACATCTTGCCATTTTGTGGTAATAGATAACTTAGAGC
Source organism: Nycticryphes semicollaris (assembly GCA_013400055.1). Classification (NCBI taxonomy): domain Eukaryota; kingdom Metazoa; phylum Chordata; class Aves; order Charadriiformes; family Rostratulidae; genus Nycticryphes; species Nycticryphes semicollaris. The sequence goes on along the minus strand of VXBJ01006613.1, from coordinate 408,935 downwards.
CTGTAATTGAATTTCATCAGTAATTTTATCATCTAGCCATACATAAAGTATCATGAGATCTTTTTGTATTTCACCTCTTTACAGTTCGATTTGTACTTTATTTTCTTTAATTTCATATCATGTGCAAATGTTGTTGCTTCAGTATTCAATCTCTTTTCCATTTCCAGACTGTATATATAATATATAAGCACGTGCAGGAACAGTACACATCCCTGGATGACCCAATATCTCCCATATCAATCACTGTGAAGGTTTTCTCCTTATCTGTTTTTTGTCTTTCAATATCTTTTTTTCAGTCACGAGATGACCTGCTCTTTTGAGGGCTTTCAGCTTTGTTTCTCTCAAAGAGGGCTCTTGTGAGATGATCTTTTTAAATTCAGAAACATTAAGTCATGCATTTTGGTTGTTGTGCGTGTTTCCTTGCTGTGGCGCCTGTATCTCATGCATTTGCATTGCAGCACAACAGCTTTTCCCCTAGCTCATGACGCATGTGCCAGACACAGGCATTTGACTGGATCTATGATCATCTGTAACTAATGTGCAAAGTTACTCATCAGAGAGAAATCATAATATTCCAGCTGTTGTAGTATAAGTGGAAGATAGGACCTTTAGAATCCCCTTGCTCCAATTCCCCTAAAGACTCATTCTCAAGCAGCTGTGTAGCGTCTTCTCTTCTCTCCACGGTAACTGATTCATCAGAATTTACTGTAGACACTAGCGTCACATAGATCAGTATTCTGAACCCCACGTGGTGGTATTCAAAGTAAATAGGAGTGCTAAATATATAATAGTCAATATAATAGTCACAGAAAATGAATACCACAAAATATTGTAACTATACTTTGTAATGTGGATTTCTTTGTTTTGTCTCTGTGAACTACTTAGAAGAATCATACAGTCCCACTTCCGTATGCCTACTAAATCACTTTCATAGCAAAATATGTGTTCTGATGGATTAAAATATTTCCCTTCCATCTTGTACTGATATTCCAGTATAGTCTAGTACAGCAAGGCATAGTACATACAGCAGGGTTTCTGAATGTCATACACTCTCCCTAGATTTATCTTTGACCAGACTATTAATAATTATGAAGGAAGCATGAATGAAGAATGGTATTTATCTTTCTGCTAACACATTATCTTGACCCACACTGCTGCAGATAGTGTTGTCTCTGCTTTATTTTGGACATTCCAGATTCACCTGTCTCAAGGTCAACAGGATGATACAATAATGAGAAAGTGGAACAAACACTGTCTAATGGAAGTAACATTTCATAAAAAGCTGTGATGGCAACTCTACAAAGACAGCAAAGGAATGCAGCTTTTTAACTGAGCACTACCTGACAGATTCAATAATCAGGGGAAGGCCTTAATTGATGACATTTCATTAGCATAATGAGTTGAAGCTGGGAAAAGTGAGTCTCTTATTAATTAATCAAACAAAGCACGAACTGTTTCAGTCCCTTACTCTCTGCCATTTTCCATTAATCATAAAACTCGGTATTGAACTCATTTGAATTCACTAGGTGTTGAGTATTTCTGTGGGAAAAGTATTGGCAGAGTTGCATGCTCAAGTGAACACACTTAATGCAGGTATGAAACATGTTATAAATTCATGTTTGTGAACTTAAACTCTCATCTCTGCAGGAAGTGCTGATAATATTTCTTAAAAAATGACCAGATCTAAGTAGCCATTGGTATACAGATGACAGCTGCCTCCAATCTACCAATCTGTTACCTGTCTGCAGATGTTTAATCCATCAGGGTGAATTTTTATTACGGCATGGAATGCAGGGGCTATGCTGATTACTGTCAGAATAATCTTTTTACAACACAGTTTGCCATGCATTGGACAGTGTTCCTTGTTACTCAGCAGTATTTTCTCTGTATTTTGCTCTGTATGATGTCAATCTATAAAGGTGAGTAAAATCAGGTATATTCAAAAGCTCAGAAAGGGTAAAGTCCCTTTTTTTTAATGTTAAAGTCTTATTTTCTGGAGAAAGTTTGTAGGCTGTCATGGTGTCTGAATTAGTAAATTTCTGATAGCTTGGAAAATGAGGATAAATCAGGAGTCTTCCATATTCTAAGCAGAAAGTAATTTTTCCTTTCTACCTGTAGGGTATATTTCCCTATGGAAAAAAATAATTAAAAAATATCTAAAGACGATGGAGACTTTTGTTTCTTTATAACAGTGCTTATCTTAGAAGAGAGACAAGTTTCCAAGGCTGCATATTTGATTTCTGTAACTTTTATTACTAAATTTATGATCAACCTTGTAAAAGACAGAGGTCATTCTCTTCTGTTGTATAGCTGGCTATTCTAATCATAAGCTAGAGAATCATGTTCCTTCCCCATGAATCTTGAGTTCTTTCTTAAAACTGGCTCAGCTACAGAAAAATAGAGAATAACTTTACGTAGTTACTTACAGTTTACAGTCTCAGAAAGGTGGCATTGGATATTCACTGATAAGGAGGTGGTTGAAGTGAGTACAGGTACCTGCCAGTTAATTCCTGTGTGTTAGGTGAAAAGGACCATCATTGTTCTTTCATGAAAATGTTATTTGTTGGCTACATTTTGAACAGAGTTCTGTTCTTCAGTAACATTGGCTGCAAGCTCAGCTACAGGTCTGGGCCTTTGAGATACTGTAAATGGATTCTCAGTAGATTTTGGTAATTGCTCAGTCCTTCTAAGATAGCTGCAGAGATGTGAAATTTTAGGCATGTAAATGTTTTAGTGCTGAAAACTTTGTTGTAAGGAGGGTTAAGGGCTTGCCTAAGCTCCTTAGTCAAATATATTTTCATGTCTAAATACCATGGAAAATTTTGACCAAAATATTGCTCTGCTTACTGAGAAATTTCATTTCTTCTCCATTTGAAAACAGAATCAATAGATTAAAAGAGTAGCTTCTGATAAGCCCCAAATTAAGTGAAGACCACAGAAAAAAGGCATTTAATGGTGATGAGACTGCAAGCTCCTGCTATTGTACTTAAATATAGTTATAGCAGATAAACTCTGATGACAAATGGATACAAAAATGTTTTTTTTTGTATGCAGCATCAATTAATTCAATATTGATGGGATTGGTATAGTACATAGACATGTTCTGCACTAGTTAGGTTTGTTTTCCATTGTAAGGCTGATGCACAGCATTGCAGGTTTATAGAATTGATGTACTGCAGTACAGAACAACATAAAAATTGCAGTGCTGCGTGCTTTTCTGCTTTTTGCTTTAGTATTTAGATTTTCATGTTTTTTTCTAGTGCCAGAAAATTAAGGTCTTCGTAGTCATTGCAGAATTGCATTTTTTCCTTAGTTTCAAAATTTTTATGCTAAATTTACAGCTTATTGCACTGTGACTTCAGATTATATGTATGCTTCTCTATATTCACATATATAACATTCTCACAATTAGCACATAAATGAATGGTGTTCACAAAGGTAGTGGGCAACATCTTTTTAAGTTGTACCACCAATGGAAGTGAAGCAAGAGTAAAGATTGGGTCAATAGACTCAACAATTTCAGCTATAGATAAAAAAATGAATCAAGTAAAAAGTAATACCATATTCAAATTCTGTGTACATTTAAGACAGTACTTAATCTGCTCAAGGTTCCTGAATAAGGTCTATGTATGATTTAAAATCTGCTTTATTTAATATGTATTGAAGATACCAATAATAAAAATGTAGATGTTTTTTCTCCTGATGATGTAGCCTAAGACAGCATATACTCAATTTTTCTTCATTTATTTTACCTGGTAAAAAAGGAAATCTCCATTTTAAAACCTGTAGTTCATTTATCTTTGCTTATTATCAGTAGAATATGGCAATTCTTAGTCATCTCCAAAGCCCTGTCCATTTTCAATCTAATACTTTGGCGTTAAGAGTTTTTATTTGGTTTAGGGTTTTTTTTTTGAGCTGCATAAAAAGAGATTGTATATGATTTTTTTTTTTTTGTGAATATTTCTACTTCAAGCTGATTTAAAAAATCTGTCAAAACTTCCTAATTCAATATCCAAATTATTCTAGTATGAAATCATTAAATAAATATTCATACTTTGTAAACAGAAATTAGTACTACCAGTGAATTTAATAAAAAGCAACACTAACAGAAATGTGAATATATTCAGACTGAAACTTACTACCTGAAAACTGATATTCTAAAGGTAATTCTAACTATTATGGAATCTGTGGAGAACTACAATAAGACAATAATCATGTGATCAAAATAAAAATCCTATGTTTACTTCATTTGAGCAACAGATGTCTGCTCCTCCCTGCATATGGGACCCCTCTTTGCTTTTCCAATTCTGACCCTCCAATGGGACAAATAATGAAGTTATCTGACCTTGGTTGTTATAACAATAAGTATAATCAAAAGCCTCTCTGCATACCATTTCTTGGCATAAACCATTAACATTGGCCTCATCACCCTGACAACAAAGAGTTTTCTGCACAATATGCTGTTAATGTCAGAGAATTAGAAGAGGTTTAACTAAAAGTAAAATTACTAACAGAAAGTTGGTTCTGTTTTACTTCAAACTGGAACAAGCACAGAGTGAAATTAGCCAGACAATAGTGGAAGGTGTTTATAAAGTCCATCCAGTTAAAGTTTTTGATCACACCCAGTAAGGAGGTTTAAAAGTTTTCCTGCTTGTGACTGATTGTTAGTGCATACAACCACTGAAGTGTGTACAGATAACAGACACCGAAAAGACGCTTCCCCCTATTTTATTCTGACAGTGTCTCTTAGTTTCTAAGTAAAGGATGACCTAATCTGTGGCCGTTGTGGCAAGAGGTCAGCCCAGCCCCTAGAATACTTTTTGGAAAGATCTGATGTTGTAGGTATGCTGTCAATAAGGACATGGAAGTAAATAGGTTGGAAAAAAGTAGAATAAAAATCCTACTGAGTGTTGGACTTGAATAAGAGTTAGGATTCTTGCATGTATTTAGTGGCAGTGAGTAAGGCATCTTAGGAAGCTTTCCTAGCTATGGACAGTAGGTGTCTGCTCAAGGATCAAGCTTTTAGGCTAAACTCTTTTAGTAGATTTAGCCCGCAGTGAAATGACAAGTTTTAGTTGTCCCTTTGAAGTACTATACTACTCATTTATTTGTAAGGCATGTTGTTGTAATGAAAGAAGTTCACAGTTCAAGATATAACCTTATTTTTATCTATTTTTTCATAGCAACTTGTTTGGAATTATTCTCCCAGCCTTTCTCAATGGGCTTTTATGAAAATATCATTTGCACAGTTGTTTTTCTGCAACACCAAATATAAATGCAGACACTAAAGAAAAAAAAAAAAAAGAAAAAGAAAAACAAGTGTTCCCAAGTGGTTTAGAGAAAGAAAAAAATATTACCCCCAAATCTGCACATTTTCTAACATACGCAATGTATATTGCTAAAATCATTGCAAGATACAAGAAATTAATATTTTGATATCGGAGCAAAACTATTTAGTTAAGCAACTTCTGAGAAATGAGGTGCAATCAGGCGAATCACTGGGTTTGCTATTACAGGTACAGTTTATGTCACATGAACTATGAATATCTTGGCACTAGCACTATATGAATGTAGTTAAATTTCTCTGTGTTTGCACTGTATTATAACACAGGAACATGATTAATATTTCTAGGCAGTAAACAAAGATTACATGTGGAAGGAGGGGTTATTACTAGAGCATCCCTCCATTAGGATAAATAATTGCTTGAATAATTTCACGCGGTATTGGAATGATAAATTGAGCATATTAAGAATGACAAAGTAAAGCTTAAATATTGGAAGTACAAATTTATTTTAAAATCTCAATATTTCACTTATCAAAACTATTTTATTGTGAGAAGTTACTTTGTAAGATTTTTGTCTAGTCATAGAAAATTTCTTGGAAGATGCAATTTTAAATGTCTTTATGTTGGATTTATTTTGTGAATGTACAATGTTAGGGTATTTTTTTTTTCTGGTACAAAGTAAATACTCATTATACTTCTGCAGAATGTATATGTAATAAAATTTTTCAGAATAAGATTCATTTAAATCATCATAATAATTTTAATCAATTCTTTTAGAAGTCAAATTATACTAAAAAAGAATAACTTGCTTCTTAAAAAGCTCCTAAGCTTAACAAAAATATTCAAATATTTTACATGAAAATATATTGAATTAAACAACATCATAAGTGAGTGTGAGAACAGTTGAAATAATCTGTTTACAAAGAAAGAATTAAAGATTTCTACTTAATAGTTTGTTTACTACTATCTACTTTAATACCAAAAAGTTTGGGGATGTAAGTTTGTATTTTACATGAACTTTATTGCTCTGCTGAATATGCATCTATTTCATGAAATTAACACTCGACAAAATCAGAGCAGCACTTTTAAGTTCTATTTGGTTTCCAAGAATTTAAAACTCTTCCTGAAATTTTCTATGATACTGACTATGATAATTTATAGTAAGATATAGTAAGATATTGACTTATCATTATCTATTTTTCTACAAAAATGTTATAGATGCTCAGATGCTGCAGAGCTTCTGGCTATATCTGCCTTTTATTTACATCTGCAATTTTTTTTTGGAAAGCTGAAAAAAACCTAAAGGTTTCTATATTCCTATACAAAGTGACTGCACAAAAAATATGTGTGGAAGTTGTGCTCATTCCTAAAACATAAGTAAGAGCAAGTTTTATGCTCCTGAGAATCCTACATCTATAAATATATGCAAATTAATGTACATTTTCTCATAAGAATTTTTTTCTGAACTGGCTGCACGATGACAGGTATTTCTACTTGACAGAAATTGGTACGAAATATTTAGTACACCATGTAAATTCTTTCATTTTTTGGTTAACATTTAAAACTTTTCTAAAACAAAGTATTACTAAGTTTGGTTTACCTAAACTCCAATTATAAATGCGATCCAGAAACTACACAGAGTACTTCTATGTGGGCAGTTTACTCTGTTAAGGCAAAAAAACAATGGGGACAAAAAAGGCACACAATTTTATAAATAAATAAATAAATATATATGACTCGTTCATCACATCTATTGGACTTGATAAAAATGCCAATGTTTATTTGAAATAGAATTTAGGTAAAGTAAGCAATTATTATTTATTACTTACATAGAGTGAAATGCCCCATATAAATCCCATTTGTAATCTGACCAGATTCTATGCCAGTCTTTTTTGTGACTTGTCATTTATGCGTGACTTCAACATATAAATTTGCAGCAGCTGTTGCCTGTTATCACTGTGCTTAGTAAGACAGACAACTGAAATAGTTGCCTCACAAATATTTCTGACGTAAATTTAGCAGTGCTTGCTTTTATTTTTGGATAGTATTGCAATAACCACTTACTAGGACTGTGTTAGCTTGATTTTCCTGGGTTGTAAACTCCTCTAATTTTTGGTCATCTGGATAATTCTTTTTACTTGTTCATTCACTTACATTCCTGCAACTCTGAAACCTCAAATTATTTAAACTTTTTAATGTTTCCTAAATATTTTTGCACATTTTTTCCATAGGTGAGCAACATATACAAAGGCAACCTTTTTCTGATTCTGTTTTCTCTATAGAAAAGCCTGAATTAGGTGTGAGTTTTTTATCTTGATTATGCTGTTAATAACTAAATGTTTTGAAACAGAAAAGATGGTGCATCAAACAGTAATATGACAAAAATACCTCACTTAAGAACATAAATTGGCTAAACTAGCACACAAAAGACTGAGAAGGGTTTTTTTTTTCCGTGGATCTCACATATGCTGTAAAAGAAAAAAGGAAAAAAGCCAGACTCCTGACTATATAGAAGATTAATTTGAACTCTACAGAAGATTAATTCTGACTCTATATTCTAATCTGTTTTCTAACTCTAAGAATTCAGCAGATCTTTCTGTCTAAAATAGTGTCAGAGTATCAACAAGCAATTGAAGTAGAACAAAATTAGTCTTTGATATTTGGAACCCAATATGGAGAAAATGATGATAGTCAGAGTGAAATACAGATGTCACTGTCATATATTCTCTATTCACCAACAAATCTATACCCTTCAAATATCAACAACTGAAATAACCGTATCCTTTCCATCCCTAGCATATGATACTCCCTGCTGTCCCAACCTTCTCTAGTTTGACACTACCTTGTATTGGCTTAATAGGTATATACTAGTTCAGGGACCCTATAAATGTAACAATTATTAATTCTGTTCTGTGAAAGTCTGCCTGAACAATTAAAAATGCCAAATGTAGCTCTTCTATCAGTGACCGCGGTCAACAGCAGCTGATGTCTCTACTGATTTCTAGTAATATTTTACCCTTACTCCATTACAGTTATCATTTGAATGAGGAATCTCAAATCTAGGAAAATAAATTTATCTTAGAAAGGAAAATTATTCCTTAAGGGGAACAAGAATATTTAATTAGTAGTAAATGCCTTAAAGAATTTTTCTCCTAAAAATATAATTGTGGTGGGACATGTGCTAGTTACCCTTTTCCACCTTTTCTTTTTTAAGTCTAGCCATACTCAGGAATTTTTAATCAATTTTGGATAAGTTTATTATCAGTTTTCAACTTTCATATGTGACCAGAACAGAGAAGTCTTCTATAAAATGCCTTTAGAATGTATTGTTCTATACATAATTGCTAAATCAATGCACTCAGAACTGCATAAAAATGACCACACTCACCATCTGTTACAATCATTTCATATGCCAGCTCCAACTGGTGTATTGACTGACACTCAGAGAACAGCCTCATGGTTATCAGAGAAACCTGGAAGTCAAGAAACTCAAGCTATTCCCAGGTATCCAAAGCATATCTGAATTTCTTTATCAGAATAAAATAATAGTTTATATTGTCCTCATAGTCATGTTTTAAGGTGCTGCTTAGTACTTTTAAATTTGTTTTTTAAAATTATATTGAGATGTCTGGATGAAATATTTTTCAAGTTCAACACTTTTAATATAAATATTTTTAAATGTATGGAAAGCACAGGTTTTCCTCTTTGAATTCAGCTTATTTGCTACATTCTAAACCTGAAGTATATCTCATTCTTTCACTTTATCTGTGATCTTTTAATGAGTGAGTTCGTATGATTGGTTGTTATACAGCTTTCTTCTATTTATTCTGTCTTGTTAGTGGATATTTAGACTAATCTTTCCATGTTTTTGTTTCTTTTTTTTTTTTTTTCAAACGAATTTCCTAAGCCAATAACTGGAATATGTTTTCACTAACATTTGTGTTTCATGTTATTTATTTTTAGAGTATTTTTATCCAGGATAGATAAAATAATAATTTTATTTTCCTAAGAGTCCTGCATTTTACCAAAAAAGGATAAAATAGGTAATTATGTGCAGGGGGTGTTACACCTAACTGCACACAATTTATAAAGAAAAGACAGGCTCTTAGTTATCTTAAAAATGTGAACTGGAATCATGCAAAGATACAAAATGGAGAGCACATCTTCATTGCCACAAGTCTGCTGTAGAGAGATACCTAAGCAACCTTTAAACTAGTTAGATAATTGCTAGCCATAATCTAGTTGAAGCATCACATGTTTCTATGTTTTTCCTTTCTAAGTTTATTGTCACTACGTAAACCTACCTGGATAGCCACTAGCGATTTCAGTGCCATACTGACGATTTGTCTTACCCTTCCTTCCATCTTAGTGAAACTTGATCTGTAATTAATTTCAATACCTCCTTAGAAGTTTCATTTATACCACAAATTTGCTGCAGGAAATGGCTGCTTTTCCCTGAGAATATTGTCAAGAAACAAACAATGCTATTTCAGCCTTATTGCCTTAGAGGCTTCACACCACCTGCAGTCTGTGAAAAGTTTGAGACCACCATGTATGGCTTCAGAATAATTCAGAGTACCTTTGCTACCTTTCTAATATTAATCTGAAACATGCACAATAAAAATCATTATTTGCTGTAAAATTAATGTGATTGGAGGCTCACCATCTCATTTACTGTGACCCTTAGGAAGATACTAGTAAAGTAAAATTTCACCATCTGTCTGGTTTTTCTCAATTTAATTTTTTGTAGTTTAGGACACCTCTCTATGATATGATTTTTTTTCCCTTGGCTATCATTATATATGATCTTTCTTTTTTTTTCCTTCTGTGCAAACAGAAAGGCTTTCCATGTGGGTTTTTTTTTCCCCTTTCCCAACCCTTTTGTATTCTTGATCATAGTACTACCATGTCTCAACAGGTATTGCAGTAATGAAATCTCCCTCAGTATTCCTCCTGAGTGAAACTCAGAACATTCTCAGTAGGACTGAGAAGTTATTGGTATTATTTTTAACTATTCTTTATAATATTATAAAATATTCGGTTTTATATGTTTCTGTTTGCACAGTTGAGGTTTTACTCATAATAAACAATGTGAAGTTCACAATTAGACCTTAAGCCTTCCTTTAGCATGGTCATACACATCTTTCTACATCCAAGCATGATGCAGATGTGAAAGGGTTTGTAAGATGGAAGTGATCCCAACAGCAAAAAAAAAAAGAGTATAAATCCACATACTTTATTCATTAATCAGTTATTAATGAAGTACTCCTCTTTATGTCAGCTTCTTTTCTGTTAATGTAATTTCCAGTGATTGTTTGGAAAAAGAAAATTGTTCATTGAGTACTGGGTATAAAGCTAGATTACCATTCTAGATTTCCAATGTCATAATAGTACTTCCATGGAGAAAAAAAAAGGGTTCTTAGCTGATGCAAATCAGTTTTTATTCCTTTGACAACAGTGGCGAATGTGAATTTGCATTACAGAAATATTTAAAATACAATACATAGCTCTTTCACTTAATTAACTTGCTTTTAATGATGTTTTCTAGCTGATCCTAAATGTGGATTCAAATACTATTATTCCTGGACTTACATGTTATTTGACCTTACTGATCATGGAAAATCAGAAAGAAACTTTTTATAGAGCCATTTTATAAAGAAAACAAAAAGTTCAATTAAAATCTTACTTCAACAGCAACTTTCATGAAATTGTGAGACCTCCAATACTGTATTTTATAGATTTCCTTTGATTTTTTTTCACAATTAACTTAATTTCTTGTTGTGCCAGTGAAGATATATGTCAAATTTCCAATCAGTCCAGAGGGTTATATTGGTTATCCTGATGTCTTATAGTCTCTTAATGTGAAAAATTGAGATGAACCATGTGCTTACTTAATTAGTAAGCCTACCTCTTCTCTCTCATACTGATCTAATTTAATCCGCTTACAAAAAACAGTCCTGTAAGCTCTTCATTTGTATTTTTATATGTATTTCTATGTGTCTATATGTATGCTTAACAAAATTGGTTGAGTTCATATTTTATTCACTGTTTTTTAACATGTTCTACTTGTATATTTTTCTACGGGGAGATCAATCTGGGTTGTAATATCATGCCTCAACTTACCAAAGATGCTCAAAAGAGATACATGAAAGGTAGTGCTACAGCTGGTTTGGAATTCATGTTGGAAAAGTATTGTTCCGCAAGATGTTGGAAGAGTAGCAGTGCCAGATAAACTATTGTTAAGTAGAGATTTCCAAGTATCCCTAGTTATCCCTAATTAGAAAATAATGGGCCTGCAACCTCCCAAAATGACGAAGCATCAATAAGTAGTGGAAAAAACATCAGTCCTTTCAGGTTAGGGAAATATAATTAAACATATCAAACAATGTTAAATATGGTCTTTTTTAGGGATTTGTGTACTACCATGGTACCTCACTGCTGGATTAATCAAAGGTTATGGACCTGATGGACTTGGTTAGGTCCTTTGAAGGTTAAGAACGTAATGTTGTAGATAGAGCATTCATTTCATGTTTATGAACAAGAATTAAAGTAATATTAATCAGATGTCTTCTGTCATTATAGGATATAGATTAAGTTTGTACTTTTCACAGGAAATATAGGGGTACTTAATTTTCACTCTAGCTTAAAGGATTTGAATGAACCTATAGTCAATGATAACACTACTTGTTTTCTCAGAAAACTATGAAAGACTTAGGACATCTTTACCATAGCAGTTCAATGAGAGTCATCTCAGAAAGTCTTTATCTGACCTCCACTTTGAGACTGTCTTTTATTTTGAAAGTCTATGGAGATTTACTAGTTTGATGTTGTAGTGTACCAAATTACCAAAAAGGCTGCAAAGTTTGAAACAATTTTTCTTAACTGTATAGAGGCTCACATATTTGTTTTCTCCATCTTTTAGGTGTTTAAAGACAGACTGTTATTCTTTCCTGATAATCATATATTTAATCAGGATCATTTCAGGGTTCAGATATATTCAGGAGTTGTATTTCAGCCATACACCTACAAGATGTCATCTTAAAATGGGATTTTTCAAAGATGGTTTTCCAATGAGAACACCAGTGTTTCTTCTGCTCTTACCTATTTTTTACTGTAATGTTGTGTCCCTACAGGAGGCACCACAGGACCATTCAATATAATGACTGTTGGCAAATGCAAGCAATGGAACAAATGCCAACACTTCCAAAGCCAATGCCTGTCAATGCCTGCTCCCTGGCTGGCAGAGAGCACCCTACTCAAATGCTAAGAGGATTGTTGGCTTCACCGTCTGCTATAATTCACCCTGTTATGGAAGAAAACAGCTGTCCTGTGATCATGACCTGGAAACATGCCATAACAACTCACTGAGTTAAAATCCCAACTTGACTGTTAGTACTAGGATTCAGTCTCATGACTGGTGGTGAATGAATTCTAGAGTAGTCTTAAGGAACAGAGTATTGATTAATTTTAGTATCTGCAAAATGGTCTGCATTTGAAAAACTTTATTGCATGCACAATTAAAACAAGTCTGACATTTTATGTGTTCAGGAGGCAGGGAAGTCAAACAAAACCTTTCCAGTGCAATCATGCCTCCTATCCTCTGCAGATATATGATAGATCTTATATATGATGGTAGGATTTGTTATTCAGTTGTCAGATAAGGATACATACTGTGATCTACCCATGTAACTATAAGGCAGCATGTCATAGAATCATAGAATCATGTTGTGGTTTAATCCCAGCTGGCAACTAAGCACCACACAGTTGTTTCATAATTCCTCACCTGTGGGATGGGGGGAGAATAGGAAGGGTTAAAGTGAGAAAACTCGTGGGTTAAAATAAGGGCAACTTAATAAATAAAGCAGAAGTTGTGTATGCAAGTAAAGCAAAATAAGGAATTTATTCACTATATCTCAGGTGTTCAGCTACCTCTGGGAAAGCAGAGCTCCAAACATGCACAAACACTACTTGGGAAGTCAAGTGCTTTAACTCTGAATGTCCTCCCTTTCCTTCTTCTTACCACAGTTTTGTATGCTGAGCATGTCATATGATATGGAATATCCCTTTGGTCAGTTGGAGTTAGCTGTCCCAGCTGTGTCCCCCCACAATTCTCCTGCCTCCCCAGCCTACTCGCTGTGGGGTTGCATGATAAGGAGAAAAGGCTTTCATGCTGGGTAAATACTGCTCAGCAATAACTAAAATATCCCTGTATTATTGACACTGTTTTCAGCACAAATCCAAAGCATAGCTTTATACTAGCTTCTATGAAGGAAATTAATTTTATCCCTGCAAAAAATCCACACAATTTATAGCTCAAAAGTAAAATGAGTCAGTCACCTTTCTTCCCAGCAGGTGTCTTTCTACTTTCTTATCTAACCTGCACACCAATTCAATACCACAATGTTGTGTTAAAATGCTTTGCTGAAGCATTTCACACCAGCAGTGCATAGCCAAATGGACTCACATTCTGAATATAAAGATACTAATTAAGAAAGATATAGTATAAAACTAGATTTGGGCCTCTAGTGGCTTTAATCCTTTATTTATTTCAGTTATTAATAACCTTTGATTTATAGAAAAAAAAATCTAGCCTATGTGCCATAAAGAACAACGCAGGAACAATCTGTTCCAAGAATTTTTATGTCTGAGGGTCACCTACGAATTTTTTAATTCCCTGCAAGTTATTCTCACACTAGTTCCAAAGAACAAACTTTCACGGGAATTACAAAAAGAAAATAGAAGAATATATAAAAGAAAGAAGACTGACAAAACTATATGAAGTTAGGTAAATGATCATCAATTTATATATAGTTCACTTTAGGGGAATTTAGTTATATCTGCAGGCAGGTATGCAGACAGATGGATCATAAGATTGTTTCCTTTGACAAATGAGTTAAATATAAGAATTCTGACAATGGAAAAGGAATACACTTTTATGGATATTTTTTCCTTTTTTGTGAATATCTACTTTGCATCTGGCAGTAAATGTAAGTTATGTTGGGGGTGTGTAATTTTTTTAATGCAAATATAGGTAGACTGAAAATTAAATAATTTCTTTAGCAGTCTAATATGAAATTTCACTTTGCTGTATTCAGTGACATCTAGAGTAAGTTCTAACTTAAACTCAGAACTCTTCAGAGTAGGAGCTGTATTAGAACTCTACAATGAACTCGTCACTCATAATTTTATCACCACATAAGAAATAATAATGATAGTAATAACTTTTCCTAAATATTAATATTTACAACTTGATAAACCCCTCACCTGGGAAATCATTTAGAGAGTTGTATGTGAGTCTTGGGACAGTCAATTTCTACTCCTATACTTGCTTACCTCCATTGACTCAAATGAGCAACTGGGCATTCCCTCAGCCTGGAGAAAAAGCAAAGCGGCATAAAACCAAACCTAGATTCTAGGCCACAATGTTTATTTGTGTTTGAATATTTGTCTCTTTTGTGCAAGAAGAACTAAGTACCATTAGCAGAAAAAAAATATAATAATATTATCTAGGAATCCTAAAGGTAACCACAGTTGACTTACGACATCTATGCATAGTTTCTCTCTCTCTTTTCAGTAGCATTCTCTAAAGCCTCTTGGCATAAAAACACAAAGTTATTTGTATTTTCTAGAAGAGGAGGAAAATATGAAGTGAACAGGAAGGAAAATTAATAGTGTGATTCTGATCTTTTCAGTAAAAGCCATTGGAACAATTTTCATAATACAGTACCACTTACTATGATTAAGAATAATGAAATCTAGAGTCTAGCACAAATATATAAATTTTTGCTCTCTTATTAGTTTTATCTACTTAAAATTAAATTTGTATGATATCATCACAGGGTTATATTAAATCAGAAACTTAGATCGAGAATGGTATTCTGATACTAGAAAGAGTATTCAGATCACCAAACCCATTCAGTTTTACGGGCGTGGAAGCCAACCAGCACTTTGATCATAATTTATAACTGGAATGCTTCCTTGTCAGCTAGTGACAGGCTATATCCAGCAATTTGACATCTAGGAATCCAGGGCAGATGCTTCCCATATGTGACATAAAAAAAATCTACCATTGTTCATAGATGTGTAGGACACACTGTGTGTATGATGTAGAGTCCATCTGTTTATGCAGGGCTGATAGTATTTGAAACACGCACATCAATATGTACCTGATAGGAGTTAAAGATATAAGGTGTTGAACTGCTTTCCTTTAAATCTTCCAATAGTGCTCATATTAAGAATTTGTTTTGGCAATTTACTCTATAACATCCCCCATTTTTATTTGTAGGGATTGAGAAAGTATTGAAATCTTGTCAATCAGAACTACTTTTGAGTGTGATATGCTAACATAGACATTCATTGCTAATGAGCGAAACCAGCGCTGACATTTCTCAATGAAAAGAGATCTAAAGAATGTAAAAAAAAAAAAAAATAATGCAAACAAAACACCGTTAAGCTGATTTGTGGTTCAAACACTGGTTGAAGATCAGAGCTCCTTCCACAGCGATGCTTAGCAGCCCGAAAAGCTACCTTGTTGCAGTACCAGCAAAGATTTGTGTGCGTGGACATTATAACCTGCTTTATTGAACAAAGGGAACTTCATCAATTGGTTTGTAATTGGCTTCACTGACAGGTTGATATATTTTACTAGCATTTGACTTTACAGTTCAAAAAGCTTAACACAGCTTTGTTATAAAAGATAAATTCAACAAAGTTTTGCTGGAATTCCCATTAATTCTATTCATTAATTTATTAATTCAAAATAAATCAATTCACTTATTAATTAAGTTCTGTACTCTTCTTTATAAAACTACAAGAAAACAAAATAAAGCTACAAAATAAACTTTAAAAAAATTAATGACATGAAATATATGTATTAAAAATAATTGTAAAACAAATTAATAAATTTATAATTATAATATGTCTTCACAAAAGAATACAGCATAATATTTACAGTGATATTTTATATATTTCAGTGTATTTCCAGAGTGAAATAATACAATTTACTTTTAGTAATAAAAATCATTTATATTCATCCATGGAAGTGATTTTTTAATGAAAAATTCCATCTTTTATTTGTATATGATCTTTGAACTTTCAAAGACTGGACATTTCCAAGCAAACGGTGAGTAGATGGAGTGAGTTAATGCAACCTTCAACCACCGACTGAAGATCTGCAAGTATAAGCTTGTATAAACTCTGATCATCCCCTCAATTTCTTACTAAGTAAAAGTCTTCACTGATAATTTATGAAGCAAGCAAAGAGGATGACACCAAGCTGATGTCATCCAGAGAGACCTGAACAGCTGGAGAGGTGGGCCCAGGTGAACCTCATGAAGTTCAACAAGAGCAAGTGCAGGGTTCTGCACCTGGGCTGGAACAATCCTCACTATCAATACAGACTGGGAGATGAAGTATTAGAAAGCAGCCCTGAGGAAAGGGACTTGGGGGTGCTGATGGGTGAGAAGCTGGACATGAGCAGGCAGTGTGCACTTGCAGCCCAGAAGGCCAATGACATCCTGGGCTGCATCAAAAGATGTGTTGCCAACAGATCCAGAGAGGTGATTCTTACACTTTGGTCTGGTGAGACCTCACCTGGAGTACTGTGTGCAGGTATGGAGCCCTCAATACAGGAAGGATATGGACTTGATGGAGCGGGTCCAGAGAAGGGCCACAATGATGATCAGGGGGTTGGAGCACCTCTCCTATGACAGGCTGAGGGAGCTGGGGTTGTTCAGGCTGGAGAAGAGGAGGCTCCGGGGAGACCTAAGAGCAGCCTTCCAGTACCGGAAAGGGGCCTACAGGAAGGCTGCGGAGGGTCTGTTTACAAATGCCTGCAGTGATAGGATGAGGGGCAACGGCTTCAAGCTGAAGAGCAGATTTAGACTGAATATTAGGAATAGCTTCTTTACTATGAGGGTGGTTGAACACTGGAACAGGTTACCCAGGGAGGTCGTTGAGGTCCCTTCCCTGGAGATATTCAATGAGAGACTCGATGAGGCCCTGGGTAACCTCGTCTAGTTGGGGGTGTCTGGGTTGACGGTGGGGAGGTCAGACTAGATGACCCTAGAAGTTCCTTCTGGCCTGGACCATTCTATGATTCTATGATCCATGTCATAGAAGAGTCATTAAAAAGGAAGAGTCACATATGTTTTATATTAAAATCTCATGCTGGCAGTGGTGAAAGTTATCAGCCACAAGATCAATTGATAAAAACGTTGTTTGCCCTGCACATGACTGAACTAGAAGAGAAAATCTGAGCAATTGAAAGGACTTTTTAGTCTATTAGATAACCTAAAACACTTAAATTTCCTTCCAAGTAATATCACTTTACATAGTGGATATGAAGAACTTCCTCAGAAATAGATACTAATAGGATATACTAAGAAATTACTTGTCTGAATTGAGTCTGAACACCGGAAATCTGTTCGTACCTGTGAAAGCTCAAAAATCCCTTATAAGACTTGTAGTTCTTTCTTTGTCATCGTAGTCAAAGCATTTCATATCATAGAATCAATCAGAATCATTCAGGTTGGATCATTCATCCCTACTTTAGAAATTCCTCTCTTACACCATATCCCCCAACATCACATCTAAATGACTCTTGTTGGGAGAGAAACAGATGTGGATCCTGAAGGAGAAACTGAGGCTACAGAATGGGTAATCTGTAAAAAAAAAACCAACCTTCTGGTAATCCTGTGACACCTCTCACCTCCTTGTCCGTGGAAATAACTTAGCTCTCCCCACAACAGTAAAATTTGTTAAAAATTAAAATTAAATGAAAGTAAAAAAAAAAAATTAATATTAAATCTTCCTATATCTTAATTTTTTTCTGCCCTGCTGAGAATCTTGAGCTGGCTCTGAATGCCTACAGCTTTTGGTACTTGTCTGTCACTTGCATGGCACAGGTCACCCATTATTGGAAAGTCTGTATATCTACAAAACTCAGAAATCTCTGCAGTAGCTGATGCTGCCTGGAGAGCAGCTTTGGAGTCTCCAATGAGAATATGAAATGAAGTCTGAGCTATAAGCGTGATCGGGTCACTAGACAACAGGAGAGCATAACAATACACAAAGCACTTTCCCCACTTTGAATATGATTTTCAAACCAAAGCGAAAGCTCATTCAGACCGTTGTAGAGTAAGATACAATTTATGTGGAACTGTAGACCCTTGTTATGTACACGTCCTCTATTTCTTCCACATTTTTCCTCCATTCTGTTTTCACACTGTAAGAAAGATGTATACAATTTTCACATTCAAATAATTGCAGTTCAATGGAACTTTAACTGTAGCTTCTGAAAATCTTATTCATAAAGCTACAGGCAGATCTCATAGATCTATTTTAATATACTTACAACATATTAATAAATATCCCCTTCCTTCAGCTCTGTTTGTTTTTAGTTTATCTTACAGTTTGGTTTTCTTAGGGATAAATGCAGTCTCTCTGTCAGGGAGAGACTGTTTTAGTTTTGCTTTAAAACTGGTGACCACAAGTAGTGTTAGGTCAGAAATTGGGGCATATTTCAAATAATGACAGAATTTTGGCTTTTTTTCCTGTGTTCAGGAATATATTTTGCATGTGGTGAACCTATGGAAATACGTATTAAACCTCCTTTTTCTATCTCCACTTGTTTTCCCATATGTGGATGCACTCTGTGTTCACAAGAAAGCAATGCTCTGACAAATTTAAATGTATGTTACTCAGAAAACAATGTGATAAGACTCTTGATCCATAAATTTAATGTTTGCTTAAAATGCTATGCTCTTATCCAGGAGAGTGATGCAAAATAAAGCATTATTTTTTTCTTACTTTTTCCTCCTTCTATGACTTTCGCCTTTGGAAATATTTACACTAACACTTGATTTCTGTAGACTCCTCAGGTTATTTATCTGTAATAAGTATTAAATATTCTTGAGCAGATCTTTATTTGGTAAGAGTGTAGCTGTGTTGGTTTCATTGGTGCTCTGTCAAGTGTACACCAGCAGAAGTTATTGAGCACAATATTTTATTATAAGGGCATGCTCAGGAAGTAATAAACACCTCATCAATGTCCTTGAGGTATTTTAGAAACGTTAACTGAACAAGCTTTATTTCTCCAATGTGCAGTAAATGAGCATTACTAGATTCCCTAGCATTGTCTTTATCAAACATATGAAGTTATGTTTATAAACTGTTTCAAGGGAAGGGATCTACTTTTTAGACAATACTATTAATATTAACAATATTAAAATGTTGTGTCTTAAAACAGCATTTCTAAAGAAATCACTGAAGTTGACAGGAAAGTTCACTTAAATTCACCTTGTCCCAACCTGAACAAACTTCTACCTGACTGTCTAGCAGATTTCAAAGACAACATAAAAATCTTTTGATGAAGGAAGTTTGGCTAAAGAGCAAAAGTTTGCAACCTATTGCTTTTGACACCCTAGTTCAAGTTCATTCCATTGACCTAGACCCAGCCAGGGGGGTGTAAAGATACAAACAACTGACTGAATGAGGAGTTATGGTAGGGTTTTTTTTGTGTGTAAGTTTTGCAAGGTTCTATAAATGTGTTTTAAAAGAATGATGTAAAGGATGTCTACTTGAATATAAATTGAATAACTAAGGGAAGTCTCTGATCTTTATGGCCCCTTCATGAGCCAGGAGGGATTAAACAGTCTTGTATTATGTCTAGAAATATGCTACCTATTAGCAGTTCTTCCACTGTTACCACAAGTCATCATGATAATAAATCATATCTCCCAGGTTGCAAGGCCACTTTTACCATCAAATGTGTTTCTTTATCTACTTTTTCAGCTTGCCTTGAAGACCAATTTTCTATCTATCTTCCTATCTAGGTATCATTTCCTCATGTTCAGTATTTCTTCCTAGATAATCTCCATTATATTATCGTTACATGTATATATATATATTAATTTATTTTCGCACTCTAAGAGTTATTGTGCGTAAATCACAAACCAGACATAATTTAATCCGTTCTTTTCTAAGGAAATATTAGTAATTTACTAACCAGTTTCTTATTTGGCCTGTTTCTCCCATTATTCTAAAGCCACCATATATACAGTCTTAGTTTCTGTCTTATTTTCAAATAAAAAGTAAAGGTGGATTTTTTATTTCTCTATCTTGTCTGCCTTGTTTTTAGTATATACTGTATTTTTGATATATGCTAGTTTCCTCTAGCATAATTAAAAAAATATATATTTTTCTGAATGAATTTTCCATTTTTCTATATTGATCATTATTTTTCTCAGTTATTCAGTATTGAAAAATGATTATTTTTGTCTTTTCTTCCTCAGATATAATTCCTTTCATGTTTCCCATTGTCTTCCTGAAAACGACCCAACAAAACAACAAAAAAGTAGTCTTCAAATAGGCTATTGCTTTATAACATGGAACAGTAAGAGCTGTAAAACAGCCTGGCTTGTTTTCTCCCTTAATGGAATGAAATTACTTTGCCACTGAGATGCTCATGCCTTCTCCCTCACCAAACCATGGCTTTTTTATTGTTTGACTTTGCAATTCAGCTCTGGACATATGAGTATCAGACTCAGTAAAGAAAATTAGCAATTTGGGGCAATCTTGTATTATATTTGGTCAGTGAAACAGACTGAATATATTTTTAGGCACTGCTTGTTTATAACCTAATTTTCTCTCATTGCTTTACAGAGGTGACCTTGTTTTAATACCTTCAGCACCTGATGTTATAAAAGTGAAATTCTTTTCAAATCTCGTCTGTTTAATGTGTTCCTGCTCTGAAACAAATGCAAGATAACATTAACATTCTTCCCACAAAATACCTGCTAATTTGCTTGCAGTGAAGATAGAAAGCTTTTCATTACATATCACAAACTTCATTTATGTGGAATGAGTCACCAGGCCTTCCGAAAAGCCAAATGAGTACCTAATCTCTAATGCTGCCTTCAGCTATAACATCAATCCTCCCTGGTTATACTCGTCTTTTATCAGCTATTCAGTTTTTAAAATTTTCCATTCTGTTACAAAATTGTGTTGTTCATCTGTCAAAACAGCTTTGAATTATGGGGTTTTTTTTAATATTAAAGCACTGGAAAAAAAAATCCCACAGAACTATATCTATCTTTTATTAGTGACGATCAAGTCAGTGTAACGTAAAACCACTAACTTTGTGTTTTGGACAATTGTTGACATTATTAACTTAATTAAAGTCATACTGCAGATAATAAACTGTAATACTCATCATATCTATTCTTTTCTAAATTTTTCTCTTCTGCAGAGTTCATGCTGGAAATCTGTATAATCTGTATAGACTGTATATATATACACAAAAATATAAATTATCCATAAATTCTGATTTAGCTTATAAATTGATAGAAGCTACCATCTTTAAGTTTCTGACCAACTGAAAACAGGTGCACGAGACCGTGCATATAGAAACCCTAACACCTATGACAAAATAATTTGGAACTGGTAAAGTTAATCGTTAACAATATTTTTGCAAATATTTTACTGGATGAACAAAGCATTTTACAGTGAATTGAAATCACTTGCATATTTTGATCCAAACTCACTGAGTAGTTTCAGCTGAAAAATAGCCACGTGGAAGGGAGGAACACAAAGGTAACTTTCATGCAGCAAGCTCAAAGCCAAGAGGCTCATCCAAGCTGTACAAAACTCAGATTCTGTTCTACTTCCTAACTTTAACTTATATTGCCAACTTTTCATGTGATTGTTCTACTGGTTAAAAGTTTGTAAAAGAAATGAAAGGAAAAGGAAAGAAATTGAAAACCACATGTCCAATACTTGCAACTGCCCTGTACATCAGCGTATATAATCACAGAATTATAAAATGGTTGAGGTTGGAAGGCAACTCTAGACATTATCTGGTTCAACTCAAATTTTTGTATGGATTGATTGTGAATATCTTACTCCCCAGTATACTAGAGAATGGTGATGGGAAAGCTCCGACACAGGAGACATCATTCAGGAAGATGTCTCCTAAATCCATTTCCCCGTCCACAGACCTACCAAGAGAAAAAACCATTATCTTCCACATATTTCAGATGGCTTAAAAAAATTCAAGTACCTTCCATGAGAATTAAATATTGTTTTTTGATCATACATGAATCACATATTTATTTCAGTAAATATAAACAATATAAACATAACAAAAAAATGCTTGTTTCTGTTAGTTGTAAACTACTACAACAATTTTTTTCAGCTGTTAACAATGTTCATGTTAAAAAAGCTAGCACAACTCTAGGGTCTTCTGGTGTAGAAGAGAAAAAAAAAAAGAATTAGCCTGTTACTGCACAATTGAGAGAAAATAAAAGAAAATATATTGAGAGAAATAATGATCTTACATAACCACAAAGAAAACACTGAGAGAAAAAATCACTGACAGAAATAACAAACTGTAACTCTACAAAACTGGGAGCCCTTTGTTTACGTGTTTGCTTTCATAACGTCACACACACAATGTTATGTTTCATTTTATCATTAGCAATGAATTTCTAATCAGCTATTAGGATGTATAGTCATGTGAACCTCCTGTAAATTCTTGTAAGACGGATCAGAGACATATTTGCTGAAAGAAAAGAAGTGTCAGAAAGGGCAGGTTGCTTTCTTTTAGTAAAGATTTCTCTAGCACATGGAGATCACTGAGGGCACAGCTAGTGTAAACTTGGATTTTAGACTGTATTTTTAGATAGTCTAGCTGCCTGCATGCCATGTGTAAGGTGAGGAGACAAGTATTGTGAAGGGAAGGGTCAGACTGAGGAGTTATCTCCCCTCTGTGCTCAGGTTGTAAGTAGACCCTGGGAGACAACTGTTGCCTCAGATACAGCACAAGTTACATCCTTATGGATTCTTGGGGTGCTTATTTAGGCCAGCCTCAGATCTTAAGGGTGGGTGAATAATCAGAGTATATCTGTCATTCTTGTCAATTTTCTTGTCAAAGGCAAAGAAGGTATCTGCTCAGGGCAACAGCGCAGCAGGAGCAAGTAAGAATAGCGATGAACCTGCTCCCTATTTTGACGATGTTTGAGTTTGTTGCTAACAGAGGTGGGAATTTGCAGAGGCTGCCAGCTGCAATCCATTCTCTGCTCTGGAGCACCTCTGATGTGTTCCAACTACACCCTTGTTCTCCCCTTCTTGGCACAGGACAACAACAGACCCCTCAGCCTGACCCCAGACTTTTATTCTCCTTAAGGATACTTGTCTTATTAATTTGTCTAGTCTGCATAGAAACAAGAACTTTTCACCAAGCACATTTTTGGCAAATCACAGATTCTTGACTTTTAGAAGTCCTCAATTGTCTCTTTGTACATCACAAAAGAGATGGGAGTCAGCTGGAATATGTGCAATGATGTCAGTTAGTCAAGCTATTATAACAAGACTGGGACTGTGAATTTCCTCATCTGTCTGGCACCCAGAATGACTAATGTAACCTTGATGCCTATTGCTTCTGTAAATCCTGGCTTGAAATACAAATTGATTGTATGACTTGTTTACCATGCAACAGATTCAACAATTTTGTAATTTCCTTCATGGAAGTTAAAAATGTACTTGAAATTAATATAAATTCTTTAGTTCTATATTTAACCAAACAATTAAGCTAATCAAATTATTACACTGTCTAGAATACTATTACTATTTGTATAATAAAATTCTTTGAGTAAAGCTTAATCCTCAGCACACAGAATATTCTTTAGTGAGGAAGTTTCTATCTTTTACTAAGAATCTCATCTGAGTAAGCAGAATTTGATGGTAAGCTGTTAATATTACAGATAAAGAAATGACTGAAGAATATTTAATCAAGATTTCAGATTATATATTCTGTTACAAAAGTAATAAGAAAATTACTATTATTTTGTGTTTGTATTGTCTCTGTCCAATTAGAAGAAACCCAAGAAATTTTTCATAATAATTCAATTTTAAAAAAACATATTCAGGAAAATCTGAAGAATTTTCAAGTTCATTTTTAAATACTTCAATTTTTGGGGTAAGAAAAAAACAACAAAAAGACAAAAACTATTTCTGGTTTTTATTTCCAAATTATTAATTAAGAAATGGCTCAGACAATAAGGAACAAAATGTTGTAATGTTCTGTTGTTGTCAGAAAAGAATGTTTAGAGTTTTGCCCTAACCCTGAAAAAGCATCAAGCATAAAGATATCCATATATATATATATGTATATTTACATATGTACATATGCATATGTGAATTTAATTCATGATCAGAGCATATATGTTCCACAGGCCAGAAGGCTTGAGAAACTTCACTTAGTGTTTTCATACATGCTTTTTCTCTTCTACATGTTATATAAAATATCTAGTTATATCTAGTTACGAGTTTAAAGCTTGATGTATCACACTAAATTGTACCCCCAGAGGTCACTGTTATTCTAGATGAACCTGCATGCTACTGGGCAGTAAAAACATGACCCTTAGAAGTGAAATGTACAAAAATAATTTCTAACTAATTGGGCACAGTTGTAGCTCTACTACACAGGATACTACTTAGAGTGCACACTGTTTCTAAATTACTTTATGACTCTTCCAATTTAGATAAGAATTTATATTTTGGAAAGTAATTTAGGAATTAAATTTCATAGGAAATCACCACCTTTGGAAAAAATTGGATTTCATAGGAGGAAATTCTTAGTATCCATATACCTGCACTAAAATTTTAGAGATGAGATATCAAAAGATTTTTTCCCGGTGTTCATAACTCAAGACACTAAAGATTCAGTTGCTCCATTTTCAGTCCTTATCATCACCCTGAAATTTCTGAGGGGGCCATCATCCTTGAAAAGTATCTTGCCCAGCTATTTGTCATTAAATTCATGGACTTAATACTTGATTTGTCACTGACAGCTTTGATAGAGAGGAAGGAAATACCATGGAGACAAAGAATGGTTTCTGGCAAGTCGTGTCTTTTCTATTCTGGTATTTTCAGATGAGTTGGTCATCCTCTTGAGAATGGTTTATGACTATATTACCAAAGCTTATGATATTAAGTAATTTTGTGGTATTTTTTGAAGGTTCATATTTGGTGTTTTGCCTACCCATTGAGAATGCTTGCTGATGAACTTGCAGCAATTTCATGAGTTCAAGACAAACTCTCCAGTGTGTATATGTAGTAGTAATGTACATGTGTACATGATGCATACGTGTTACATATGCTTCACAGACTGTTAAATGAGCACTTACTAAAAGCGACAGAAGAGTCAGAGTAAATTAATGAAGTTCAACTTTTTAGCTTTTAAAGGAAAGGCAGACAGTTCCTCAGTTCCTCTTATTTCTTATTGGTAATAGCCTGTAAGAACACCTTGAATAAGAAAATGCTTTTTCAAGAAGATTAGCATTTAAAGAGTCTTTATTGACAATCCTAAGCTAACGAAGAAATGCAAGTGGTATATTATCCTCTAAAAGTCTTGCTGCTGGTTGCTATTTTTAAACTAATGTTTTGATAATCAAGAAGATAAAGCGTGTTTTGATTTAAAGACCATAGTCTTCCTATTGTGTCAGTTGACTGCATTAAGATCATTTTGTTTTCAATTATCGTCTTTCATTGAGCACCATTATCACCCAGCAGCCCCTGAACAAATATCACATTGTCCATCTTCCTAGGCAAGTACTGTAATTACTCAATAACTGGAATATTGATTCTGGAGAACTGAGTCTTACTGGCTGGCATACCAAGTTGCTTACTAACTCAGAATTGCAGCAGTCAGATAGAGCTGGTTTTAATGTAGTTCCAAGCAAGAAGTCACTCAAAATAAGTTTTAATGTTTCTCTCCTTATTTGATGCCTAGGATTGTTAAGATGTTATTCTCTAATCAGATTTTAAATCACATGTGTGAATTGAAAGCCTCCAGTTTTGTAAACCTTTGCCAGAGGCCTGCAGAGTTTAGTGTAAGCAAAGGCATATCTGAGGTTGCACAGCTCCATCTGTAATGTATTATCAAGATGTCATATTGTGAAACATCAAATCCTTGAAGAGGAATCCTGGAGTCAAATATCACACAGCTATGGTCAGTACATAGGCAATGCTTTCAGCTTCTCATTTACAAAGCTGTTTTCTTACTCTTGCCTCACAGAACTTTCTTCTCTTTACAATGTTTCCAAAGGCAAGCTAAAAGCACAAACCACATCATTAAAATGGAAATCAATTTATTCAGCACTTGCATGTGGTAGGACACAGAATCCATTTCTGGAAAGTCTCACTGAGTTCATATACGTTTGCCAAATATTCTCAAGCAAATTAAAAGATCACCACCAAAGGATGTCTACGAATCAGGCACTGATGATTTGTTGCAACTGGGAAACTGAAATGCACTCCAGATACAGACTTGGAGACTGCAACTGTCACCAGCAAATCCATGGCAGAGGGAGTTTAATACAGGTCCCATTCTATTTAGAAGCTGCCTTTACTGGATGGATTCCTTTCTGATTTTTGTTTCTCTGGATGGCTCATTGAACTGTGGACTGTAAGTAACAGCAAGTAACACAATTAAAGATTTGTATGCAGAAACAATGTGTGGCTTAAGAGCCCCACCGTGGGACCTACCTGAAATGGTTCCCTTTTAAAATTTGTTCTCTGCTGTCGTATAATCTGTGTATAGGGGGAAGCCGCAAAATTGCATTCTGTTTTATAGGAAATCTTCAGCAGTCATTGATCTGCTGATCATTGATTTAAATGTCAGGTTGTTTCTGTTTCAAATTATTCATTGTTTCTCCTTTTTCTCCTCCTTCCTAGCTCCCCTACCAACTACTCCCCCTTGCAAATTGTTGTTTGTAATCAGTATGCATTTAGAACTGCTGACTCTCAGAAGTATTTGGTCTATCCCTTCCTGACATTATTTTTTTAAAGGCAATGGTGATGTATTTAGTATGACTACAGCAGCTCTGAATATGAGAGGGTAGGAAATAAATGAACTAGCAAATGCACACTGAAGTAAACAAGTCAGTACTACAAGTTCAGTCATAATCTTTGTGCAGTATTTTTATTTTCAGTCATAAAAAGCAAATTCTGTATCACTGTGCCAGTACAAAACTGGTGCATCACTGGCAAAGTCAACCTGGAGTCTCTCTCCTGGTTTGGAAGATTTTGCATTTATGTGTTATCACAGAAGCCCCATAACCATGCCTCTTAGCACAAGAATGTTTTAGTGGCACTGTGAAGTGCTGAAAGATGGGCTTTGGCCACAGCTATATACCTCCATAATAATGCCTGAGACCTCTTTCTGAGTGGCTACAGCTTATTGAAACCTACTAGGGATAGTCATATTGTATTTTATATTTTTAGTCACAGTGTTCATTACATAATATCTACCAACAGGGAACTAGAGTTGCACTTGTACTCTCCCCCTCACTCAACTTGTTTGAATTCCACTGATATTTTTCAAAGGTTCTTATAGACCTGTATAACTGTGCTGTGCAGATTTTGCTACTTCTCTAGGTTATGAACAAGTGTATGGAATAACTTCAGGACTAATGCAGAGTCTTGAAAAATTTTTGCATTACCTGATTTTGATTAAAATTGGTCCATCTCTATTTTTTCATCTCTATTGTTTCACAGGCTTTTAGCTCTTAGATTGAGAAGATTTGGTCTCCACTGGTTTTGCAGAGTAGTCAAAAAGTTTAAGAGTCAAAAAGTTACAAAGAGCTATACAGAGAATTACTTAAAGCCTGATTCCATAAGTGTTAAAACCTTTTACACATCTATGCTAATTTTAAAATAAAAAAAAAAAGAAATATATGTCATCTTTAAGGGCATTTTATAGAAGCAAAGATGATCTTACAAGTATAAAAATATAAGATTCAACTTCAGCTCTGGAGAGAATTGAAATATATTGTGGAACACTTTAAGTAATAACATCACCAGTGGGGAAATAATTATATAATAGCTAAAAATAGAGACCAAAACCTGCATATCCTATATATTTCAAAAGGAGGGTTTTCCATATAGGAAAACTGTCTTTGTAGGACAGCTACCACTAAGGAATCTCTATGCTGCAGGAAACTAACACAAGCAGGCTGACACTGGTCTTTTACTTTGCATTCTGATGATCAGCATAGGAGGATTACTGAAAGGCATATGAGAAACAGAGTAGGAACCGATCAAGTTATTCATCAACTGTATGTACTTTGGGCCCAGCAAGTTCCACACTGGAGAAGAGGTGACAGAGATTGTGCCTGGAGTACAGATTTGGACGAGCCTGAACCCAGGCTTGTTGACTGACCTGTTTGCTGTACAGTGGCAGTATGGAACTTCTACATTTCAGAACACTCTGGTTTGCAATCTTGACAAACCTTCTTCTAGAAAAGAAGAAAAGTTGGGGCTCTCTCCTCTATCCATGTGAACTCAATGGTGAGTCACAGCCAAGAAGGATATGAAGTTATATCCTTCTTTATCCTAATTAATACTAAATCTCTTAGCATTAATTACCATTGCCCAGCTGAGCCTGAGCTGGACTGTTCTTCCTTTGCTCCATTTTCCAGCAGAGACAAATGTCTCTGCACGTGGCCACCTGGAGACCAGGGGAGGAAGACTAATCTTAGATATTGTCTTTACTCTTAGCTGAGAAGATGCAATTGACAACACTTTTCCTAAAGTGGAGTAGACGTTCACCATGTGAGTTCTCTTCAGTGCCTATCTTGTAATAGCTAGCAGCGTAGAGCTTTTCTTCACCTTAAAACCAAAGGAAAGTCTTCACCTTAAAATCAAAGCAAAGAACTAAGATTTTTTTTCCCCCCTGTAATTGAGAAGAAGGTGCTCCTAATTTCCGCTTTCTGTTGAGAGCAACAGCATGATTTTTGTGTTCTGCTCTGCTCCACCAGTGTCAGCAGTGAAACAGTTGAGCATAACAGTGGTAAGCTTCTCAGGTATGAAGTGGCCTCTCAATTTTATGTGTTAGTTCCTCCCTCAGTTTGCGCCAAACAGTAGCTAAAAAGAAGTTACATGAGTTCAGGAAGTAGTCTGAACAATGATTATCAGTGGTGTTGCAAAAGACAAGTCTAATGCTTACTTTAATAATTAATGAGATGCATGCCTAAGCATACTCAAGTTTGGATCCAAGTATTTTTTCAGTTCTTGGTTGCTTTTCTGTAAGTTCAGTACATAGTAAGGCGGTGTGTGATGGTGTGCAACTTTTCAGAGGGTTAATGTAGTACCACTTTTGGGATAAATTAATGGATTAGTATGACATCAGCAAATCAGTAAGATGTATTGCTCCAGTTGACTTTCTCCTTGACCTCTGACAGTAGTGCAATTCCTAGCAGCAGCTGAACTTTTCTTCTTTCTAGAAGAAGCTAGGCAAGATGGTCACCAATGGAAAGTGACGATCATAATTTTTGCAGGAGATAGTAGAGTCTGAGTCCCAAGAGCCTGAGCTCAATAAATCTTGAGACATGTTGGCAGTCACCAGTCAGGTGTGAATCTGCTAACTCTAGTTCACAGGTTCCACTGAGTGCAAAACTCATCAAGATGAATATGTCCTCATCTCTCACAAGTGAAACATCTCTGGAGCTCAGTAGAAGCTTCAAAACCAGCTAGAACTGGAATCCCCTTCCTGCCTCAGACAATGACTTCTAGCTTCCACTGTGTTCTAGCTTAGCAGGAGCTGGGAGGAAAGCGAAATACTTCCACTAAGCCTGTTGAGCTGAGAACCATATAAACATGATTTTTTTCCATACCATTCATATACTTTTAGAATTCAGTAGTGGACTGAAAGTAACCAAACTCCTGCTGAAATCAAAGGAAATATTTTTTGAGCTGCTTCAAAAGTCAGTGTTTCAGGTCATATACACGGATTAAATCAGATTGTGCTTTAAAACCCCACTAGAAGATAATGTTTTCAGTTTTTCGTTTCTTTTTCATATATGGGTATCTCTTTATAGTTTAAAATTACAAGACTGGAAGTTATGAACCTCAAAAGCACCTTCAACTGTTTGGTAAAAATTCATACAAGACAAAAGTTGTGTTTCTAATGTTCCTTCTGATGTTCACAAAGAAATTAAAACTTGAAAGACTGCTTTCCATTTGATACAGTTTAAATCAAGACTAAGGGCATTAGGTTAGTGTGAGGTGAGAATAAGACAATAAACTATTCAATACATAACAGGACAAAGAACTACTCTGGTGCCATATAAAATTATTTTGTTTCATTTCTTTCTAGCTATCTATATTTTAACTCTGCCTTTTACTGTTTATCATATGATTTAATTGGTTTTCTGGAAATGTTTTCCAGTGTATTTTTTGTTGTTTGCTTTAATGTCTGCATTCATTATCTGGCTGTGAATGTTGCTTTTGGCTTGCTGCCTCTTTCCTGCCTTGGGGAGTATTTCTCAGCATCTAACAGTAGGTGCTGAGTCCTGAAGTGTCAATTCAAAGCAATGGAGACAGGTGGGCCGTCAGCAGGAGTAGTAAAGTGATATGCCATTGTAAATGGAAAGCAGTGGCAGCCCACAGAAACAATCTACTTTTCCTTTCAAACTTCAGACTTAACAGGTCCTAAACTCAAAAAGCCAGATTCATGAAGAAAAAAAATAAAAAATAATTGTTTAGAAATCAGTTTATGTTAAGAATTCTCCTGATATGGCATATATGTATGTATCTAGGAACTGTTTAAAAGCAAGAGAATTTGGTAAGCCTGAACACATAGGTATTCAAACATCTGCATTTGGATAACAGCTTTCCAACCTCCTTCCCCTACTTGGAAAAAATTGCAAAAAAGGTAATATTTCTGCTTGAGTAAACAGACAGAGATTTGAGAATATTTTAGATCATACCCTGGATAGGAGGAACAAACACACACATTATTTTTATTAGTAGCAATATTAATAATATTATCCCGTTATTTGTTTTGAAGTCTAGAATTGTTCTAAATGAGCTCCCTCTACTACCTTCCCTTTCTCCTAATACTACATAAGCATGCATATATTGCTTAATTATCACCAGTGCTGAAGGACAGAAAAAAGAAAAGCTTGCTGGAGAAAAAAAGCTTTGTTCTTTTCTTCTTTAATGGAATGATTACAGCCATCTTTAATATTTCTGATATCTTTAAGAACATCAGACTGACTGTATCTTAGGACTCATCCATACTTGGGACCCTATGATTTTAGTGATTGAATGGAATTTCTTGGCTTTCAAGATATGGTTGATGAACCATTGGAATGTTGATAAGAGGAAGATGGAGAGGTCTCTGCAGGTTTTGGTAATAAAAGCAGGAAAAGATTGCTGGTTCACTCTCAAAAATGCACTTGCTTATTTAGGAGTATCCAGGTTCACTCACTAAAGCAATTGAGTGACAACTTTTGCTGTTCACTGATATGCACTCTTCCATGTTCAAAGTGCACAATGGAAAAGAAAATTACTTGTACTTAACATCATCATAGAGCTAGTAATTGCTCTAAGCAATTACAGTAAATAAAGCTACCAGTAAATAAAGCACCAGCAAACAGGTAGCGCTGTATCAGCACTATTCACAGATGAATATAATAGGTTGCTTCACAGAGAGCAAGAGAACCTGAGTCACACACCTGGAAGACCTTGAGTGACATGCATTTTACCAGCTTTGTTGCCTTGAGCTTGTTGTGGTCATTTCCATTTCTCAGAAACACCGAGAAGAACCACTGCACTGTCTTTTTTACAGAAAGAAATGTGAAAGTCTCTCTGAAAAAGGCTGTTCTGTCAAGTGAAATTAAGAGCAAGGGATGTATCAGTAGCTTTATTTCATAGACACAATGCAAAAAACTTCATCACAAAGAGTAATAAAATGTGACACTAAAAATCCATAGCTATTTTTCTTCTTACCTTTGAATACTTATTATAGCTTGCATCTGAAGATCTTTGTCAGTTATGATGCTGTCTTCTCAAATAGTAAATCGGGAAATTCTTCTTCCATATCTTATCTACTTGAACCTATTTATCACAGAAAGTCAAAATTCACTGTTGGTATGCAACAATAATTCTAAAAATGGACCATTACATATCAAGGTAGCATTATTATTTAGCAGTACCCAAGGCAAGAAAAGGATAATTTGTAATGGTGACACCTCCCTTGTATATTTGAAGTAATACATATAAAAATAACTAGATATTCAGCTATAGGATATATGGTTTCAATTCACTGGAAATAGAACACTTGGGAGAGTCTGTACTTTATTAATTGAAGCCTGGCTTCTGATAACCACATTTCTTTGGGTCTGGGTTGTTTGTTTGTTTGTTTGTTTGGATTGGATTGTTTGTTTGTTTGTTTTGTTTCCTTTGCATTTTTGTTGGTTTTAATTACTATTCATTCCTCAATTTAAATATTTTAAGAAAGACTTGTTATTGTGCCTGAAATGTTATAACCTTGGGATATGTAAATATAAGAGCTTAACTGTTTAATATTTCATCTGTTTCTAGAAAATAACTGTAAGTGAAATAAGAGTTGTTATAAAATACTCCTGTGTTCTGTTAAAACACTACACTACTCTATCCCATTGTAGTGGTGTCATCTCATTGATACGTTAAGTGATTCTGAAATATTGAGTAGATACAGTTCTTAGTGTTTTTAGAACAACTTTATGGTATTTTGTGAGGTAATACATATAAATATAAGCTCATCTACTGCTATTAGTCTCAGAGAAAATGCTAAGTTATGCATAACTCTTGCAGTAGAATACATAGGCTTTCAATTTCTAAGTTTCTTGGACAATTTTGCAATAGCAATCAATTTATATCTAAATGCAGCAAAATATCTTGTGTTGAGTCTTGATCAGAAAACATAAGCTTCAAATTTAGTACAGCTTTCATTTATTCAGACACCTTCGTATAAACAAATTCCCAATCTGATCATACCATAATAAGGCAAGTAGAATTTTTTATGTAAGATTTACACAAGTGTTAAATTTGCCTGAGTGCAACCAACCTGGCTCTGCCTCTCTGCACATTCTTGTATCTGAATGCATTGATTATTGTAGCAAGTTTTCAAACTATAAGCCATTTATAAACTGATTAGAATTGATTATTTGCATTTAATTTTTTTATTTCTTTTAGCTATAAAATATGATCTGATAAAAAAATGCAAAATAGATTTAATTGTTTGGTTTCTGAAAACTAGTAGCTGCCTTTTAAAAAATTATGTTATTGAAAACCATTTTTAAGCTCACGTCATGGCTACTTTAAATAAACCTTATTGGACTACAATGCAAAGTTTATACCAATTTACCCATGCAGCTTTCTTCTGAAATAAATATGTAAGAAACAATCATAAACACATTTTTCCTTTGAATTTATTAGAGCTGCTATATATTTCAAAGATAATTGCATTGCAAAAATGCTTAAGAATTTAGTGGGGTAGAAGGGAAGGAGGTTGCTACAAAAGGATTCAATTTATATGGTGGCTAAAAGAATTAAGATCAATGGTTAGTGATGGTGGTTAACCATACCAATTTGTACACTACGTTAAAAGATCAGGACACGGATATATGCTGTAAGGATTTAAAAAACAAAAGACACTGAGTGTGCACACATGGAGAGATCATTTCTTTTAAAACATGCCTTGTCTTTGGTTCTAGAAAGAACCAGCTGAATCTATTCACTCTCTCTAAACAATTTACAAACATCAAAACTACAAATAAGAAGAAGCATTATTTTTATACTGTTACTATTACAGATAAAAACTGCTTGAAACAGACCATTTTATATTTATAGAAATAAAACATTAGATTATTATAACCAGCAACTATAGGTTAATATATGAAAATTTAACAACTTCACAGTAAATAGACGTCTACACGGCATACAAGCCCAACAGTTTTTAACTGAGTGCAGTTTCTATTTTGGTTTTTCTTATTACTGATAAATCTTTTGAGGGAGGCTTCAGCACATAAAAGTATTTTTTATATTTATTTTAATATCTATCCAAAATTACAATATAACTTTTTTAAACATAGAAATTTAACAGTAGCTCAAGAACACCAGATAGCAAATTAATGGTGAGAAGAGCTTAAGTATCATAAATCTGCTTCTATGTTATTTGAAAACTAAAAAATATATATAAATATACCTTCTTGTTTGTTTTCCTTAAAATGCAATACTGTGGTTCTTTATTGTTTGTGAGCCACTGTTAAATACCTGTGCAGGTATATGAAAATACATGACAATATAAGACAGATATGAAATCTAATAGAGAATTAAAATGTGAGTGATTTGATCTGTATTCCATATTGAACATACTGTAAAATGACTTTATTAAAAAATCAAGAGCATATTTTTTAAGCTGAAAAATTATTGTTGCAACAAATATGTATCTGTATAACAAGTATATGCATTTATACCTGTTTATACAAATACATGTATTTATACATGTTTCTTTTATTTAAATGTATTCTAACAAATATATATGTATACTTATCAGAGCTGAAATTGGACCTGCAAAGTATACAGCCATGCAGGTTGTTCAGGCTTTCCTTATTTCTCTCACAGCAAACAGAACAAGTGATAAAAGCATATGATATTTTTCCCCAAAAAAAGGACCAAAAAAAATTTAATAAATCGCAGAATGTGATTTGTTACATGTGGTTGGAGGTAAACTTTCATTAAGAGCCATTCTCTTTTCCGGGTACAAAATGTTTTTCTCCCTGAAAAGTCAGTAGAATCATTGCTGTAGAAGCAAGTCCTACAAGATTTGGGGCACTACGTTTCTCACTGGGCCTGTATTAAAACTTGACATTATCACAAATTGCACTTAGAAAAAAACTAAGCCTACACATCTCACAGAATCACAGACCGGTTGAGGTTGGATAGGTGTTCTGGAGTTCATCTGATTCAACTCCACGGCTTAAGCAAGGCCACCTAGACCCAGCTGCTCAGGCCTGTGTCCAGACAGCTTTTCAATATATCTTCCTCAGGTGCAGGACTTCTCACTTTTCATTTTTGAAGTTCATGAGATTCCTGTCCCCCTTATTCTCCCACAGGCACCACCTCAGAGCACTGCTTTATTGCTCAAGAAAGCTGTAATCATGGCAGCTTTTCAAACAGAACTCCTCTATTATTCACAGGGCATGAAAAGAACATTCACAAATTTATCCTACCCTGAAACACAAACACAAGGTGCCAGGGGCTTTTGAAGAGAAGGCAAAGGGCTCTGTTGGTTGCATATTGTGGTATCCATTGTGATTGTGAGTATAAGGGAATGAAAAGACCATCAAATCAATTATTCTTCAGGTTGGCCAAGTTTTATTTCCCTATATGACTAATGTAGAAGAAAAAAAATTAATAATGCAATAAATATAATGACGATAATGACTTCACATCTGTGACTATCTCAGGTAGAGAAAATAGTATAGGTATATAGATTGATAACACTTCAGCATTCCCACCATAAGCCAACACACAAAACTGACTATTGTTATTTTTTCATCTCACTCAATCCTGTGTTGTTTGCTGGGGAAAATTACCCATTCCTGCTGGATTATGAGTTTATGAGATCTGGATTGCTTTTTTTTCTTGTTATGCTTGGTTGTTTTGTTTGGGTTTGGTTTTGTTTTATTTTGGTTTTTAAATGCATCAGAATGTATTAGAAGTCTACTTTTAAGTGTTTCACATACAGGTCCCCTAATTATGACTGGATGCCTGACATATCAGAAGATTTTAGAAGAATGTTTCTGAAAATGTTATGAAGTTATTTGTTTCTTTGTAAATGAAAATTCACCTACATATTTTTATGTATTTGCTTTCTTACTTCATCAAGGTATCTTTTAACTTGCACAAAGAAATTTTATCTGAAACTTAGAATAGTACTGGAGACAAATTCTTGTGGCCCTTTCTTAGTCTTCAGAATAGACTTTAATGAGAATTTTATAAAATAAATTTTACATAAAGATTGTAAAATTTGGTCCAAGAGTCTTAAAATTCCTTTGCTGTACTGAAAATTTTTGGTTATGAGGGTGTAATATATTAAGAAAAATTTTCTTCCTCACAAAAAGAAACAGCACTTAGAAGTTCCAGGGAAATATATTAAATACTGCTCCTAGCAATTTAAAAAAAACTACATATACATACATCCCCAAAAGCATGCAATTACATAAAATTTGGTTGAAAGATGTTAAAATGTAAAAAAATGTAACATAGAAGATACTAATATTATTATCAATTGCGTAGCCTTAGGCAGGCTCCCTTGGATGCATAGATGATGATGATGATGCCATCTTTAATTACATAACTACATGCAATTATGCTCCTATTTTTCTCTACCTTTAAAAATCGTTGCAACTCTTATTTTATTCTGTCTGACTCTCCAACTAGCTGAACTGATGTTGTTGGAGAAGACTCTCAAGGACTCTGTCTCAGACAGAATCAGATGTTGTTCGAAACAATAAACATTTGGTAAAGTTACAAAACATTGAAACCATAAGAAATACAGGACATCTTTTGGTAATAATGTAGGGATGGATTTTGATATCTGGTCCTTGCTTGAGGAACTGTGGATGGTGTCCTGACCTTAGAATGTCCCTCTTTCTGGTACAATCAAGTAGGGAGCAGAGGTAAGAGGACATAGCCTTGCTTTTTCCCAGTCACTGTGTTAAGATACAGCTGGTGCAGAGGGGCAAAGGAGGGAGCTCTGCTCCTGGACTGCTTCGGCTTATGTGTTTCATCTTTGCCTGAGCTGTGTCTAAGAGTACAAATTGGTACACTGAGTCTAGCATATCTGAAGAAAATGTTTGCCAAGAGGCTTGAAGTGATGGACAGTTTTATTGCACATATCAAAATCATCTTCAGTTTCCAGCTACAAAAATTTGAATTCAACTCTTGGGGGGATGGAACTGTATATTTTAAAATTAAATTTGCACAGCCTAGAAACATGTAGGACCTATATAATACTGTGTCTTATCTGAGAAAATCTGTTCCTTTTGTGACAGAAGCATACTGCTGCACTCAATCATACTTAAACTTGAAGATCTAGGACAACCTTAACAGAAAAAAAAGCAAAAGAAAAACATGACACAAGGTCAGTTTTGACAGCTTACAATTGTGGTATCTGAAAAACCAATGGGATCATGTGATTTCTCAGAACATACAATGGATTATAGGAGAATACAGCCTGCAGGCACTCTCTTTGGATACATGCCCAAGACAGACAACAGCATATGCTCAAGCACACGGACATCAGGGTAACGGAATATAAAATAGCTTTGTGCTTATCATGAGATGTGGGAAGGCAGCCAGGAGCCTGTAATCCTTAGAGTTATTTCTAGGGGCTGGTGTTTGATACTAGGTATATGGTAATAGGTGATGTTGTTTGGTACCAGGTATCTGTATGTCATTTTCATATGGAATGGGATACACAGTACTAGCAACCAGAGGATTGTCAGATCGCCTTCAAGCAGCAAGCACTCCTGTCACCAGTAAACAATGAGAAATGTTACAGACTAATAAATCTTCATGATGGATCAGCACAAAATGACTTAGGACTGGTGACAGTGTAGTTGTGATTCATTCAAGGAAATGCTCAGTGCCTAACCACCCTCAAATATCTACATCCTCCTGTACATTACAGTTGTTGAAGTTAGTTGTCTAATTGTGTGGGATGGAAAAACTAATACTGAGGAGTCTTCCTTTTACTTTGTATTTAAATTTCTTCTTCTAGGTATAATTCTATTCTAAGCAGAAACATGAGAATGTCTGTAAAAGAGAAATATTGATGGATATTATTTTCATTTCTAAACTCATAAGGAACAGTATTTTAGCTAAAAAGTATATCTGGTCTCTTCCTCTTGCATTCAAACACATAAAAGCCAGTGTTGATAAAGCAATGCATTTCTATGCTCAAAAGGACAGATATACAAAAGAATTCAGAAAACACCTATAGCAAAATCCTGAGCTGAAGTTCTGTGTCTGGCGCAAGGGCAAAGCTATGTGTCTGAGGGAGGGTTTCTCAGTGATCAGTAACCAGAAAAGGGAATCACCAGGACTTTGCTACAAATTCTCATATAAGGACTGTTTCTTAGCTCTGTCTAAATATCTGCACTATGGGAAAACATCTCGTTCTGTTTGAGAGTTGAAAGAACAATTAATTGCTTGTCTGAGCTTCACTGCACTACTCCTTAAATGTCCCACAGATTTTGTAGTTCAGAGGAGGAAGTAGTCAGGCATGGATTTGAAGATTTTGGCCATTCAAATGGGATGCAAACTTGGTCTTGAATCTAGGATTCTGAACTCTGCTTACAACACACTGTCAATTTATGTGCTGTACACAAGCCACCAATTGTGTAAAGAGCTTAAAATCTCCCTTGTAGGGGACAAAACCTTCTTTTGGGGATGACAGCCCGCACGTATGCTTTGAGTAATCCAAATTCAATTACTTAGTGGTGTGATACAAATTCACATTTCTCACCTCACCTAATAAGATCTTTAGCTACAGGAACTGCTAAGAAGCTCTGCAGGATGTACACTTAACCCAATCTGTTAAGTGCTCTACTTGTGGGGCATAATTAAAAAGGCTTGTGAGCCTGTCTCTCAAGTCAAACAAAAGCTTAGAGTGCTTATCTGGAATTCTCTTAGCACAACAGAGGTAGTGGTCTCTGAACTAGAAGGGTGAAAACATATATAAAGAACTCTCTTTGCTGTTTATATTTTCCTTGAATATTTCCTATAAAAGATTGTCATTAACTGAAAATAACTGATCTTTTTATTACTATTCTTGATAAATATATTGTTTGCTATATACATTCAATGAGTTGAGTGATACAGCCTCATTTTAAAGTAACTGTTGGGAAAAAAAAGAAGATAATATAAAAGTTATCAATTGTCAGGGTGAAAGGAATACATCTAAAAAATAGAAGTTTTGCTTCCCCTGCCACATTGGATCCCTTTCCTTTTGCTTAGCAACGGATAAGATGCCACTTATTTTCAGACAGGAAACAGAAACAGCAAGAAAGCTGCACACAAATCTGGTATCACTGCAAGTGTCCTGTACAGCTCATTGGTGCACGGAGACTTGGCCTATAATGAGGTCATTTACATTCACATGCAGGCCCGGTTGTGTGGACATCAGTCCAGACTCTGTGAGCTGTTGTTTCACTGAGTCAAAAGAAATTTGCACATGAAAGCCACATCCGCATTACTTAAATCTGCAGTTGACTCAGGATTGCCTTCCTTTTAAATCATATCAAAACAAAACCTATGATTAAATCTTCAAAAGATTTATTTTATTTCCTGTGCATACCTGCTAGATTTGACAAGTGGTGAACATTCTCTGCACAAATATAATTTGAAGTGTTACATGCCCACTCTCCATTTCTGAATCTTGTCTTACTTAGTATAGAACCACATAACTGCGGAATTTTCTCAAACCTCCCCAGCCAGATTTTCTGCCAGTTGGCAATGTGAAGGCATTCATCTTTTCAATATATCCATGCCTTTCCAATTTAATTGCAAACTTTATTCTCATGTTCAACTAGGAATTAAAGAAATCGACATGCCTGGTGTTAAATGTTGATTGCATTAGATTGAAAAAGATTGCAAGATGTACCACTATCAGGTTGGTAATCCAAAAGAAAAAGTTATACTAGAAGTTAACTGGACCATAATGTACCTAAAGCTAATTATCCACTTGGACAATTCTTTGGCCATCAACACACACATATAAAATACCATCTGTGTCTTCCTAGTTGCAAAAACATATTAGTGATTCTCCATAGATCCTGACAATGGTACAATAATTTGTACTTGATATGGAAGCCAGCTATTGACCTTCCTGGTTCTTGCCACCAATGTAATGCTGATGTAAATTTATTTTTTCTCTCTCTCCAAAGAATAAATAAATAAGCAAAGTAGAAGAAAACCCCTTAGCATTTGTAATGTCTGGGGGATGCATTATATAACTGAATTTAGTCACAAAGTCTTCAGTTTATTCACTGAACAGCTACAGCCCCGGCACTGACAGTGGAAATTCCTCTGTAGTATCCTGTTAATGCACTTCAATCCTGACCTAAGAGAACCTTTTTGGCTGACAGGATAGTTTAATTTTCATGCCCATTCAATCTTTGGCCTCTGTGCTAAGGCTGCCAACAGGGGTGCAAATTAACACCAATTATTCTGATGTTTTATGTACTGGGCTGAGAGCACCAACTCATTTTACACAGGCCATCACCCAGCTGTCAGATGTTAATGACTTTTGGTTACTTCTGACCTGCTCCAGATTCATCTGAGTAGCTCAGAGTTGAAAAAGGCCTCTATTTCATTAATAAGAAGCTGACCTATATAACCCTCTTATCATTCCCTTTCACAAAGTCAAGCGTGAATGTTTATTTTCACATTAAATAACAAAGGGCCAAAGCCCATCTGTTGTAAACCCGGTGGATTTATGTATAGAATTTAATCTATTCATATTAGTTGCATTGGGCATGGACAGCAGCAAATGTCCCTCAAAGCTAATCAGATGAATATATATGTATATGTATTCAGAAATGTTGTCATTTAAAAAACACAAATAGTGTAACAGATGAATATTATGTCACTATTTCTGAGGATGGAGGAATAATAATTGACCTGTTGAGCACAGAGTCAAGGCATGGGAACGGCCAGTGACAGCACAAAATTTACAGCACTGCATGGCATTCTGCTATATGAGTCAAGTTAAAAAGAGATGAATGAGGTTCCTAAAGCAACCATACATTCACTTGGGACTTAACTTATCTTCAAAATTTTCCATTATTTTAAAATTTTGAGAAGGTAAGCAGTGTGTGCAGTGGTAATTATAAATTTGGATTTAAATGTATGTACTTGAAAGAAAATGGCCAAGCTCAGTAACTAGATGCACTGAGCTTCTTTATTCCAGAGAAGTCCAGAGAAAGACATGTTTCAGTCTTTAAGTATGAGCTGAATCTGTTTGTTGCATCTACCATTGACAAGACAAGAAATAGGATCTTGAATTGAAGAGAGGGTTAGGTTAGGCTTCAGAAACCCCTTTCAGGAAGCATTTTAAAAACCACTTTAGAAAGTCTGTATCAGTTTTACTATAGTTCCTGTCTACAGAAAATATTTTACATCAGGTTAGGTAACACAGCTCTTTAAGTCCGTGTTCTAATTTAAATTTAGTACCTAGGGAAGATAGCCCCATAGAACAAATGGAATTTATCTCTAAATTTTAGGTGGTGCCTGTAGCTTTCAGGAACTTAGTGAGTTGTCTATGTATCAGTCTGTCACATGAGTTGTGACTGCTGCCTCTTTCAAAACTCCCCAGAAAATCACACTGGTTAGTGTCTTAGGGGCATATATTACTACACAGATCTGGGCTGACAGGATACCCTTTGGGATGAAAACTTATAAAACTTTTTGACACTTTATCTCATGTACATCTTTGGGGAGAAAGCCTTAGAGTGGTGTTATTGGTCACTAAATTTGATATACCATAATAAATCTCAAGAACTGACAGAGCTCTGTTCATATCCCCACCCATAAAGAGGACAGTCTAAAACACTGAAGGCTGGCAGCAGAAATGGATGAATGTGCTTCACATTCCTTGTGGTAAATTTGCTTAGCACAAATGCAGTATCTGCAGTAACTACAGGACATGTTTGAAAGCAATCAAATACTTAAATGTTTTAACTGTCTCCCTGATTAATTTAGGTTTTATTAAATCAAGTATGGTGGGCAAAATAATTATCATTGCGTTATTGAAATCTTATTATTGAAGTTTATCTATTTCAATAGATGATAATTAAGGCTTTGTGCAACAAGAAATAATAATGTTATAGCAGTTTTTATACATAGGAAACCTTCTGCATTGTATCAAAGCACTTATGTCAGCCCAAGAAGAGAGCGTAGACTTTTGCAGTGCTTGGAAATCAAGAAAGGAATCTGAAATAAAAATTAACCATAATTAACCATCGTATTTCAGACATTAAACTGTGCTCTATTCTCTTCACTCCTCCTTTTTTGTTCTACAGGTTGGAGTATTTTTTAAGATTTAGAGGAAAGCATTGTGAGAAAAACATAATGGATATCTTTAGTGGCGCTTCCTAGTGGAGGTACTAGAATATATTTATAGAATTTATGGTATGACTGGTAGTACTCTTGCCAACAACTCTGGCACAAGCCTTCTGGCTTGCTTTCCAGCTGTAGAATAAGAAAAGATGATGCAAGCTTTTTTTT
This sequence comes from Nycticryphes semicollaris, assembly GCA_013400055.1. Lineage (NCBI taxonomy): Eukaryota > Metazoa > Chordata > Aves > Charadriiformes > Rostratulidae > Nycticryphes > Nycticryphes semicollaris. The sequence goes on along the minus strand of VXBJ01006613.1, from coordinate 366,528 downwards.
TGCTTTCTCCAGTATTCCAGACTCTTCAAAGTATAAGGTGCAGTCATGTGGCAGCCTTAGTCAGTACAATACACAGGTATATTAACACTATGACACAATGTATCTGTTAACAAAAATGTAATTAATATTTGGCCTAATATTCTTCACTGTCTTCTTCATAACCACAGTTACCTTTCAAAATGTGGGTGTAGTTATGCTGGTGTTCCTCATAAGTATAATATACGTCACAGCAAAAAGTAACTTGACACTCCTTGAAATACTTCTAATGAAAATGGGAACACTAGTAATCATTACTTCTTACCATGCAAAATCTACAGTGTGTCAAAGGGCTGGTCATTTGATTTAGAAACAGCACTGTGAGTGTTGAATTTTCACATAGAAGGAGGGGGAACATATACATATTGCAAACTCTTTTTAAGATAAGAGGTCAAGTTTATAATTAGTAATAGTTTGTTTATAGAGCAGAGATCTGAAGGTTTCCAAGTCAAGGAGAGCTACTGTGTGGGGTTAGAATACAAAAAAGATGTTGCCGAAAGAGGATAGGAAAACAAAACAAACAAAACAGTAAAGATTAAATAAGCTCTCCAGCAAATTACCAAAAAGTGACTGTAAAAATTTAATTCCAGTTTTCTTATTTCTTTCCTTCAGTCACAACTGTGGTTTGTCCATTAATGAATTTACTCCTGTTTATCCTGAGTCCATGCTAACTCTGAAATCTTCTTTCATGATTTTTTTAGTACCTCTAATGATGCATGCCTTTGCATGCTATTTACAGCCAAATATAAATATAATCTGGATTTTTCCATTTAGAAAATTTGTTCTCAGTCTTTAAGCATCCTGAGTATTTTCTAGGCTTACAGAGTTTCATCTAGATCTCTAAAGACAAAAGATAGAAGAAGTGTTCCTTCATTTGTTTTTCAGTTTTCAGCAATAAATCATGAGACAATCTACTAGGTCTTTGCTTCCAATGCTTTTTCAGTGAAATAAATGGCACTTGAGATCAAGTTAACCAGCAAATTTCATGTAGCTATATGATTATAAAGTTTTTTTCAAAATTTTACAAGATGAATCATTGTCTAAACTCTTTCTGAGAAATACTTTTCAAGATGGATTAAGTATGGCAGACAGCTGAAAGCTGGAGTTAAAGCATATGTATTGGAGGGTAACAGGGCACTATACCAGAATGAGGACTCCAGTATTTTTAGTAATATAAGCAAAGCCATCACACAGCAAACAATCACCTTTTCACAGAGTTAAAAGACATTGGAAGTGACAGTGTTGGGGATAACCAATAAAACAGTGAGAATTACCACCATTTATCATAATACGATGAATATCTTTTTTTTCCTTTAGGCTTGCTGTAATAAATACATGTGATGTACAAGAGCCCACTCTATAGCAACAATTAGAAAATATTTACCCATCATAGCAACAACTGGAAAACTACTATAAGAGGGTTGTGTGAATAATTTAGAAGGAATTTGTAGGAGTTAGTAATACCCAGTAGACTTAATCAGCCATCCAGAATTTGCCCATAGAAATTTCAGATTTTTCACTGCGATTTAACTCAATCTAGTGACCACAGAGAAATTGTTTTTCCATTTGCAGTTAGGCAAGAGATTGCCTGGTATGAAAATATTGATACTGATGCAGTATTCTATTTGTTATTCTATTGGGTCTAGCTGAGATGGAGTTAATTTTCCCCACAGCAGCCGTCATAGTGCTGTGCTTTGCATGGATTCCTAGAAAGGCATTGATGACACACCAGTGTTTTGGTTACTGCTAAGCAGTAGTTACACAGCATCAAGGCTGTCTCCAAAATTCGATCTCCAGTCCCCAGTAGGCTAGGGGTAGGCAAGATCTTCGGAGGGGACATAGCCAGGACAGCTGACCCAAACTCATCAAAGGGATATTATATCCCATGTGATATCCGTTCAGCAATAAAAGCTAAGAGAAAGCAGGAGAAAGCGGGACATTCATTATTACAATGTTTGTCTTCCAGAGCAACTGCTATCCATACTGAAACCCCGCTTCCCAGGGAGTGGCTGGACATTGCCTGTTGATGGGATGTAGAGAATAAACCTTTGTTTTCCTTTGCTTCCATGCACGGCCTTTGCTTTTGTTTATTAAATGGCCTTTATCCTGATCCACAAGTTGTTTTTTTCTTTTTCCATGTTATTTTCTTGACTGCTGTCCATCTGAGGAGGGGAGTGATAAAATGGCGTGGTGGAGATCTGGTATCCAGCCAGTGTCAACTCACCACAGTTATTAAGCTAGAAAAAATATAATATTTATATTATTTTGCATAGTGGAGAAAATTAATTAAGTCATGTTCTGTAGTTCAGTTTCCTAGGGCTTTAACTATACTGAAGTCAGGAAATTTATCTTGCCAAAATAAAAAATACCAGAATCTTTTTTCAGTTTCTGCTTTCCTTTTAAGCATGACAATAAAATGACATGGTTATGTGTGTCAGCTGTGCTATAGGTAGATTATTCAAGTTCCATTTCATTTCAGAAACGTTGTGTCTATGGAAACTTACTGCAAAGAGGACTTTGACACTGAAGAGACAGAAATCTGTGTTACTGCCTTTCAGTATGAGAGAAGCTTGTGTAACTTTTTTGTTTGGTTCGTTTGTTTTAATCTATTGCTTCCTCACACTTTGGGAACATCTGAGAAAATAGCAGGGGAAATTAAAACTGATAGGATAGTCTCTGGCTCGGAAACTAGGAGCATTGTGCTTTTTTTAATGTTAATTTAAAAATTCAAAGGGAGAAATGTGAAAAAATGTTTCCCTTTTACACAACTGTGAACTGTTTGAATAAGTGTATGAATATGCTGTAGCACAGTGTCCAAAAACTGAGTAATGGCACCACCTGGACACTCAAGGCTGACTCATGTGTATGGCATTTCTTGCTTCCATTGGAAGTAACTCATCTCTCATAAGTACAGAAAGTACTGTTTCTAACTCAGGAAGGGAATGACATTGCCTTGACCTATTATCCAGCTGCCCAGAGAGTAGTTCACACACAGGTCTGAGACTGTTCTCCCGACCAAAAGGAAGCTTTGGATGAATTGCTCATTCATCATTCCAGCATCATTAAATCAAGCTCTTCCTCTCTGTCGTTGCTTTGTTACTCCTCAGTACTAGCAAAGAAGCCAAGTTTAGCCAAGGCTAAGACAAACAAGATAACTTTGTACTCCAACCTGTTGTTCAGTTAGCTTTCAATAGTGATCTGTCTTACGGTAAGATCCTGAGTGGAGGAAAGATGAATAGAGTATGTGTTAAATTTTAAGGCTCATGTATCTCTCAGACTGAAAGGGATCTGTAATATCTTTTTCCCATCTGCTCTGTATTATCTGGTACCTTTTTTCTCATGCACAAGAACTCAGGGTATAATCAATCCACATAGTAAAAAAGTACGAAGAAAGAAGAGATGCTAGAAAAAAAATATTCAGAAAAAGAAGAGTACTCTTCTATATCCTATGCAGAAAAGTGATCAATAGGACCTCTATATGTAAAGCAGCATGTCTCAACATTCACATCAAAAAGACGACTCAGTTTTGTCATTTTTTCCCTAAACATAAGCAAGACTTAATTCATGAAGAAGAGAGGTTATGAGCTGAGCTGAAGATCCCATGAGTAATATAAGTGCAGTAAGATATTCATGTGTTATAGTTTCATATGGACATTTAAATACACTAACTTAAAACTGAAATGGTAAGATTTTTTTTCTTTTTAAAAATAATTTTTCAATATATATCTGTCATTTCATCATTTCATACAGTCAAATTACTTACATAGCTTTGTTTTCCAGTCCTCGCTAATGTCAAGACTCACAATGACAAATAACAAGAACAAAAGATTATAACTTTTTCAAGATTTAAAAGTTTCTTCAAGCACTGAACAAAAGGTTGAAACAGTTTTTGTTGTATTATTACATACTTTCTTTATTCTCTTTAAAAGCATTTCTTGCCTCTACTGCTGTGTTATATATGTGACACTTGAAAATATTATATTTCTCTGAACTGACCTGATTTAATTTTCTATTTTGACAGAATAAAACACACAGATGTACATTAATTCATTTCAGTCATCACTTAGATTAGTGCTGGAGGTTGGAGACTTTATCTGTAGCACGTCTGAGCTTATTTCCACTGAAACCAACAAAATCATTGACTGTGACTTTAATAATTCAATTCTAAGTGCTGCCAAAATTGTTGTCTCTAGAAGCAAGTCTTTCAAAATAGCTTTTAAAAAAACCCAACAAACATATCTCCATAGAAATCTTTCTACATATGTATAATACTAAAACTCTAGAACCTCTTGGCTGTCTTCAGACCAAGTCTTCTAAATTAATTTCTGGCCCATCCTAATGATAATACTATTGGTGTTTTTATAATATATGCCCTAAAATTGCTACTGTTTGTATTCTTTCTATTTAATAACATAAAATCAAATGATCTTTCTCTCATATCTTAGACACTTGAATGCTAGGCGTTTTTTGTGATATAGACAGAGGTTTTTCAACAGATAGCGTAACAGAAGAAGGCTCTTCCCTCTATAGTCATTTTGTTAGCTGTAAGTTGTGTGAATAGGTTTCTAACGGTTCATAGATTAGATTAGGAAGAAATTTTTCTGACTGTCTAATCATTGGAATTGATGTTTGCACACTGGAATACATGCGACCCACTAGAATCATCTTAGGTTTTCCTCATAGAAACAACTTTATGTCAGTGAATGCTCTTTAGACATTGCAGGCATTCCTACCTTTGTAGCTCTAAGATTCTGGGACACAACAGTTTTACTTGAAGTTCTGAATACAGTTTCAAATCAAAGCAAGTTAAATGAAATAACTCTCATCTCATGTCTTAAGTTAGAAGAGCTAGTGGATGAAACTAACAAAACTCTGAGTTTGCCAGTCTCTTTTTCTTGTTCTTTTTTTTTTTTTTCTTTAAAAACCATGAATTTATTTTTCTGACTTCTCTTGCTCACTTTCCACGATCCAGATTTTCTTTACATCACCTAGTCTGATTCCATACACCTCCAGTCAATTCCTTGTCAGAATGTTCCCTCAGCGTTTGTCCTCTTTCCTTACGAAGGTATGACTTTAGCATGTCCCTCTATTTCTTTTTATTTCTAATAATTACATATGATCCTTTTGTAGCTTATTCACCTATTTCACACCTACCAAAATAATCACATTTTTTTCATGTATACTTGCATTCATCTTCTCACATCTACAATTCCTAAATCAATTTTCAGTTACTTTTTCAAACTTGGTACTCCAATATTACTGTTGCTTGTCTACCGGGATTATCTTGTGTTTCCTCCTTAGTACTGGTCAACTACAGTTTCAGCCATATTAAATTACAAGATTTAGCCTTTACCATTTGGACATTTTATGGTGGCCTTAAAATCCTTTGTCTCTTCACATTTTTTTGTTTCCTTAACTTCAAAATCTCCAGACTGTTTCAAAAAGTTAACCTCCTTTTTCTTAGCTTCCTTTCTCTCATTCAAATCATCATCTAGTTAATATTGCCCTTGGAGATTTGTGCATAAACCATTACTTCATCCATTTACTGCCAGTTAATCCTGTAATTACATCTTCCTTATATCCATTCCTTTCAGTTTATTACATCTGTCATCTACACAACTCTGTCACCAGTAATTTTCTTATAAGCCATCCTTAAAGAATTTATCTAATTTAGCTTGCAAATCCTTGCCTCTTTCAGGTGTATGCAGGGAGAAAGAAGTCCATTAATTGTTTGGCAGGAACAAGTGTCAAAAAAGGAAAATATTCTCCTTCTAATTCTCAGTCCTTCCCTTCCTGATTATTGGAAGACTGGGATTGTTAAAACAGACAGTGTTGACCAGAACAGGAGGGAAACCATAGCTTGAAATGGATATAGCTCCTAGGAAATTGCAGGGGGTCATTAGTAGGATGAAAGATCTCTCCTCCAGCAAACTCAGAGTTCAGCCAGACCTTGGGATTATGGAGGTTCCATCTCTCACAGAGGAATAAAATATCTAATTTGTGGACGATTGTACCTTGCAGTCGTGAGAGGCAGAAGCTCTAAAAATTGGACTGCTTCACTAAATGTTTTTGTTTTCATGACTCTCTAAATTAAGCCTTTTTCTCCCAGAAGGAATGTGCATCCAGCTTAAAAAACAAAAAGACAAGACCCAAACCCCAACGACGGTATATACCCTTTTATCCATGTCAAGAATTAAAGCTGAGCTTCTGGATTTATATTTATATTATTTTTATCTGTTTAGGGGGAAAGAAATGTCTTCATTCTTATTTCTAGATACAATTTAGCTGGGATTACTAACCCAGGCTGACCTCATCTGCAAAATAAACCTTTTGGATGTTGCTGTGAATTTGACGTAATAACGAATAGATACTTGAGCAAAAAGTATGGACTATGCTATTTTGACTGTGTTGTCTCTGGTTACAGTAATTACAGTCAGGTGAAGTATGTCAGATGACACCCAACACACGTTCGCAGTGAGAAGGTAGCATTTTGTAAAATGTGAAAGCCTCTCAGTAAAAGGAAAGGCCTCTCACAGCTTTCAGCTGGCAATGGTGCACCATCACAGTAGCTCAGTGTGTGTCAAGTTGGCCACTCCACTGACAGCCAGGCTACACGTTGAAAATACTGCACTCCTCATCTACTAGTAGGATCTGTTTCCTTCGCCTTTTAGTCTCTGATGCTTGCAGTCTTAATGCAGTCTTAACCTTGTTAAAATGGAGGTTAATTCTTTGCAATCAGAAGCATGTAAAAACATGCTACAATCGTTCATTGAACAGGGAAATAGCCTATGTTCTATCTACTGTAGGTGAAAAAAAAAATCACATGCATAGATGACTGCAACCCGTTCATTGGTTAATGTACCAGAAGCTGGTGAAAGAGTCAGATATCCACCTGATGCCCTAGCTGTTGGAGTTCACATACGAATATTTGGATTAGCTGACAGATGTGTAAAGACTCATGTAGGCAGACAGACAACTCGCTGCTAAAATTGCTCCACAGCAGGAGGAGACCTGTGTGAATTGTTAATTCCAGTACACAGACTCTGCCGTGTTTGTGAGTGAGTGATTTCAGACAAGGGTACAGTGAGGCAAGCATGCTGGATGCAAATCTCTCCCAGTCCACTTATTATGGCACAGTGTTTGAGTAGGATAATATTGGCCTTTCTGACTAGTACATTAATCTACTTGTGTTATAATAAATGTATGTATTTGAGCCCACTGAGGAATTTTACCTTTTCTACAGGCAAAGTTAGATTGAAACACTTTTGGAAATGCTTCTGTCCCCTTGTTAACTGTGGTGATATGGACACAATCTAGCTCATATTTGCTGTCAGAAGCATCCAAATTGTGAGTGAACACCCATGCTCAGCTTTTTCTTCTATAAAAGTAATGAAACAAACTCTCATCTTAGGTCACTTGTCATAATGCTGAGTGGCTCAAAGCAATTGAGGAACAACAGTTTAGACCACTAAAGGCTGTTACTGCCAGTTCTGTTAAACATGTGCTGCTGCAAGCAGCTGGCACTAAATACCATTATACACTGACTGACAGTTTAAGGAGAAAATGCAGCATAGAGCCACATTATAAAGACAATTTCTTTCATATAAAGGAAACCTTAATCAAGAGAACAGAAGCTGACCTCTGAATATGCTATTTTTTTCATACTAGTACTATAAAGCAATTGTCAAATAAATCTTGATATTTGGTAACGTCAGCTATGATTTGTATTTCAAAATCAAGAAATATGAAAGCAATAGATATGAGGGAACATGTTCTAAATGGAAGATTCAGAGACTTAGATTTATGCAGGGTTCTACTACTGACATACTCTATGACTTTATGCAAGGAGTTTCTTGTATCTACATTTAAGTATGCTTATTTAAGTATTTAAATGTAAAGTATGCTTAATAGTATTTTCTCACTTCCTTTAAATTGAAAGAACAGTCTGATAATGAAACGCTATTACATGTGCGTGGTCTTTTTTGAGATCTATAGTAATAATCACGTAAACTCTACTCAGCTTTGATATATTTCATATGTCAGTGAAAAATTGAAGGAAAATGTTTGGAAATAAATGTTTAGGAGGAAATACAATTCCAGGAAAATCAAGCAAGGAAGTAGGTTTTTATCTAAGTTTAAATGAAGCCTGATATATCACCTTCTACTTTTGATATACATTATCTATTAAGAGGAATTTATGATAAATAAAGGTATCATGCATTTTTGTTACAGAACTGTTTTCATATTTTGAATAACATACCATTTTTTCCAATAAGTAAAAGTACACAATTATTTTCACTCTCATGCTTCATTAGTCTAAAAATATAAACATATTCAGATGCACATTCACACACACAAATCTAGGCTTTCAATTGTTTTCTTATTGTCTTGAGAAAATATTCTTCTGTTCAGTCTATTCTTTTTGAAAGAAAATTGATTAATATCGCCAGTGGAAAATCAAACAGATTTAGCTACTTGCAAAGAAAACACTATATCCAATATCTTTGTCAAGTTCTCTCAGCTGCTGCTTCAGCTATCAAAGTCAGTGGTGCACTGCAGCATTGAAGGTAATTTCCATTTAGTGGTAAAGGCTGTTTTCCTCAATTTTTTTGCTTCCTTGTCTTTTGCCTTCCTTGTCTTTCTCCTTGCCCCCTATCCATCTAATACCACTCAGATGTCATTGACACACTTACATTTACCACACCTCAGTGCTTCCTATCCACCTACAAGACATGCCTATAGCACAAATGCTGATGATGCATTATATGTCCAGCACTTTTTGTCGCAGTGACATTCCTCAACAAAGTACTGCCTCAGGGCAGCTGCTGGTTCACAGCCACTCTCTTATGCAGCAATTATTCAGTTCAATTACATGTTGGTGATAAGCTATTAAAAAGCACTCACGCAGGACTTTTTATTTACCAACAATCATTACATTCTTTTCTGTTTTTTTCTTTCTGCCATCTAAAAATCTAATTGGAGACCAAAAAAGAAAAAACACCTGACAGGTTCTTAAAATGCTTTGTTTAATTAATGAATGTAAATATATCTGTATTAGCCATCCAGTTTCTAAAACAAGCTCAGAGAAAGTGAGAGAAAGAAAGAAAATAATTGTATTCAGAAAGTTATATTCTCTGAACAGCATGATCCTTGTCTTCTCCCATTAATTAATAAATAGCAAAATGATAAAATGCATGCATAAATCTGAGGGGTTTAAGTCTTATATTGATGAATTAGTCGGATACAAAAAAAATCTGAAAAGAATTCTGGTGGGTAAGATAAAGCTAAAAAAACAAAGCAAAGCACCCCAGTTATTTCCCTAGTACCGCTCAGTATGTGGTAGAGTCAGGGAGAACCTCAAATAGCCCTTCTATATTGTATAGAGACAGCATTCAGAACTAACTTTCTTGGTTTATTGCTGTGTGAACTGGAATAAGTGCCAAATTTCAATTTCTTAGGGACTGCTGTGTCTTTAAAATGGCAGTAGAGAAAAGAGGAAGAAAAATGGTGCAAAACTATAAAATGACCTGATACTTAAAGCTGTCTATATTAGAGGTGTGTCAGAAAGGGAGAATCATAACACAGCCAAAATCTTGGTTATATGGTAAAAAATAAAGTGTTAAAGTGTGTTAAAAAGAGAAAAAACAACCCCAAACTAATAGAATATGTAAGTGGTTCGAAAGGGACACCAGACTAACTTCCTCAAAACTACTAGACCTGGCAACAAAAAAGTAAGACTTATGGGTGTTTAACTAAAAACCCCACACAAACAACCCAACAACAAACCAGCAGTTTTATTTTAATGGCTTAGTAACTGTTCAATATATGATAAAACATGAAGCTAATGTAAGGAAATATTTGTTCTTGAGTCAAGTAGATTAGTAAGACGTTAAAAGCACACTTATTGCTTGCTTGCCCATTGCAAGATAGAGCTGTCAACAAATAACTAGCCTTTTAAATCAGTCAACAATTAGTATTAGAATTGTGGATAGGAAATTTCTTCTAAACAGAGCACTATTCCCTGTTTGTCTAATCTGTAACCCATTGGTTTGATCTAATTACATGTATTAGATAAGAACTGTAAGTCTAAGTCCTTGCTTTAGGCTAAAAGCTCCCAGTCTTATGTGTTGAGTAATACATGAGGTAAAATATAGTAGTTTGTGCAGGGCTGATTGTTTTATGGTGGAATTCCAAGGCCCCTGAAAGTGAAAGAAGGAAAAATTATGCCTCAATGGTCTTCTTGGAATGGCAAATTAAAATAATATATTATTAAAATAATAATAACAGTAATCATAGAATGGAAGAGGCTAGATCATATAGCTGCAATCCCTGTGCCATGGACAGGGACACATTTCACTACATCAGGTTGCTCAAAGCCTGAAATAATAATAATAATGATAAATAACAACAATAAATAATAATAAATAACAACAACAGTAATAATAATAGGAATGCCATTGGAATTGGCTGACATTTTAAAAAATCTATTTGTGTTCAAAATAATTAGCTTAGTAAAAGTGCAAGTCAGTTCTTCTATAATTGCAGTTTTATGTACATAGGTTTCATTGCACAGTTCCTAAGAGGACAATGCAGCAAATGTGAGGATAAAGATTTCACAAACAAGAGAAATATCTAAAAGTTAGACATTGCAAAGTGGTTCCCAAGGGTACTCTATAGAATTATTGAGTCTCAGACCTATGAAAGAAACGGATCCTGGATTGAAGCCCATCGTTACTACCTTTTTTATGGGTATTTACAGAAGGCATTCATAAAATACCTAAGCAGCTTTCAGGTAAACCATCTTGCCACCTAAAACCCAGTAGCTGCTTTGATTCTTCCTGTCTTTTCTGTAGCCTGATTACAAGGCAGTCTAGCTGTTCCGCCAAGTGGAAGAAAGGAAAACCATTACTGAAATGTCACTCTGACCCCATTCAAAGAATCAAAGACTTTTCAAAGAATCAGGTCTTGGAGTAAACCCAAAGATGATCAACCTTTGATTAAAGCAGTTTATTTCCTCATCTTGAAAGGGACGGAGACCTAGTGGAGATAGTGAACTACTCCTGCTACTGTGCATCAGCAACATCAAGTAGCTTTGAGGTGAAGACTGTCAGTACAAATGAATTGACATAAAAGCTGTATTGGCCAATTCAGTGTTATCTTTTTCTTGTACATGACTGAGATATTAAGAGACAGCAGTGAGAAGGCAGCTGGACCACACAAAGCCATACAGTCTTACAGTTGGAATATATGGAAGGGAGTTATTTGATATATTTATAGAATTCAGCATAGAACCATAAGGATAGAGCACTTTGCCAAAGGATTAGAACTTAACATTTTTTTATAGATTCAGCTGTAGATATATTTTTAACCTACTGGAAAAATGAGAATTAAAATATATTTAAATCTAAAGTTAATTACAGAATTTATATAACACATATCTCTTCTAGTGTTCTAGAAACTGTGAAGAGTTGAAATCAGAACATTCTAAATATAGAATTATATTATCAAATTTGTTCTTCTACTTTGTATTGGAGAAAATTAACAAAGATTTTTGTAGTTGTCTATTGTTCACCATTTCATAATGCACGTAGTCAGATTAATTAGTTTATAATTATTTTTAAATTCATTCCTTAATTTTATTTTTTAGGTCAAGTTTGCTTAAAAACATGATTAAATTTCTATTTTAATAGACTTGTAGCTTATTTGTTTCATATGATTATTTCCAGACTGGAGGGAGTGCAAAAGATTCCTATTTGTTTTGATTTATATGTTAGAGTGTACATTATTTAATGTCAAACAGTCTTCATTTCTTTCCAAAATAACCTGTGACACTCTTAAATAAACGGTAATCTTCAGTTCTCTAAAGCTATATATATTCCAACAGCAAGAAATATGAGAGGAAATTAATTGAGTTAAAAAGAAATATTAAAAAACACATAACATTACCTTTGTTTTGGGTACTGCAATTATGCAAAAAAAAAAAAAAATTGAACTAAGTAATTACAAAGTGCTTATTCTGATGCATTTCTCTTAGTTCAAGTCATTGTAAATTACCAAAAAAAAAAGATAATACTTTGGAATGTCTTTTGGATGCTTTTGGATTATAAGCAGATAACCCAGTAGCTAAACCATCAGCAGACTCTTTAAAGACCCTGCCCCTTCTGTGTGATTTCTCAGTGTATGGAAAGCCATCCAGGATCCCAACTTCACCTACTTCAGCAGATTTGTGTGCAGTGATGTCTCACTGTAGTTCATGGAGGTTTACATGCTGTAGGGAGATGTACTGCTGAGCCAACAGGCTTCAGAGAAGCTGAAAGTTCCTGTGATGAGGGCATAACAGGGGAAAATCTACAGCCAGACTTCAGATGGCTACAGAGTGAAGAGGAACTGGCTTTGCACAGTTATGCACAAATCAGTTAACTATAACCCCTCACCTCAGGCAATATGACCCCGTTTGGAAAATCAGAGGCATTTGAATTAGTGAATTTGAATATGGGAACTTTGTATCATGGCTATGCAATAAAAAGTTTTTATATTATAAAAGCATGCCATTCTTTTTAAATATTGCTTTCTGCTGTCAGAATGAAAAATTATAATCTCCCAAGAATTTTCATTCATATAGTTTAGCATTATATATGATATTTCAAGGTGTCCCTTGCAAGAAAATGACCAGAATTGTGACAAACATTTTTTTTAAGTAAAAAGCCATCGTGGTAAGCTATAGCGAAGAAATTATCTACTTGATAAAACTCAGTATCTAAAGCTTTTGAAACAAAACTAGAAAAAAACTCATAATTTAAAATTCAAAAAAAAAAAAGAAAAAGAGCAGGTTTCACACACATTCATTTGTACCATCAACACTTCTATGCGTTATAGAATGTAAACTGAAATATATATAATACTAATGTAGAAAATCCTGTATATAGCTCCACTGGGTAAAATCTTTCCTTAAAACTTAAATCCATATCTTTAGCTTTATCTCATGCTAGATGGACAATGAATGTCTATCTTTAGGTTAATAAAAATCAAATGTAGCCCATGCACAGGACTCTAGTCAGCTGTCTTGCTGCCAGTAACTACAACTTAATGGAAATAAACATTTATTTTTCAAGTTTTGTATGCCGCAACAAAAAATTTTTACCTTTATTGCTTCTAATATGTTAGTAAACTACGCAGAAGCATAGAATTTGCATATAAGGCAATATATCTAAAGTTTTTTTCTTAAAAATGTATTTTTTGTGTGTGTGTTTGAGTAAACTTCAACATTTTGGAACTGAAGAAGACTGTGACATCAAAATTGCAGTCAATTCATACGGTTTGTTGGCTTGGACTTAAAAGTCACATTTAAATGTCTGGCCACACATGGAAGCAGAAAATTTATAAAGTTAAGGAATATGTTTTCAGTAGTATACTAAATAATAACTAATAATATACTAAGTATACTTAGTATACTAAGTATACTAAATAGTAACTAAATCTACAGAAGATTCTTAAGGCAGATGAAGTACAGCTTGGTGTAAAGTTGCAAATAAACTGAGTAGTCTGTTAAAGATAGTCAGGAAAGAATTGACATTTACTTCTCATCAGAAGGAAACTGAATGTTTGAAACTTGAGAAAAAGATTAAGGAGCAGAACCAGCAGTACAAGGCTCATCAGTGTGCCCTGGCAGATATTCTGCATTCAGCAACTGTGGTGCAACAAATCCAGATGGGAAGTACTAACTGATGTATAAAAGCAAGTGCAGTCACATTTGAGCAGGGAAGTTAAAAGGGCAGTCAGTGAAAGGAAGTTCAGATAAGGTTTGTCACAGGGGAAAAAAAACCCCAACCAAACCCAAAACCACAAATACAAGCTATTGAGTAAAATAATTTGATTTGTCCAAAATAATGTCTTTAGAGGAAAGCATGTAAGGGAAAAACAAGAGCAGTTAGTGAGATTCCTTTCAGCTGTTAGCAAGGTAAGTAGAGATAGAGGCATTAACCATGCAATTGGAATAGATACCTGGTGTGCTCAGCAGTCCATGTCTAACACCACCTTGTACTCTTACCTGCGTGCTCACTTTAGAGGAAAAGACTAACACAGGATGGTGTGAAGCTAACACCTGCATGCTCCCTTTAGAGAAGAGCTAGCACAGGTGTGTAGCACACATTGTCTCAGCTTTGATAGCCCTGAATATACACAGAACATAAAAAATGGTGAAGGAGTTATCATGGTAGCTCATATAGGCTGCAAACCAGTCAAGGCTGTGTCACAGTCCTTCAGAACCTTGACCAGTGAAACTAGTGTACAGTGAGTAGTGTGGATGGGAGTCTGGCATCCTAAGAAATCTAGACAGGTTATTCTGAGGATATCTATTACTTTCTTGTATAGTAGTGTAAGTAGCATTAAACAAAAGCATTGCTGTGGGAAATAATAGGTCTGCCTCCCAATAGATCCAGAAAGTACTGACAACATTGCTGAACTCCCAAACTTAGTGGTTTTGCTTAGACTAGGAGCCCCAAAAAGGGACTTGGCAGTGTTTAAGAGTATAAAAGCAATTGCAAACTTAAAATTCATACAATTGTCTCACTGTAACATTTTAAAATTTGTGATTGAACCACTAATTCACTCCCCCCTTTACTGATCTGACTGTCTCAGGACACATTCATGCTGTTTGAATGGACTAAGAGAGAAATATTTACACCACTAGTTGACTACTCAGCTGTTGATAGCTGTTTAAGATGTAGACCACCCTCTGGTCCCCTTTGTGCTGAGACAAAGTCAACTTCTTTGCAACAGCTGTGGTCAGCTACACCCTGCATTATTCCCCAAGCTTCATGGGCACATCATCCTTCCGTTTTAGGAAGCTTCCACAAGCTTCCTTTTTAGGTTTATTATTTATTTGTTATTATTTAGTCACACACTAGAGCAAATCATAAGACACATTATTAGTCGTATTAGTTATTGTCATGTCTCAATATAATGTTTGGGAAGAATAATTGTAACCAAAATGGTTTTAAAAATCTGCCAGCTGGACTTCTCCGGTAAGAAATGGTGCATTTCACTTCCAAACGTTTCCATATATTAGTAAAGGAATATTTCTCTGGTTTTTTGTTTTTTTTTTTTTTTTTTTTTTGTTTTNTTTTTTTTTTGGTTTTTTTTTCTATATGCAATACCTCCTATGTTTCAGGAAATCAAGATTCATAGCTCTCCAAGCCTAGAAATGAAGTTAGTAGGAAAACCATTGTACTTGATTCTGCAAGGAAAATTAAGCTGTTTAGCAGAGACTGCAGTCAAACTGACAGTGCATGCTCCTCTACCACACCCAGCAGAGTTTCTTTTCCTAAGAGACTCTGTGAAGAACCAGCTTTTGTGTCTCTGCACCTGCCAAGCCTTCCGTTCTGAAGCATGGCAAAACCACTTATTTTGTAGAGCTTTGAATATTCTGTTTCAGATCTATGGTGTTCTGTGGAAGGGTGGCTAAGAGAAAAAGGCCATGATCTGGCTGATGTGAGCAATCCTGTTTTCCTGGGGTTGCAGAAAGCCCAGAGAACGCAGTGAACTATCCTTGAACAGCACGAGGGAGTAGCGACTTGGTAGATAAGATAAGTCCGGCAAATTCCGTTAGACTCCTTCACATGAACAGCACCCTTGTACCAATCATATAATTGCTTTAGACATGTGGACAAGTGTAGTGAACCAATCGCATAGATGTTGCTATCGCGTGCTCTGCTTGATTGTCTATATAAACTTTGTAAGTGCATCAAATAAAGGAGAACCACTATATTCGTATTGAGATTCCATCGTCACTCCGGGTCCGTATCCCACTCCAACAGTATTCTTTCAAGCAGAATGAGTAACACTGTCAGAACCAACATTATATTCATTTGTTTCTTTTATCATGGTGACTTCTGCATTGAAATATTCTATACTAATGTAACAACACTGTTAACACTAAAATTGGGATGGGGAAAAATAACTGAAGTACTGCTGTAATGCTGGTATAACTATAGTTCATAAACAAAAGATTATATCATTTTTTTGAAAATAGTGTTTGAGTTCCTAAGTCAGGGGAGGTGCTTTTAAACTATTTTCTAATATATTCCTTTTTCACCTTTTATGTCAATTTTCTCAAATTTATCCATTTCTACTTCATTTTGGTTTTATAATCTTTTAATTGAACTATGGTTCCCCCTCAAAAAGCTGCTTGGGACTTAGTGCCTTCCAGTTCTCAACGCCTTGGTAAATATGACAGGTCCTTAAACATCTGGCACTTAGTATGTTTCTGAGTCACTCAGACCAGACTTCTGTATGAGAACACTTGCTTTCATGATTGCTTCAGTCTCAGCTTCTACAGCTGTTCCCTCGTTGCTGCAGTTAGACACACTGAAATTCTTTCTCATCAAACCAATTTTTGGTCTTTTTAGGATCTACATTTTTATTCAACTTGGCATTCCACAAAACCCTAACATTTACTCTAAACAAATGTCCATTGATATACACTGTGAAATTCTGTATGTTAGAAATTTTGGGTTTGCTGACTTTCAAGACAACCATTAACTTCTGTGGTTTAATTACTCTCTGTGTAGAAGGAACAGAGGTTTTCCGTGCTTTCTTAAGTTATGCACCTTTGCTTCATATCCAGATTAGAAACTCAACTGTTAGATAAAAGTTTACCCTATTTTTTCTGTTACTCATATGTCGGTCACAAAAATATTGGATGAGTTGACTGAAACAGACTTCATGGGTCAGCTTCTGTTTTATGAAAATCAATGTACTTTAGAAAAATAACAGCAACATCCCTATGTTTATTTCAACCTGCTTATGATATACAATTCATGATTTTGTGTGCCCTATGTAATAACAGAACTAAAACAACATGATGATTTTAGTCAGAAATCAGCTCCAGATCTGTAACACCTAATACTCAGAAACTCCATATTGTATTTTCTGAATCAGTTACCCTGTTATTTTATAGTTAAAATTAACTCTACAATTAAATAGTCAGGTTAACCTAGCTCAGCATCAGTGTTAATTTGCTTTTCCAAATAGTAATGTAACTTTACAAGAGTGCACTCCATATAACCTTACTGTAGACATATGGTCACAATAATAAATAATAAAAAATTAAATATTAAAAAGAAAGTATTTTTAACATGCAGCTGTTTCTTTTCAATCTATTTCATTAAATAATTCCCCTCCCCAATTTACAGTGCGTTAATTCTCATTAATAAACCATAAGTATAATGTTAACGGCATCTTTATATCCTGTAGAAAGCTTGAAAATTAGAAAAGAAAATGCTATGGAATAAAGTAAAAGCTTTTCAGATGGCAGAATATGAAAATATGCCAAGTTCTGTGCCAAGTTCCCAATAGACAAATCCTTTGGGAATATTTCTGGTATATTACTCCACCTTGAAAATGTAACTAAAAGATTGTCATCTTTGATTATATTTTTGACTGTGATGTTTTAAACAAGGGTAAGATTTTTACACATATTTTCTTTCAGCTGGCATTTTCTTTCGGCTGGCATTTTCTTTCAGCTGGTATTTTCTTTCAGCTGATATTTTCTTTCTAACTGTTGCAGACTATTGGAACTGCTCATCACAGCCAGAAATATATCAAAAACTAAGTATGTATCATGGAGCGTAAGTAAGTTGCCTGCTTAGAAGGGGGACTAATATGTTATTAATAGGCTATCTGATCAATAAATTATACATATACAGCTTTCCTAACTTGATCCCTGGACAGCTCAGACAATGCCTCTGCATTCATCTATTTCTGGTTTTGTTCAGATCATATGGATAAACAACAACCATACTTCAGTTTCAGATCTGTGATCACTGGCATATAGCAAGCAAACTGCAACTCTAGTATTATGTGAGTTGGACACTAATGCTGAGTGGCAGACTATGACATCATGCTATATTGCATAACAATATGCAGTCTGTGTCCCTCAGATTGAATTGACACACTACGTATGATTTGCTACACAACCAGTTGATAAAATAAAATTACTTTTTCTTTCTCTTTCCTAGTTATCACTTCTTAGTGGCCCATGTACAGGAAGGGCCAGAAGGAGGATCTGGGAAACTACAGGCCTGTCAGCCTGATTGTGGAACCAGGAAAGATCATGGAGAGGACCATCTTGAGTGAGCTCTCACGTTAAGTGCAGGGCAGCCAAGGCATCAAGGCTAGCCAGCATGTGTTTATGAAAGGGAAGTCTTGCTGAACCAACCTGATCTCTTTCTATGACCTGCCTTCTGGACAGGAGGAAGGCTGTGCATGTTTTCTATCTGGACTTTGGTAAGGCATTTGACACTGTCTCCACAGCATTCTCCTGGAGAAGCTGGCGAATGACAGTACAGACAGGTGTACTCTTCACTGGTTGAAAAACTGGCTGGCTGGCTATGCCCAGAGAGTTGTGATTAATGGTGTGAAATCTTGTTGGTAGCTGGTCACCAGCGGTGTCCCCCAGGCTCAGTTTGGGGGCCAGTCTTTTTTAATATCTTTATTGATGATCTGGATGAGGGGATTGAGTGCACTCTCAGTAAGTTTGCAGATGACACCAAACTAGGTGGGAGTCTTGATCTTCTTGAGGGTAAGAAGGCTCTACAGAGGAACCTGGACAGGCTGGATAAATGGGCCAATGCCAATTGTATGAGGTTCAATAAGGCCAAGGGCTGGGTCCTGCATTTTGGCCACAACAACCCCAGGAAATGCTACAGGCTTGGGGAAGAGCGGCTGGAAAGCTGGGGGTGTTGGTCAACTGTTGGTTTAACATGAGCTAATAGTGTGACCAGGTGGCCAAGAAGGCCAACAACATCCCGGCCTGTATCAGGAACAGTGTGGTGAGTAAGGCTTGGGAGGTGATTGTCCCCCTGTACTTGGCACTGGTGAGGCCCCATCTTGTGTACGGTGTCCAGTTCTGAGCCCCTCACTATAAGAAGGACATTGAAGTGCTGGAGCATGTCCAGAGGAGAGCTACCAAGCTCTTGAGGGATCTAGAGAACAAATCATATGAGGAGAGGCTGAGGGAACTGGGCATGTTTAGTTTGGAAGAGGCTGAGGGGAGACCTCCTTGTCCTCTACAACTACCTGAAAGGAGGTCGTAGAGAGGTGGGTGCTGGCCTCTTCTCCCAAGTGAATAATGGCAGCACCAGAGGAAATGACCTGAAGTTGCAGCAGGGGAGGTTTAGATTCAACATTAGGAAGAATGACTTTACTGAAAGTGGTCAGGCTCTGGAACAGCCTGCCCAGGGAGGTGGTTGAGTTACCAACCCTGAAGTTATTTAAGAAATGAGTACATGTGGCAATTCAGGGCATGCTTTAGTGGCCAAGACTGTAAGGGGGTTTTGTGTGTGTATGGTTGGACTTGGTGATCTCAGAGGTCCTTTCCAGCCATGATTATTCTGTGATTCTGTGAATTGTATATGGCTTATATAACACAGGTAGAAATTAAGCACACATTCAAATTCTTTCAGTTTCCTCATTCAGTAATCAATGAAGCAATGAATGAATAGGAAAAAAGTCTTCATACTTCTTATCTTTATCTCCTTTTTATTTTTCAGAGTATTATGTCCAATATGCAAGCTTCTTAGTCTATTCATCTGTTCCTGTACTGTTCATTATTCTTAAAAATACACTTGTTGCTGTTCCAAAGGAGAGCACTTCTCAGGTGAAACGCTATCATCACAACATGTGATTGAGAGATTCGGTGTCAATTCAGAATATTAACAACTTTGATAATTGCTTACCAAGGTTATTTTGCAATCTTTGGTAGTGGGGAAAGGAGCTAGGTATGTTCATAAAATGCAGAACGTCCACCTTGCTTGACCACTGCAAAGAAAGATGTGCTGACTGTAAAAATACTTCAGTATGAACTTGAAATTGCTGTCACATGTATGAGAATGAGATTTGCAAGTGGTTTTTTTGCTTGTTTTGTATTCCTTGATATATACTTCTACTGCAAACTATAGTAAATCTTCATGTCTAGTATGGGCACGGGTGTAACCTGATCCTCCACAACTGCAAGTTGTTTAGCGTACTGAAGAAAACACAACTGGATATAGTAGTTAAAACTATCAAACAATTTTATAGTTCTTTTCCAGTTTAAATCAAGTTGTTTCACAAAGATTCAAGTAATCTAAACTTTATCTTTTCTATCAAATGTTTTTTAATGTATGAATGATAAAGTTGTGACTTCTAGGAAAGTGTGTTTCTAATGGAAATAAGTTCAGGGAGGAAAAGAAAAAGAAGTAGTAAAAGTAAAAGTATCTCACAGCCTTTTGTCACAGTTGAAGTAGCACATTATTCTAAATATTTCCAAATGACTTCTGAGATTAATTTTTTTCTACGGACCGATGGTAGCTGAAAAATTACGCATATGACTTATCTCCAAATTTTTATTTTAAAAAAGCCAAATATTTGTATATCAATGTGCATTGTGTTGGAAAGTATAAATAAAATTATAATTTCTTCACATCCAGTCCCAAAATTTCCTTTTTTTTTTCTTGTTTTCATTTTATTTATTCTCTCAGGATTACATTTCAACATTTATGACAACAAATCAGTGCTAATCTCTGATTCCTCATTTTTTTGCTGTACAATACTAGCTTATAAAAGTTTAGACAAAGACCTGTAGACTGCTCTACCAAATTTATCTTTGAAAGATCTCAAAAGTGTGAACTATGGTTTGTGTTTTTAGTCAGATGATGACAGACTCTGAAAGTATTATCAACACGAAGATTCTAGATACCAAGGAGCATGTTAGCAGTTTTCAAATGTTTGCCTCTTGGGATTTCCAAATGCATTAGACAGCCAACTTCTACCCGTTCCAATGAATGTTTAGATGTATTTGCTCTTGCAAAATCTTTTCTATTTCTGTCAATATCCTTGAACATCTAAATTTCATTAAAACTCAGACTTTTGTAATTTAGAAAATACTTTTGTTATTTGTACTACAAAGTTTTCATATCCATTTCATTTCTTGCACAGAATACAGAAACAGTCTACTAGATTCCACTAATACATGCTCAAAGTGCTTTTTCCTGTCTTTTAATGTACATTCAAAACTCAAGTTCCAGTAAGGCTCTTGCTTGTTAAGATTAAGATTATTCATGGAGGAGAACTGAAGAAAAGAAAAAAGTCTTCAATGAAAGCAACAGTCCAGTTAAAGATTATTTTATTTAAATATGAATTTAAATACATAGTTTCATAAACACTGTTTCTGCAGAGTATTTTTATTTTGAAAAGTGTAGAAATCATTAAATGCTCAGGGACATTTGCAGGCCCAAGGAAATTGAGATGACAGACATGGATACATTATTTAAGAGGGAGAAACATTAAGGAGAAAATTACCATAAGTTATTGTAACATACCAGTTATTATGGAATTTCTGTCACTGGATGCTGAATTTTAGGCCGCAGATGTCGGAAATGTCATAAGCACAATTGACTGTAAGGCAGGAAAATTATATAAGTGTCCTTTTAAAGTCACTTTTGTATCTATAATTTTACCTTAGTCTGACTAAAAATAAAATTCTCACATGGTTTGAGGTGGCAATGTTTTTTAAGTGACTTATGCTTTCAGGCACCACTGACTTCAAAATGATATTTCAGCTCCTATTTCATTTTACCCTCTCAGAAAATTTAACCTTGATGCTCATCACATTGTCACTATTCAATAATACCTGATGCCTTGCTCTCACCTACTAAATAGGTACAAAGAGCACATAGACCATATATAGATTATGTATAGTTCAAGTAGATTAATATTTAACCTCTTGTCCCCATGGAATGTTAGGTACATCTGTGTTGACATCCATGTATGCTTAGTGCTACAAGAAATATTTGCTGTTGTGAATAGGAGTTTACTATATTTTATTTTCAGAAAATACATATAGTGAGAGGTGTCCCTGCCCACTGCAGACAGGTTAGAACTAGCTGATCTTTAAGGTCCTTCCAACCCAACCTGTTCTATGACCACTATGTAATAATATGATTTTATGCACAATCACTTCAGAAAAGTTTTAATAAGCCCTTCATAATATTGAATACATTTTGAACAGATTCACAGTCTACCTTGCATATCTCTAGTACAATTTCAGTTGTTCATATTGTCCTCCTTTAGTTATAGGTAAGTAAACATATTGGCATGTTATATGTTCAGAGGATTAAATTTCCACAATAGCAGTAATTAGATATTTTTTTAAACCAGTTAGGTAACTGCAGTTGCAGTCCTCAATGATGAATGAGATAACTAATGCAGATAATTTTCCTGTATCTAGATAACATTTCCACTGAGCAAATGTTCACAGCTTTTTTTCATGAAATTTTCTTTGATTTTTTTGTTTTGGTTTTTTTTTTTTTTTTTCAAAATTTAAGAACTCCACTGGAACGAAAAAACCAACCATCTTGGTTTCACCTAGCAAACAGATTTATTCTGTGAAATGTGTCCTTTCTGTAACCTGTCTCACAAGTATAGTATTTGAACAATTAATTCAGTTTGAAAAACTTAGGAATCACAGACTTGCCACTGCCTGTGGGAAAAGAAATAGTCTTCCTTTTACCTTCTTTATATATCCAAAAAGATGTATATTCTATGAAAAAAAAAATTGTCTGTCTTTTATTATAGTCTCTTTTTTTTAGATAAACTGTACATCCAAATAATATCACCTATAACCTCTGAGTGTCCACAGTTGTCCAAACAACATAGCTGGTAAAAACACTGGGAAATACAAGAATCCAATTGTGATAAAATAAGTAGAGAGATATGAATTCCAGCTACAACTTGATGCAATGTAAAGTACTGAATTCTTTCTCCTGCTTAGATGGGACATTATTTTAGATTATTAATTACTTCAATTATTAATACAGAATCTGAGGTTTAGAATTAATACTATGGATATAAAATATACAATAGCAAAACACATTGTGGCATAGAAAATATGGATTTTTTATAAAATATTGTTTTTCATTCTCTTAGACAGTAGTCCGAAGCCTCATTTGACTTTATTGGATTGAATCAGCCCCTTGTTATTCAGACGTCATCCTTTACGTGTATTCCCCAAGGTGTCCTAAATGCTAACATAGTGTCATGCTTTCTGCAGCTATATCACACTCATTCAGCTCTGAATTTCAAATATTTTTTTGTCTCATCTGTAAGATCTGTGGTTTTTATTTTATGTACAATTATTGAAATAATGACAATACAGAGCTTTGGATGGATACTTCAGTGTCTTTATCCCCTTTTCCTTGTATCACCTATCTTTGATCACTCCAGAACTCATCTTACTGCACTAATATTCATAGAAAATTTGTTTAGGATTGCACAAACAGTTTAGATGGCAAATTTTATACATGCATGTGAAACTTTTTATGCTATGTGTGGCATAGAACCTTAATTATTAAGACAGGAGACAGACAATATTCCCAAAGTCTTTCCCGGGAACTTCATCACAGAGACAATTAAACGAGTCAGGTATGGCTCTCACTATACTCTTTACAGCTTGCTATCCTCACACTTTTTTTCTGTGACTGAAGGAAAAACCTTTAAAAGTCTTCACCCTGTTAGTAAATCTTAGATAAGACTTTTATTTTTTCTCCCCAGTCTACTGTACAAGAACTTATAGTCTGAAAAAGATTCAGAGTGCTCTAAAATTCTGATGTCACATTTACCTGTTGCTTTGACATAAGTCACTTTGACTTCCTGAGAAATTTAGATCTCAGTAGGATCATTTGTTCTAACTGTAGCAGTTGCCTTTGTCAAGATATCCTAGAATAAAGCCATGTGATTAATGCAAACAATAATAACTAATAAGCACAAATATTAAAAACAAGTCCTAAAGACAATTATGCATTTGAGATTTTGAATGAGTGTGCAACTTTTTGTGGATGGACTAAATATAAAAAAAGAATAAGCCTGGTGATGTTATATGTTATACAACAAATAGATACCTATTTTTTTCCTCAGACACATTTATAGAAAAGTGATTTAAGAGGTTAGGTTTACCTCAACTTCCTTTCATTTGTTTTATATTTAAAATGTAATGCTCATGCAGTATATATCCAGCTCACAAAGATGACCAAATAGGACACATATATAATTAGAATAAGCATGGCAAATTTGTTCAGTTTCACAAAATATTTGACATTGTTTCACTGTTTACTTATTCACCCTGCTGAACTATGCTCTTTAAAACAAATTTTCCTAGCTTTTTTTTTTTTTTCATTTGTTATTTGTTACAGTTCAAGAAGGATTTGTTTTTGCTGTTAATAGAAAAAAATGTGCCTTTCTGTATAGAAATATGGACATGTTAGCACGTGTCTAATATACACGAAAGGCTAAAGAAATAGAAAATATCTGGCAAGGATTTTAACAGGACAGAAAAGTTATTTAAGCACAGAGTTACCATGAGGAATATTGTTGTGCTCTTTTATATATGAACAGTATTCTGTATTTTAAGTAGCAGCCTGAAAAAGAAAACTTGAAAATATGTTTGATATATATTCTTTAAATTCTCATTTTTTAGTGATTGTGGGACAAGTAAAGTTCCCAGAAGGAAATATAACTCTTTCTTTATTATGACTATAATTTTTCATTAAGGTCCCTTTAGGACTGCAATGGCTGGAACTGTCATAAAAAAAACCCCCAAGGTGGAACTTGTTATAGAGGTTGGAAATTAGAATTTTATTTCAGCATTATTTTGATAAAATTGAAAAGTTTTCACACAGAATTAGCAGTGCCAAATGCAGAAGGAAGTAACTATCTCTTAAAGGCCATTTTGTGATGTTTAGCAGTATAAAAGAGTCAATGACCTCTGGAGAGGGTAATTTTTTTTTAAAGTGCTATCTTATCCCTGTTGAAGTTACTGCCTTTGACTTGTGCAGAATTGGCCTCTTTCAGCTAAATGAGGATTACATGGGGCCAGGTCAACAGCTCCAAGGATGACTTATATTAATAGCAAGATCTTTTGCACCAATCCATCTGGTAAGGCAACAAGGTGCTGACATTCAGAAAACATAGCAATGAGTGGCAAAATAAAATTGTTTGGATTATATACATCCTGGAGGTATTGTGGTTTGTTGTATTATAAATAAAGTAGATTGTATTATCCCTCCTGTATTCCTGCAGCACAGTAGAACTAATACAGTGTAGCTGACAGAATTTCTAATAAAACCTTATTAAAAATAGTTGTGATCCTTTCACCCCTTAGTTTTGACCTCTTGTGACAGTTGGTGTTACACTTTCTGACCAGTTTATGTCTTCCAATTTCTTTTTCTGGTAGCATCCTCTTAATTGGTTATTTGATCCTGTTCCTTAACAACTTGTCTTCACGTATTCAATGAAAAGGGTGTGATATTATGTGTTGAATGTCTTATACCCTAATTTATCACATCCTGAAACCGAATAAGCACAAAATGAGCATCCTGTGGAAAAGGAAACAAAAATACACTTCTCTCTTTCAGACATAATTCAGAGGCCATCATAGCTTGAAGTGGTTTTCTGTGCCTCCACGGACACAATGGGCAATGACTTTGACTTTTGCTCAGATTCAGAAACTGCTTTTAAGAAATTTGCAAAGCTTTATTTTAGCACTTACCACAGTGGAACTTGCTTTGTAGGCATTCCTAGGGCTCTTAGCTGAAGAGACTACACCACAAGAAGGCAAGGCCAGGAAAGACAAGGCCACTGCATTAAGTACACACTCCTAAGAAAAGTACATAGCAGTCTCAAACCATGTCCATTAGAATTCAACAGGAGATTTCTTGCCCACTGTCTCACTGACATTCAGCTTGAGTTGAAAGATATGACAGTTGTGAGAAAACTATTACCATATGATGAAAGAAATGTTGGTGGATTTTCAAGTGACTTTTTCTGAAACAGAAATAAGATATGTGCAAGTTGTATAAAATTTTATTTCCTTTTGAATGAGCTCATGAGTAATGTTGTTGAAACTTGCTTTAAAATATTTTAAATATGTAACTATGTTACAACAATATGCAACAATATTAAAAAATAATTACTCTGCTGATGGGATTGCTTTGTATAGCTGCTTTCCTAAGCCTGGATGTAAATGTGTGTAGATGTTAAATGAAGACTTCACTTGTAAAAATTTTGCTAATTACATGTAAGGGAATAAATCACCATTCTAGTAATATGACCATTCACAAGAACCTAATCCGTCCCTACCTATAATAAAGCTCCAAAACCAAACAAAACAAATAAGAAAAACCTACCCCAAAGCACAATAAACAAATAAACAAACCAACCAATCTCTAAAAAGGAGATTACTCAAAACATTGATATTATCAGCCGGAAAATGTGATGAAAAATTATAGATAGGAATCCAGGCCATCAGTGATAATGAAGGGGTGGTATAAATGGAATATATTTCAGGTATCTCTATTTTACCTATGTATGCTTCAGTGACAAAATAATCTTCAAGACAATTGCATTCATAGTGTCATTCAGCTGGACTCCCACCTGTTTTGTTCAATCAATGCAATATATATTCCAAACTCAACAACAGGTTATGAAGGATATCAATTGAGCCATGGTATTCCCTTACACAGAAACATAACCAAGAGTGCTTTCAAAACTTTCACTCATTACTTGTTTGAAAAAATACGAAACATGATTTACCTCCTGTTTAGGATGCTACAATAAAGAAATGGAACAGTGGGGAAGCACTGGAAGGAAACTGTCATCACAATGATGAGAAACTCATTGATTCGTGTTTAGTGAACAGCCTAGTTCTTTCCAACTTCATGTTACCTAACAAACACAAACTCACCAGATGGTGAATCAAAAAATCAAATAGATTATACTCAAACAAATGTAAAAGCACATTGAACAGTCATATGAAGAACAGCCACAATCTTAAGTTTGCCAAACTGAAAATAAATCCAAGAAAGAAATCTCAAGATACACTGAGCGTCTATGAGAGACAGAGGTTAAAACTAGAATGAAAGAAAAACAAGTTGCAAAATGGAATTCAATTCAATACTTCAAGTCTAAGACAAGGAAGCTAGCCAAAGAAGAGTACTAGAAAAGAATACTAAGAAAAATAAAAAGTGGGGAGAGGCAAAGCATATGAAAGGAGATAAAACACTGAAAAACATGTATGCCTTGTAATGTAAAAGCACAGCATGAAAAGAGATATATGGTAATAGCTGGAAATGTGGAATAAATATGAAATTTCACATTGATTTCAAAAGCTAAAAAGAAATTATATACTCTATTAAACAATGTAAATAAATCTTGAAGAACACGATGGATTCAGGACCATTAGATTTTATGCAGAACATTTATTCTGAAGGGTCCAGTAGAAAGGTACTTCAAATGAATTCTCAGTAATAGCAGAACTAAATTTCAAAGGCAATTGATAGACCACAGTGATTTGGTAGATCTTTGGTATGATAGACCAAGGTGTTTGATAGACTAGTCCCACATTTTGGAATACCTTTCTGTCATATGAAATCTTAACAGTCGTAAATATCCTCAGCTGAACATGAAGACAAGCATCAAATGTAGCTGCTTTCTCTTTCTATCATCACTGCTAACAGACAGAGTATAAAGTACTGGGTAGAAATTAAAATTTTTTTCATGTTATGGAAATGACTGAGAAAAAAAAAACAACTTTTTTTTTTCATTTGCAAATTTGAGGGCTCAAAAATATGACAAAACTTTGAAATACTAAAAGAGAAAAACATGTTTAATATGGTAGAACAGCTCACCAATTTCAACAGAACTTTAATGATACATGGAAACCTCACGAATGCAGTAATATCAAGGTGATGAAAACTGCAGACTGCATTCACTTGGCTTACTAGTGGATCGACTCAGAGGTTCACAGCAAAGATTCTTGCCAATACTGAGACATTTTAATTCAAATATGTTGAGACTGAAATTTTAAAAGTATTTTTGTAGAAAAAAGGGCGCCTTTGAACCAATAGTTGAGATACGCTTTGCCTGCTTGGCTTAAGACATCTATAGAGAAAACATAGAGGGTTCCCATGGGGCCCCTGACAAGTGCATTTCTCTTGTCCGCAGACTAATACCTAAGACAATCTCATATATCTTTATTGCAGATACCTACCGTTAGGTTAGATGAATTTTTAAAGTCTAAATTTTTTAATACTTTTTTTTTTTTTTCCACAAAAGAAAGATGTTCTCAACAAAACCTGGATATCAGATATAACTTCCATCAGCTGGTTTTCAGCAAACTCAACAAAAGTTCATGTAACTGGGTGCAAGCTTTGACTCATCTGTGACAGTGTCAAGTAAAAACCAAATGGTCTCTGGCACCAGAAAACAAGAGGGAAACCCCCCCCTTGTTTGAGAGTAAAGAGTAGATGGTATTAGTATCAGTGACTGTGTACATAATACAGTTTAATTCAACTGAAGATACACTAGGAAGTACAGATTTATTGATCTATGTATTGAATCCCCAGATTTCAGAGTTTTTTTACATCTTTCATATATTTAGCAAATGTTTCTTATTCTGATAATAATGAATCGAAATTATCTATGTGAAATTTTCTCACTAAGGATAAAGACACACATAAAAACCCAACAAACTAGATATCACAAAAGGTAAAGAAAAAAAAAAATCAATCAAAAGAAGGATAAGTTGTTCTAAATATCAACAAGGTTTTTTCTCCATGTTTGGAATATTCACATTCCAATATTCACAAGGACTTTTCAACGCTTTTAACATGCTGTAACACGAATTATATTAGACTGTTATCTTTGGATACTGTTTTTAGGGACTGTTGATATTTACGAAAATATTTGATCTACTACTTCAAAATTAATAATTTAACATGAACATGCAACCAATTCCATAATGTTATCAATATCTTGGTTGTGGTTATTACTGGGATTTTTCTTCCTGTCACTAACTTAATATCATAAGAATACTAATCCAACAGTGTTGCATTGAAATCACAAACATCTATTACTCCTAATCAAGTCAGAAGATGGTGACTACACATCCCTACTTTACTTTCTTTATAGTGTCCAGACTACATAGTTAAAAAAAATGCAAAGTCCATCACGAGGTGCTATAAGGAATATTTTTTTTAAATTCATTACTGGTTATGGTGAATCTACATTAAACTACAGTGCTTTTTAAATGTTATTCTGCAATGATTGTACTCCATGAAACTTAGATACCTAGCTAGCAAGACACTGTAAGTTAGAGTCAAACCGTTCACTTTGTTTGCAAAACAGAGATAGTACAAGTATGAAAAGAAAAAAAAAATGACTATGGCAAACCCATTTGTTACAATTCAGGCACAGAAAATTGAAGAGCACATATTTTACTATAAATTTTTTTCTATACCTTAAACTTAGACTCCTTTTTCTTCAATAATCTGTTCTATTTTTTTCAAAGATCAAAAAACTTATTATCCCACCAAACCCCATGCTGAGCTTTCCTCTTATCCTTTCCTGATTGTTGGTATTGTTGCAACCTGTTCACAGTAAATACATCAGATTATCTTTCACAGTTTGCTCAAGCTCTTCCACCTCCACAAAGCTGTCAAAGCACTATTTGAAAAACACACACGTATACAAGCAGAAAAATACCATCTTGGCAGAAAGTTTTCATTCTTCATTTATACATAGAGTTGACACTCCACTTACAAACATCAGGCTCAAATAAATTGGTTTTTAATGCCCAGGCAATCTGTACTTTCCAGAAGAGGAGCCAGGGTTGAAACAGAGGCAGCGGCTGAAGAAGTTAATGCTTGTTAAAGGCAGAAAATTTAACTGGGGATTTTGCAAAACATCAGGGGATTGTGGTGTGGGTTGTTTTTTTTTTTTTTTTTCAGAGAAAAATGAGGATAAACTCATTAAACATGTTGACTCCAGTTACAAGTGGCAAGGAATACCTCAATAAACTTGAAAATGAGAAAAGAAATGGCAGATTCCAAAGGCCTGTAAGCATGAAGGGTGGGTCAATATGGAAAAAATTAGAAGGCTGAAAAGAGAAGAGAAATGACAAATTCATTCAAAATCTACATTTTTGTCACATAACCCAACTAATGCTTTCTTAATGTGTGTCCTTCAGGATTGCGTCAATTACTTCTCAGACATGACTGAAAAAGGATTAGATTTCAGTTTTTGGTTTTTTTTGTTTTTGTTTTTTTTTTTTTTTTCCAGTTCAGCTCAGAAAATGCAAATAGGTAGTTTGGAAGATGAGTAATTAAATTAGGTCTGGGAAATCAGGTTTCATACTTCAGATCTTAATGCATGCTTAAATTTTAGGCTTGAAAACTTTCCAGTTGTTTCTTGGTTTATGCTACTATTCTTTATTTCTAGTTACAACAATTTTGCTTTAAAAACAGTCCTGATGATGTCTACTGATCTCAGTTATTGCTGAGGAGGCCCTTAGGTTTTCGTGGTTGTTTGTCTCAATCCCATAAGGAAACACATTCCCTTTAACTAAATTTCCTTGCAGTTGCAACTGTCTATACCATTTCTGTCTCTAGCTGTTCTTTTTGGAAGAGTTACTGGGTTTGCTGTAACAACAGCAGCATTTCAGTAGTTGATAAATTGATCCGTGTTCATACAATTTACACCACACTCAGACGGCACCTTGTTAATAACTCTTCTCAAATATTTTGTTAATAATTCCACATGTATAGAGCACCTAGAAGCCATCATTTCACATTAACAGCACACAAGAGTGGTGCTTGGGCCACTGTGTTGTACCATTGTGCTCTGTGTTTAACACTTCAATTGTTGTGCCTCCTATCTAATCGGCTAGATTTTAAAGGGCTCACACACAGTCGCTACAAAGAGAGTTTTATCTTCCAGCTGGCTTATCCTCCTAGTACTTATCCTCTAGCTAGCTCTTGCTCTTTTTTCAGTCTCTATCCCTTTGAAAGGTTTAGAGAAAACACTTCAAAGTGTTGTTTTTCAAAGATGTGGTACTTAAGATAAACTCCCCTCCAGTCTGACCCTCTCCTCATATTTCCCATCTTATGAAAATTCACTCTCAGCTTTCTCTTCTCCAATTTTCTGCTGTCACATCCATTGGCCAAGTCTTGCATTCAGTTCCCATAATCAGCCAAACTATATTAAAAAAAAAAAAAAAGTATACAAAAAAGGATACAATAATCTTTCATTTAACAGCTTCCCTTAAACACTTTCCCAGTAGTTCAGTTTTACCAGCCTGACTGTGAATAAGCAGATCAAACAAGAGGATTCAATATTAAAAATGCAATGCTAGTGTACTTAATCCATACAATAATTGAGATTTTTTTTAAAAAAAAGACCCATAAAATAGCTAAATGTTCATTTCTAAAGGAGTTTCAGAAGGAACTAAAGCAAAATAATTAAGAAATAGCCTGGTTCTAGGAAATACCACTTATCTCTGTAGCTATCCCTCCGTTATCTATCTGATCTGTAAATTTTTATTCCAACACAGATTGTTTTGCCATTTTCCTAGATTAAAATTATTTTGAGATAAATATGTAGAGTTACAAAATACACAAGTACAGTAAAAATAATTCACTAATTGTCATGCAATATACCTCTATCAAAGCATAATATACATTATGGGAAGTCTCATATCAAGTGCAAACTCCAGCAGTTCAAGTTAAGTGCCTTGCAGTCTTACATTCAACACTATTTTCAGAGTTCATGTCTTTGTCTTATTTTAAAAAATCCCAACTACAACTTAAATAACCTTCCTCACAAGCACAGTTACCAAGCATTCTAGCCAACAAATGATGCAATGACAAAAAATTATTCTTTACCCTTGGCCTTTTTCATTTCCCCTTGTTTTTCTAACAAGTTCAAGTGCATTGGCATTTTATTATATTTGTTGCAGGATTTGTGTCAGCCAAAGCAGATGATTGAGACTGATAAGCTACTCTGAAAAATGCCTGAGTAGGTATGTTAGCTTCTGTAATGACTTGGTGTTTTGCAAAACAAATAGGTCATGTTGCCCCTAGCCTGCTCCTTAGATGCACTCGATATTGACACCATGTAATCACTGCCACCTGCTCATTCACTGGCAAGACTGAACAAGATGATGTGTTCTGGCAAATGGATGTCCAGCAGCTCAATCACTGATGCAGTAATTGAAGGCAAAAGAGAACAAATGCATGAGAAAGCATCCCAGAGGGAAGATTCCCTGCAACTGCCAGCACTGCCAGACAGTCATTCCACCCCACATCCCCTCTTTATTCCATCTACAGACTTATGATACTTCTGATACTTCTGGTTGGATTTGTGTACACTTATAGATAATCTGCTCTTACACCTTGAAAGCTTAGCTAGCCTTGGAATGGTAGCTCTGGAAAGTGTTAATTTTTACTGCTCACTGCCTACCTTCCAGGTCACACTTCCGAAGACTGTGATATCTTGACTTAATAGTGGCATGATACATTTAAAGAAGGATTTACAACAATGACAGGAAAACCACTGCCATTTTAATAGAATTTGCAACTTATTATTATTTTTGTTGTCTACTCTTATATATACTTACTTATGCCAGAAAAAGAGCAGAAGTAAACCGTATTGTAGAGACAAGATTCTAAGAAAGAAGTGTTGGCTTTTTAAAATGTCATTTCTTCTGGGATTTGTTTTTCTTTAGATACTAATGATGATCTAAATAAATTGATGCAATTGTGGCTCTGATTCAGAAAAGCACTTCAGCGCATAGTTAACTTAAGCATGAACTTGGCATCCATACTGCTGAGTGCTGACTTGTGATAATATTGCTGTAACTGAAGATAGAAACACTACACCTTTTATTCAGCACACAGCAAAGCTAAAACTTTCATATGATAGCTTAACAGAATAAGTCACTTTTTGGCAAGTATATGCTCAGCATCATAAAATCTACTGTGCAACTGAGTTCATAACACTGTTTTCCCCAGCTTTTTTTTGACTTAATCTCAAAATAGTCCTGTTGCATTGATGAGTACTAACTGGTTTTTTCAAATGAACACTAGTTATTATGGGTCTCCTTGAAGGAAAAAAAAAAATCCATTCATTTAATGAAATAACACAATCTGAACTTAAACCACCACCCCTACCTAATACTGAAAATATTTTTGAGAAGGAAATTGACCAAAAACATTATAATACAGCCAGATAATTGTGTGAAAGATTGAAATTTTAATCGTACATGAACTCTAAAACATTTAGACCTCCTAAGCAATTAGTAAATAAATATTTATTTGAATTCCAGAAGACCTAGCAGTACTTTAAAAAAAAAATAATCCCTACAATATCTCAAATCAGAACTCTTTTACTATTTCCCGCTTTTGATCTTACATCTCCAGTGTCACCATTACCCACTTAAGGTAAAAAAAAAAACCAAAAACAACAAACTTTTTATTACCCCCATAATTAGAACATTGTTGTCTGAAAGACCAGACTGTATTTGCCTTCTTTCCACTGCCAATGTTCAGTCCTGCGAGAACTGCTATACAGAGAAGGAACTGGAGAAAGCTCAAGAATTTACCCTCCTTCTTCCTTCTCCTTTATGAATTAAGTAATTTTTTCTTACACCAAAGAATCAGCTGGTTTTGTAGGAAGAAAAGTCAGTGAGTTTTATTCCCTGACTGAAGTGAAAATAAGATCAGTCTTGCTTCACTTGCTTTTAGGAATCTTGAGGGAAGGAAGGACTTCTCATTGCAGAATCAACAAACTGAACATCCGTAAACTCTTCTTTGCAGGCCTTACTATTTTTTATGTACATTTTTCATATCCTGTAAATTTGAACAAGCAACAGTGAACAAGGCAGCACTGTGGGGCAGGACTGTGTAAAAAATGCAAAAGAGGAAAGAATTAACAAGGAGAGGTATAATTTAGTAGAGAATTTGAAGGCACAGTAAATGTTCATAAAGGAAATAATAATAATAAAAAAAAAATTTAGAAGAAAGTGTCCAAAGCCTGTGTGACTGCTTGTGGCTGAGTACCTTAAACTTATTATACAATGTTGTTTTCCCAACATGACTTTTAAACTTTTGAATTTTGACAACATTATCAGGTAAAGGTCTCCTCTGACTTATTAACTTCCCATGTTCCACTCTCTGCTCTTACGTTTAAAGTTTAAGAATTCTTGTGGCAGCAAAGTCCTATAACGGAACAATGATTTATGGCCAAAAGTATTGAATAACTTCACATTCGAGTATGCACTGGGATTTGGAAGAATCTTCATAAATAATATTGAAGAACAGTGAGAGTCCATAAATAAAAAAACACAGAGGCCAAGGACATAAATACCATGCAATGCCTTGTACGTGGTTGTACAAGAAACAATATTATTTAAGCAGAATTCGAGATCAGTGTCTGATTCCAGCTGCAATGATATAATCCTATTTAATACCATTACTTTTTTTAAACTACAATAAATTTCTGTTTGGTTTTTTTTTGTGTGAGAAATAAATCTGATACAGACAACATGTGGTATTATATCACTTCCTGTTCCTGTGCCAAAAATAGAAATTGTTGTGCTTAATGTAGCATGACTACTGTAACTGCTTGCTGTAAAGGTCTAACTAGGCTTGTCATCTATCACTTCTTTACCCTTTATATGAGACAATCAATAAAACTTGTCATGTTGTTCCTTTTTATGGCTCATTGAGCTCTTATCAAATACTCAGTGAACTATTGATTAATAGACAAACTGGGGAGTATCAGCTTTTACTCACCTTGAAACACTGTTTCTATGAAAAGTAAGACTTTAAAATACAACTTTACAAAGATTTAATTCTAGGTTGTGAATCATACATGGAATTTCAGATATTTCTCAGTATCATCGGTTATTCATCTCAGAGTGTTATGGCTCATGAAATCTGCAATTAAAATCAAATGCTAAACTGAATTCTAGTCCTTTTATATGTTAAGTCAGGATTTTTCATTCCACTTAGAACAGTGCAGATATACAGCTGGGATGCATCACAGAATAAATTTTATTTGGCTAAAAAGATTACATGTTGCCAATTAAGTGATAAAATGTTAAATTTTTTGTATCTGTTTGCAAAAGAAGCAAAGTTACTTTGGTCTGCCTTGAGCTAAGGCAAACTGGAATTCTTATTCATAACTGTGATTTTCTTTTACCACTTGTCCTTTTCTCCCCTCAACTCTTCCAGACCCCTGCAGTCTTCATTAACTTCCATAGTTATGTTCCCAGCAAAGGTTGCAACATTTTCTTTGTGAGACTTCAGTATTTTCACTCTAGCTGCTTCTGAAGATAAATTCCAGCAGTGTTAGACAGGTTATATATTTACATATGTGGAAACAGGAGAGGCTATTGTCCTTCCCAGAACTTAAAAAAACTCGGGCTTTAGTTTTTGTACCATTGCTTTTTCAGTGCACCATTTTTAACATACCTTTCTGTTGGAATCAATAGTTAATAAGCCCATTTTTGTTTTGCATACATGTGTGTACGATTGTACCCAAAAGCTCATAAGATGACTCTCATTAAAGTCTTTTCAGTCTTGTTTGGTTTGGATTTTGTTTAACTAATTTGGTGTTGTGTGATGTCATCATAAGGTTTAATCTCCCTATTTTTTCTCTACATTTTTTTTTAAAAAACGTTTTTATGTAATTAGCCTGCTTCCTCATTCTTTTTCAGTAAAGCTGCAGTATAGAGACACCTGCTGGGAAATGAATGAACAGGAACAAATGCAAATAGCCATTATAATAATTACAAAATAAGAATAATATCATTATTTTTTTTTTTACGGTCTTCAAGATGGGAAGCATTGGCTAATCTTATTTTTATTTGTTATTTTTCATTTCTGTAGAAACCCTATTAACTTGATCCATTAACATTCTAGATGAAATCTGACTGATTATAATAGAACTCAAGTTATCCATAGGATTTGACACCTTTACACATATTTTGCCCTTTCAGAGAGGTTCCTTGTGATCGGACACAGGACTGCCTTGTGTTAAATTCTGTACATTAATTTCAGAAGCTTAAGTATTTGGAAAAATCAATTGCCAGTTCTAATAATTCTATACGGGAAAAAAAAGAAAGAAAGAAAAGAAAGAAAAGAAAGAAAGAAAGAAAGAAAGAAAGAAAGAAAGAAAGAAAGAAAGAAAGAAAGAAAGAAAGAAAGAAAGAAAGAAAGAAAGAAGAGAATATGACAAAATAGAAGCTGAAGTGTTACTGTATCCAATATGTTCACATAAATGTATAGTTACAGTTAATGCTTAATTTCACTCTTATATTGAAACTTTCATTTCATATTAGGTTTCATCCCCCTATTAGTCATATTATCCAATAAAATCTTCATTAGTCAGAAAAGCTATGATAATATATTTGATTGATAGCTACCTTATTATTGGATAATGGTTTTGTTTATAAAACATATATAATATATTGAATATCTTATTTATTTAGACATCTAATGGTAAACAGTAGGTTTTTTGTTGTTTACTCTTTTCTGTAGTTTCTGTCATAATTCACAAGAAAATACCTTCCTACTCTGCTTCAGAAGTCTCCTGAGAATAGGTACTGTAGCACATTCTCTAAAACATTTGCAATGATATCTCCATGTGCTTATGAGTTAATACATTCCTGGAAAAAATAATTCTAGAAGTTAATATTTTATGAATCAGTATCCTGAAAAAAATAAATCTTCTAAACAAGTTAATATAAAATCTATTATTATTTTTTTTTTTAATTTTGCCACCAGTTGGAACAAATAGCATTTTCCAGATGATCACATTCAGAAATAAATTCACAAAAGTACTTTTATGCTGCAGTGTTTTGTATCACAGCTCCTGGCTTGAGGCACCTTTCTACTGGTGGAAATGACAGCACTGAATTAGGCATTTTCTTAGGAGTAACAGCTGAGGAAGATTCACCATTTACTTGAAGGAATTAAATCATGTTTCATTCTACCTCTTAGCTAAAAGTGATGATCCCAGACTGCAGGACACTCTGGTACTCTGGCTTCATGCATCCTTTGCTTTCTAAGGAGCTAAAGCTGAGGTGGGGAGAATAGTGCAACAGCCTGACATTAATGCTTGCTAACAAGTGTATTGTGGAAGAGGAAGGTCCAGTTCAGTCTCTTCTTCAGTTAGTGTGCTAAGTTTAGGTATGTGGGAATTCATTACAATGTGTGGACCAACTTCACGAAGTAAGACTGTTTTAGAAACTTGACAGAGCAACACATTTATGTATTGGCAATTTGGCACAATAAGAGTATTAATAAAGGAAATTTTCAAGTGCAAATAAACAAAACAAGTTCTCACCAGAGCTACATGAAAAATTGGTTTTTTAAATGAAGAACATGGTAATCAAAGGGAATAAATAGTTCTCTAGTACTTAGATTCTCAAATGAAACCCAGCTCGGTACCTTCTACTATGGATTGGCCATAAAGTTCCTGAAAGTACTTCGCAAGTATTTCACAATCAATCACTTTAACGGAAGAATTCGATATTTTGTGAGCCATTTAATCATACTCTTTGCAACTTCCTTCTAAACTTATAACTTATTCTGCCCTGATTTTTTTTGATAAATTTCTTTATTTTTTCTGTCAGTGGACCTCTGACTTCATTAATTCTTGATACATAATAAATTTCTAGGAAAATGGTAATGTTAATTGTTATTCTCCTAACAATCTCTGTGGTATACTTGAGTCAGGACTAGAACAAAGAAATAATTTCTTGCCCAACCCAGCATTTGTTGAAAAAATACTTCCTTCTGTAAAGTGAGGTGTTGTTTGGCTACCTTTGGGGTTGATTTTCACCCATAATATTCACTCTGTGTGTACTGATTATACAATTTAGATGTTCTGCTTCACATATTTTTTATTTAAGCTGCTCATATTTGGTATACTTTATCAACTTTTTTTTTTTTTT